>JAOWBW010001211.1:78344-393690 GCA_026119855.1 Campanula takesimana | reverse complement strand
AAAGTTTTGGACCGCTATTCACCCCCCCCCTCTAGCGGTTCTATTACCCTGTTGCCCTCTGGGACCAACAGCACTAAACAGGAATATCATGATGCAACGGTTTGGCAAAATAAAGCAACGACTCATACTAATGCAAACTTCTTTATCAAAACTATCATAGACACCTGATGCAACGGCAACCTAATGTAATAGTAATTAATTATATAATATAATAATAATCTAATATATTAACACTGCTAGAATCTCTTTAAAAAAAAAACACTGCTAGAAATCAAAAAATTAGCTGCCAACAGTTGGTCTCTGTATTTTGTGTTGTGACCTATTTTATACTTCAAATAATCTTTAAGCACAAAAATTAACAAAACATTCATTTGTATTATAAGATATTTGTAAGGGATTACAATATGACAAAATCAAAAAATATATTACAAATGTCTCATTTCTCTACACCACCACCACTACCCACCAGTCTTCCTCACTACCACATGGACACCCACCATCACCCACCACCTCTCCGCCATCATCATCATCGTTCCAGATAGCCGCCATCATCATCACCCAGACAGCCGCCATCATCATCCTCAATAGCTCAGACAGCCACATCATCCATCAATAACAAACTTCCACGCTGCAATTCAATAGGAAAAGATCATTAAAAGAGGGGAATTAAAAATCAACCAAGAACACAATCTCTAAATCAACACACAAAACCACACAAACACTAAAAAACATTAGAACAAACACACACAAACACACAACCACAAGCACAAAAATGCACAACCCAGATCTGCAATAGATCAAAAATCTAAACCTAGATCTATACCTTAGATACTAGATCTAAACTGAGAAAGAGATATTAAGGCGATGTGGAAAGCAGGAAACATGGGGAAGTCTTACGGTGGCAGAGTGCGGCCGGTGTTGTCGTGGCTGCCATGGTTACGGTATTCTTGGTGGTCATGGAGACGACGTCGGTAGTAATCGTTGGAGGGACGGAGGAAAGGTTAATGGGGGTGAGGCGGAGGAAGGGGAACGAGGTTGGGGAGGAAGAACGGTGAATGGGTGGGTTATGGAGGAAAGGAAAAATGGGATAAGAAGATAAAGAAGTGAAAGAGATAAATCGTTGGCAGAATTAGAAGTGTGCAGGTGTGTGGGGGGGGGGGGGTGGGGGGTGGGGGGTTTAAATGTGTGTTAGGTTAGAATTAATTGTGAGCCATTGATAGAAATGTCATCAAGGGTCAAGATGGAGTAGAATAAGCTTGGTGAAGATCCATGTGAAGTATTACTAAAACAATGAACAATTGACACCTAATATTTACTCATTACCAATCTATTAATATTATTATTAGCATCTCCACTCAAAATCAAAATACTACTAGTATTATTATTAGCATCTTTACCTTTATTTATATTTTTAATAAAAGGTGTTATTAATATTATAAATACAGGTTTTTATTAATATTATTAAAATATATAATGATAAAAATATTTAGATAATTAATAATATTTTTAGTAAATAATTAATAATAATAATAATGATATATAATTAATAAGTAATAAGTAATAAAACATAATTAGCTATTTGCTGAAAAATAATAATAGTCATAATAACCAATAATTATAATAATTAATAATATAAATAAAATAATAATGTATAGTTAGTAACGAAAAATGATAATAATTTATTAATTTAGTAATTTATTGAATTAGCTATTATTTCATTATTATTACATAAGCGGACTCTAGCAA
Source organism: Campanula takesimana (assembly GCA_026119855.1). Lineage (NCBI taxonomy): Eukaryota > Viridiplantae > Streptophyta > Magnoliopsida > Asterales > Campanulaceae > Campanula > Campanula takesimana. The sequence goes on along the minus strand of JAOWBW010001211.1, from coordinate 391,944 downwards.
GCCATTATGACTACTCAATTAGTATAACTTTGAAATCCAAAGTTTCTTAAATAGAACATATCACAATCTCTTTGTTACACGATGTCTATTGAACGTAAGTCATGGTCAATTGTCAACTTACCATTTTCAATGCTTTCTCGATCCCGAATATATTGATAACACAAGTGACATTGATCAAATCAATTTATTTGAGCGCGGCCGTGCATTTCATCAATACTATTCATCGAGGGGCCCAAGCTTGACATCTCTCTTAAAGAGGAACAAATCACATCTTGGCTTATTATGAATAAAATAATAATAATTGTATACTCCCTCCGTCTTAGGTTAGTGTGAACTTATTTCCTTTTTCGTCTGTCTCAGGTTAGTGTGAACAGCCCAAAAATAGCAAAGACTCTTTACTATTCCTCCCACTCATTCTTTCTCCTATTTTACTTTTAGACTCACAACATTAATCAACTTACTATTCCTCCCACTCATTCTCTCTCAATATTTAATTTTTTCATATTCACAAAACACATCCTTCCATTATTTATCTCTCTTACTTTTTCTTAATTTGTGTGCCCAAAATTTTGTCACACTAAGTAGAAACGGAGGGAGTATTAGTAACAAAATATGATAATAATCATTAATCACAACCACCGTCATATACTTACCACCATACCTCCAGCATTAGCACCACTTAAATACCATCAATGCCCTTAACTATTATTTGCTTAATAATATTAGCTAGTAATATTATTTACTATATAAGGTAATTACTATAGTTAACTATAATAGTTACCCTATATAGTAAATAATATTATTAGCTAATACTATTAGGCATTAGCTAAGAAAAAAATTGAAAAAGTCACACAATTATGAGGGTATGTTTGATGTGGCATCACTAAAAATACTAATAGTAACTAATATTATTAGCTAATACTATTTAAGGTTCTTAGTTGCTTTATTCCATAAATACAAAAGAATGAATAGTGATTTAGAGGAGCTTGCCTTCAAAAAATCTTATATATATATATATATATATTATTAAAGTTGGTGAAGAGTGATATAGTGTTGCCATGTGGACAAGTCATGGAAGAAGGATGAATTTGATGATACCACATCAAATCTACCTAATAAATAAGTGACTTTTCATATTTTTTTTCTATTAGCTAATAATATTAGTTACTAAATGAGGTAACTATTATAGTTAACTATTATAATAAATAATACTTATAATAGTAATAGTTACTATAATAAGTAACTATTACTTAAATAGTAATAGTTACTATAATAATTAACAATAATAGTAACTATTATAAGTAACTATTACTTTAATAGTAATAATTAACTATAATAGTTAATTATTACTATTTTAAGTAATAGTTACTTATTATAGTAACTATTACTATTATAAGTATTATTTATTATAATAGGTATTATATAAATTAACTATTATATCTAACTATTAATAATTAACTATTTATTTAATAATTATATTTAACTATTAATAGTTAAAAATTATACAACTATTATGATTGATGATTAACTAATATTATTAAATAAAAATATTAACGAGCAAAATATAATAAAATTAGTAATTAGTTACCCGTGCAGAGCACGGGTTACCCACTAGTTCATTTAATTACAAAAAAACCATTACTTACCTAACTTACTTTCACCCACTTGCTTCATGAATAGTGTTTTTGGACATTTATATCCTTCGCTCTCTACTTTTGGTTGACTCATTTCCTTTGTTTTTGCCTTGCTTCTTAGTTTTTATTTTTTTGAAAAAAAAAACTTCATTACTAAAAATAAAGTCCAAAATAATTATTTCTATTCAGAAAAAATAAAATAAAAAATATATACATAATAATCAAAGGGTATTGTCCGTGTCTCTCATTTCTTTATTATACTTTTATTTGAAACTTTTAGAAGGATATAATGCGACGACAATTAGCTTAATGTAAGATTGTTACTGAAGGTGTTGCATTAGTTATATAGCCATTGCATTAAATGATATAATGCAACGTCAAGTAACTTAATGCAATGGCGTTATCGAAGGCATTGCATTAGTAATATAGCCATTGCATTAGAGGGATCTAATGTAACGCCAAAATACTTAATGCAACGCTTAGGTCATAGTGTTGCAATAACTCAAACAAAGCGTTGCATAGATGAGATAATGCAACGCCATTCTCACGGATCGTTGCATTAGATTCATTAGCTGTGTAACATTAGCTCAGAAATGTAGTAGTAAAACCAAGGCCATTGACATTTTCACATAGGAATCAAATTCCTTAGTTTAGATTCCCATGTACCAAACGAGATCTTACGTTTTTCTTCTTTTTCTCAAGCAAGCGAAAGTAGGAAATGAATTTCTTTGGAAGCATGAGAAAGGAAAATAGTAAAATTAACCTTCCTTACCCGTTCTCACTTACAAAAAGTCCTAAGCAATTCCTGTGGTTTTTAAGAGGAAGAGGGGTTATGAGGTATATTTCAGATTATATATTTAGACTCCATCCACTCTGGATTTTCAGATGCTTGGACAGTACTTTCATATATTATCTTATTGTTTTGTATTGTTGAAACTTGAAAGTACCCAAAGGCCAAAACTTCTAAAGAACCATTTGTGGGATATAAGTAGCATTACTTTCGTCCTAGAGTATATGTCCACCTTCCCATTTGCATGGAGATTAAGAAGTAATGGAAGTGATGTAAGTGTTGCGCGTATGAAAAGTACGATAGGAGAGACAAAGTGGGATAGGGAATAGTAAGTTGATTGGTGTTGTGAGTATAAAAGTAAAATAGGAGAGAGAATGAGTGGGAGGAATAGTAAAGATTCTTTGAAATCTTAGGAGGGGGTTAATGACAATTAGACCCTAAAGTCATATATCACCCTCCAAAACGAACCCTGAAGTTTTTTTTTCGTCAGATCAGACCTTGAAGTGTAAAAAAGTCGCCAATTAAAGCCTTTTTGACTGATTTTGTTAGAAAAGTCACTTAAGTAGCATGTGCCATACATGTGATTGACAAAATGGATGGATTTGTAATTGATATTAGCTATTAAGGGATTTAGTGAAATTCTTAAAACTTAAAGGGTTAAAACAATCAAATGTATAATATTTTTCTGCACATTTAATATATCAAAAACAATCCAAAAAATTACAAGTACAATTTAAAAATAAATCTCAGATTTGGTATTGATTTAATTAAAAAAAATAAATAAAACCTTTAGTAATTTTAATATATTACAATTAAAAATATATAAAAAATAATCTTTTTCTTTTTGTATCTTTCTTTTTGTCATTTTTTATTTGTCTTGATTTATTGTTAATGTAATAATTAGTAAGATTAATTTTTATATATTTTTAAATTTTAATGTATTAGAAATACTAACGATTTTATTGAAAAATTTTAATTAAATCAATTCCAAATCTGAGATTTATTTTTAAATTGTACTTATAATTTTTGGTAAACAATTTTGATATATTAAATATGCAGAAAAATATTATACATTTGATTTTTTAACCCTTTTAATTTTAAGAATTTCACTAAAGCCCTTAATAGCTAATGTCAATTACAAATCCATCCATTTTATCAATCACGTGCATGACACATGCTACTTAACTGACTTTTCTAACAAAATCCGTCAAAAATGTCTTAACTGGCGACTTTTTTACACTTCACGGACTAATTTGGCGGAAAAAAAAAACAACAGAGTTCGTTTGGGAGGGTGGTATATGACTTTAGGGTCTAAATTGTCATTAACCCTTTTAGGAAGTGACATATACTCTGAGACATGCTAAAAAGGAAAGGTGGACTTATACTCTGAGACGTATGAAGTATAGAAGACAGATGGAGTATGTTATATAGATGATCGCAATAAATGTGGATAGTATTGTACGACGAGACATAGTATTAAACGACAATTTCTGGGTATTTTATGTCACGATTTTGGGAAAGAGTAAACTGCATTTTTGCCATTCCTATGAGTTTTTTCATATTTACATCTGTACTACCGAAACAATAGATGTTACCTGCGTACTATTGATAAATTAGCAAAACTAACCAAAATCGTTAATGGGTGTCAATGGACGTTAATGGGCGTTAAAAATTTAACGGATATGACTATTAATATTTTCAATTTGCCCCCCTTAACTAGAAAACTTTTTTTTTAACAATTAACCACAAATTTAATATTTACATTTTTGACTTCTTTTTAACGTTTTTATTCAGAAATTTATAATATAGTTATATTAACTTTTTATATGTACCCCTTGTTTCAAACATTTATTGTTTTTAAACTAATTTTCAAAATAAAAATATTAAGTAAAGAGTTTTTGTAAAATAAAGAAGGTTAATTGTAATACCTAAGATCTAAACATTCAAAATTAGTAACCTTAAAAATTAAAAGTTGTGTCGTCTCCTTTTATTTTAAATATCATGGTCTTGTTCTCTCTAGACATTCACAGCGCCTCCACCCTTATTCCACCCACGGCCACAACCATCATTCCATCACCACCGCCCCCACAACCATGACATATCACCACCATTCCCCCAACACACACCATCACCACCACCACAACCATAATAACCACCACCTTCCTGTTGGGTTTCGGAGTAACATGCGCAGTGGAAAATAACATTTAAAATTTTAATGAAACCCAAAGCCCATAGATCCATTCATATGATTAAGTCAAATACTATATGATGAATACTAGAATACTAACCCTTGATGCCTTTGATTTTGCAAACTTGAATTCAATGGAGGCTCAAAACCTTGATCACGATCATAGTTAGGAGTTAAGCACCTATTTGGTCCTTAACCTATTGAGTTGTTTTCCTTTTGGTCCTTAACCTATTTTGGTTTTCCTTTTGGTCCTTGATGTACCTAGTTGCAGGATAAAGTGGTCCTTAACCTATTTTAGTTTTCCTTTTGGTCCTTGATGTACCTATTTGCCGGACAAAGTGGTCCTTAAAATTGTCGACATGGCTTGTTGACCGAAAGGAAAACCAAAATAGGTCAAGGACCACTTTGTCCTGCAAATAGGTACATCAAGGACCAAAAGGAAAACCAAAATAGGTTAAGGACCACTTTATCCTGCAACTAGGTACATCAAGGACCAAAAGGAAAACCAAAATAGGTTAAGGACCAAAAGGAAAACAACTCAATAGGTTAAGGACCAAATAGGTGCTTAACTCATCATAGTTAGAATCACGAACTTTGAAGATGATAAGTTTCACCCTCTAGCGGTATCCACACGCGAACGAATATCAAGGAACTTCTTGATCTTGGTTGCTAGACCAAAATTATGAAACACGTTTTCATAATTGATATGAACTATATGGAATATTATTTGTGTATAATTTTGTTCTTCAATCTAGGATCTCTTAGAACAAAATAATTCTCTCAAAACTCTTTTTGAAAACTTACACAAAAGCATTAGCTTTTATTCTAGCCGAATTTTACTGTTTATATACAAGTTAGACTTATTCCAAATAGGAAACTTGTGTCTAAACCCGTCCAAAATTCTTTTCCAAATCAAATTAGGAAACCAGTCCAGACATGGTGTGCGGCCGCCCAAAACAACCTGTGCGGCCGCACATCAATCTGGAAGGTTTCTGGTACTAACTGACCCAAACTGTGCGGCCGCCCAACCCATCTTGTGCGGTCGCACACTTGTCCAGATTCCCAAAGTTTCCAAAATTCCAATATAGTCCTTATTTAAGATTCGTTCTATTGTGTGTGACCCTCTAGGATTATACTAAGTTGGCAATGGGTTCAAACATGAAACCATAAGATATGATTAGGTTCTAGCAAACCGTCATACCTACCCAAATAGTATAACTAGATACAAGTTCGCATTCCTTTAGAACATGTCATAATCCCTTTGTCCACGATGTCATTGAACACAAGTCATGGTTAATAAGTCAACTTGTATTGTTCAATACTTTCTCGATTCCGAATATATTGATAATCCAAATGACATTGATCTAATCAATCCATTTGAGTTTGGCCAAACATTTCATCAACATCATTCCTTCGAGGGGCCCAAGCTTGACATCTCTTCGAAGAGGGACAAATCCATTTAGCTTATTATTCTTCCCTACGTGAATCCGATTATGCCAATCATACCCTTTATAACTACCGTGTTAAGGCAGCGTTTGAATATGTCAAACATAATCTTCATCAAGTGGAAGACTATAATAACTTCATGTCTAAGGATTCAAATGACATAACTAATATGAGATTTATATATGACATCGACCATGACATAAATCTCATACCGCGGGTCATGTCCAGTACCTTGTTCCAAACAAGTACCTATAAATCTAACATGATCATCCCATGATCATTTAGCCTTTATACTAGTGCTTAACAAGCTCTAGGGACAAAAATTATTATAAGCAAACATGTGCAATAATAATAATCTTATTATCTCTTTATCATCATGAATAAAATGATACTTTATACAACGTTTAACAAACGTGCCTAGGGCACCAACACTAACAATCTCCCACTTGCCCTAGGCCCAATCTCTAGGTGTCCAATACCCATGGACCTAACATGACCATCATGTTTAGCTTGTGGAAGTTCCTTTGTTAGCGTCCGCAACGTTATCATTACTTGGTACTTTGCATATATTTACGTCTCCCTTATCAACGATTTCTCGAACGATAAGAAAACGCCTAAGTATGTGTTTGGATTTAGGATGTGCTCTTGGTTCCTTTGCTTGATCAATAGCACCACTATTATTACTAATAAGGTCTATTAGATTAGCAATGCTAGGAACCATCTTAAGTTCAACAATGAACTTCTTAATCCAAACCACTTCCTTTGCAGCATCCAATGCGGTAATATACTTAGATTTAGTTATAGAATTAGTGACTGTACTCTGCTGGAACCATTCCATATTACAGTTCCACTATTTGTGACACGCCCCCAGGTCCCAGGATCCCCTAGTAGAACCTCGAACCCGGTGGGAGTGCCTAACGAGAAACAAGAAACTACACAATAAACTTAATGACATTTGTTTAACAAACTGACATGATATATATACTCTAGAGTAAGGAGCTATACTAGCTCACAACACGAGTTCTAGACAAGAAAATTTAAAACCAAACTTAATACATACACAGCGGAAACATGCCTAGCACATAAGCTGGCATCAAGCGTACTATACAAGATGTCTAGTGATAACAAGAACTGAACAAGACTGTCTACCCCAAAATAAGGAGTTATACAACCCAATACATCGTCCTCACCAAGTGTAAAAGGACACAAGCCCCAAAATAATCACGACCTGCGAAGTAAGCTCCCAACTATGTCGAGCCTCACTGCGCACTATCCTTCCTTTCCTGGGGGGGGGGGGAACAAATAAAGGGTGAGATAAATCTCAGTAAGCTATTAGATGCAACTACATGACATGTTATCATGCAATTCAAGTAGATACTCAAGTAATCATATATCAAGTATCATCAAGTAACAAGTATATGAGAGGATAATCCACTCATCAAGTAGCACATAAAGCTAATCAAGCAAGTTATAAGGATATTCCTTCCTTCCTTATTCCTCCCAAGAATACCATTGTTGTCGTAGCTTGTATTACTTTGACAATCACGATCAATAACAAGAAACTGATTATTCAGTATGTATCAGAAGACCCGGTAACCAGTGTCATTCCCAATATCAGTACTCATGATTATTCACGAGGTGTTCAAGACAGGAGTTTAGCATTCACTTAAGTCAGGCTTATTGCTCCAACTAAGGAAGCTATGCCCTTACTATGGCCGGTAGTAAGGGGTCAGGCGGAAATACATAGGGACCCGATTGTCACTTAAACCCCAGCTCTCGCGACAAGCGTGAACCTATACATTTTCGAACAAGCAAGGAGAACCAGCTGGACTCACATAAGAAGGTACAAGTAGATATTTACTTGAACTACGGGAGAAGAACCAATCCAAAAGTAGTGGACTAGCTCAACAAGGAACATGCTTCAAGTAGTCAAGAAGTCACCTTGTATCAAGCAAATGTATGCAATGTTTGCACATACACAACAAGAACATGTCTCATACAAGTTAGTGCTTGTTCATAGCACTTTCAAGTTCACTACCATACATATGTATTGGTGTCAAGTCAAGTACAAGATTTTATTATCTTATATTCAAATTATAATTCCAATCTTTGGACATTCAAGCATGTATAAGAGTTATACATTTACTCTTACAAAATCCCAATCCTATTCTTAGGATGTTCAAGTCTAAGACCTTATGCTAATGCCTCTAAGGTGTACAACAAGTATAACACATTAGTGCTTGTTCATAGCACTTTCAAGACATAAGGAAGAGCTACTACTCTTATACTTAAGTTCAATGTCCTAAAACACCTATCTAGGTTCTCTAGACAATCACCTTAAAACCTCATTAATTTAGTCTTTGAATAGCCCTCTAAGTCTAGGTTATTCAGCTTCTTTCGGATCTTGATTCCGACTTTCCTATAGAAAGTTATGGAGGAAACAATTCAAGAAGGAAAATCAGAATTCCCACTTGGCACGACCGCGCGTGCAAAAATGGCACGACCGTGCCATCAAGGTCGAGAGTTCTCACACAAAACTAATTTTCGGCACGACTGTTCCAATAAAAGGCACACGACCGTGCTAACACTGTCGAGGAAATTTTCCTAAAGGTGATATTTGGCACGACCGTGCCAAATAAAGGCGCACGACCGTGCTCGGTACAATTTGGTAGTTTTCCCCTGAGTTCAACTGTCGAGGAAATTTTCCTAAAGGTGATATTTGGCACGACCGTGCCAAATAAAGGCGCACGACCGTGCTCGGTACAATTTGGTAGTTTTCCCCTGAGTTCAAACTTAACAATTCTCCGTCCCAAGCGTAGGAGTAACTTTTACTAACGTTTTAACAATACCCAGGGCATAAAATCCTACTTCAAATCAAATTGTTCAAGTATAATTTCCCTTTTTACCAAGTCTTTTATACTCCCCTTGTCCCATAATTACAAGTACCACAAAAATCGTCTCAAACACGAAATTAACATTTACAAATATCGAGAATAACATTTATGCATGTTATTACAAGCAAGGGGGAGCTAATAACTTACCTAGTCAAAATTCAAGTTGACCCAAACTTATTTCTGTTCGGCCTGGAACGCTCTATTCAACGCCACGAATATTAATCCGGGATCAGAATCAAGAACGGAGGGATAATTAAACTCGAGGAGTCGAGAATAGGGAAAACTTTTAACCCTAGGTTATGAAACAGAGAAAGAGCAACGAGAAACTTTGAGAATTTCCTTTCTCAGAGAAGGCAATATGATGATATACTTAACAACTTTTCAAGAATTGCACTTAGGTCCCTCAAGTTTCACTTTTAACAAAAAGACCCCTAAAGTCCAACTTTCACAAATGACCCAAAAGTCAAAACTAGACATTTAACCACCTTAACTATTTAAAGCAGTTAAAAATTTAACCTAAGTAAAACTGACACATAATATGCAAGTTCAAGTATTTAACAAATATGTCAAATATTTAACAATAAATTCGATGGGTGTTACATCCTCCCCACCTTAAAGAAAATTCGCCCACGAATTTTACTTACCAAGATTTTCAAATAGGCTCGGGTATTTATCTCGCATCTCTTTCTCGGTTTCCCAAGTAGCCTCTTCAATTTCATGATTTCTCCAAAGGACCTTCACAATAGGAATCCTTTTGGTACGCAATACTTGCTCTTTCCAGTCAAGAATTTCAACAGGCTGTTCCTCATAAGACAAATCAGGCTGAAAGGGAATAGCCTCATACTCAAGAACATGTGATTCATCTGCCATATACTTGCGAAGTATAGATACATGGAATGCATCATGAATACCAGATAAAGAAGGAGGTAAAGCCACTTTATAAGCCAACTTACCAACTCTTTCAAGAATCTCAAATGGACCGATATAACGAGGAGATAACTTTCCTTTCTTCCCAAATCTCTTTATACCTCTACGAGGAGAGACCTTCAAGAATACAAAGTCACCTACCTGAAATTCAAGATCCCTTCTACGATGATCTGCATAACTCTTTTGTCTACTCTGAGCTGTGCGCAATCTATCTCGAATGAGTTTCACACTCTCAACTGATTGTTGAACCATTTCAGGACCCAAGAGTCTAGCTTCTCCTACTTCATCCCAGCATATAGGAGATCGACACTTTCTGCCATAAAGAGCCTCATAAGGAGCCATTTCAATGCTAGACTGAAAACTGTTATTATAAGCAAACTCAGCCAAAGGAAGATGAGTATCCCAACTGCCTTTGAAATCAATAACACAAGCACGTAACATATCCTCGAGAATCTGTATAAGTCTCTCAGATTGCCCATCAGATTGAGGATGAAAAGCAGTACTGAAATTCAATTTAGTACCCATGGCACCCTGAAGAGCCTGCCAGAATCGAGAAGTAAAACGAGGATCTCTATCAGATACAATACTCATAGGAACCCCATGCAGTCGGATTATCTCCTGAACATACAAAGATGCCAACTGAGACAATGAATATCCCATGGAAACAGACAAGAAGTGAGCTGATTTAGTCAACCTGTCCACTATAACCCAAACAGCATCATGGCCTCGTCTGGTACGTGGCAAACCAGTCACAAAATCCATCGTGATATGCTCCCATTTCCACTCTGGAATTTCCAATGGTTGTAACAAACCTGCTGGACGTTGATGTTCCACCTTTACTTGTTGACAAGTCAAACATTTGGATACATACTCAGCAATTTCTCTTTTCATATTGTTCCACCAGAAATGTTTCTTCAAGTCTTGGTACATTTTAGTGCTTCCAGGATGAATAGTATACTTGGCTTTGTGAGCCTCTTCAAGAACTTTCTTAGTTATCTCAGAATCAACTGGAATACAAACTCGACCTCGGAAGGTAAGAATTCCATCACTATTAAAAGAAAAATCTGGTTTCTTTCCTTCATTCATTCCACTAATGATTTTCTGCAATTCAAAATCAGTTACCTGAGCTTCTTTGATCTGTTGGAGTAAATCTGAAGTAGCCTTTATATTAGCAATGATAATTCCATGATTTGATTCATAAGGACTCCAATCACACAAATCTTCAAACATCTTCCATTCACGAATCATCAAGCAAGAAATATAAGTCTTTCTGCTCAGTGCATCTACCACAACATTTGCTTTTCCTGGATGATAAAGGATAGTACAATCATGATCCTTCAATTTCTCCATCCATCTACGTTGCCTCATATTAAGCTCTTTTTGAGAAAACAAGTACTTCAAGCTCTTATGATCAGTAAAGACTTCAAATTTAGTTCCATACAAGTAATGCCTCCATTTATGCAAAGCAAAAATAATCGCAGCCAACTCTAAATCATGAGTAGGATAATTCTTTTCATAAGGAGATAATTTTCGAGAAGCATAAGCTATTACCTTGCCATCTTGCATCAGAACACAACCCAATCCTTCTTTAGAAGCATCAGTATAAACCATGAAATGCTCAGAACCATTAGGCAAAGCCAAGACTGGAGCTGTAGTCAAACGCCTTTTCAACTCCTGAAAACTTGCTTCACATTTGTCATTCCACTAAAAAGAAATAGCTTTTCGAGTCATATTAGTCAATGGAGTAGAAATCTTGGAGAATCCCTCAATGAACCTCCGATAATAACTAGCCAAGCCCAAGAAACTACGGATTTCTGTCACTGTAGTTGGCCTCTTCCAGTTTACAACTGCTTCAACTTTGGAAGGATCTACTGCAATACCAGTAGCAGACACAACATGCCCCAAGAATGAAACCTCTTCTAACCAGAAAGCACATTTGCTGAATTTTGCAAATAATTGTTTCTCACGAAGAACTTGTAATACTACTCTGAGATGTTGTTCATGCTCAGCCCGTGATTTAGAATACACAAGAATATTACCAATGAATACCACCACGAAGCAATCAAGATATGGTTTGAATATACGGTTCATAAAATCCATAAATACAGCTGGAGCATTTGTCAAACCAAATGGCATAACAATAAACTCATAATGCCCATACCTGGTACGGAAAGCTGTCTTTGGTATATCCTCAGATCTGATTTTCAACTGATGATAACCACTTCTCAAGTCAAGCTTCGAATACACTACTGAACCCTGAAGCTGATCAAACAAGTCATCAATATGAGGTAACGGATATTTGTTCATAATAGTTACCTGATTAAGATCTCTGTAATCAATACACAATCGCAGAGTCCCATCTTTCTTTCTAACAAATAACACTGGTGCACCCCACGGTGATACACTAGGCCTGATAAAGCCCATTTCCAGCAATTCCTCAAGCTGTGTTTTTAACTCTCTCAACTCAGCTGGAGCCATTCTATAAGGTGCTTTAAAGATTGGTGCTGTACCTGGTAATAACTCAATACAGAACTCAAGCTCTCGATCAGGTGGCATGCTATACTCAGAAGAGAACACATCTGAAAATTCAGACACAACAGGAATATCTTCCATCTTGGGAACAGATAAACTCTGGTCAAGCACACATGCGAGATACCCGGCACAACCACGAGATAAAACTTTTCTAGCTTTTAAAGCAGAAATAACATTTATAGCACATAAAGGCTTATCACCTTCAAAGGTAAAATCAGGCAAACCAGGAATAGAAAAAGTTACTACTTTTCTATAACAATCAACAAATGCATGATGCACATATAGCCAATCCATGCCAAGAATCACGTCAAAGTCCCTTATAGGTAACACGAATAGGTCAGCAAGAAGGGCATGATCACCCACAAGAACCTCACATTTCTTGTAAACCTCAGAAGTAAACATGCAATCTCCCATAGGGGAAGATACTTCTAGCACATAAGGCATAGAATCAGGAAGAACATGCAAATGCGACACAAAATGAGATGCCACATAAGAATGAGATGAGCCTGGATCTATCAAGACTCGCGCTCTCGTACTAGAAAGTAATATAATACCTCCTATGACCGCAGAAGACTCAGCTACACCCTGCTGATCTAAAGCAAACACTCGACCCTGAACTTTTGGTCGACCCCCACTATCTCTCTTGGAACCTGAGGCTGGTTGACTTGTACCCCCAACTTGATTTCCTCTACTTTTAGGACAATTTCTAGCAAAGTGCCCCGCTTCACCACACACTATACACTTTCCTTGCCAACACTTGTCTTCAGAATGACCTTCTTTCGAACAAAAACCACATACTTTCCTGGAACCTTGGACTGTTGTCCTCGTACCAGTTGATACACTACCTTTGCTTTCAGTTGGCTGTCGGAATCGACGATCTTGGCGGCCAGATTTACCACCTTTAGAACCAGATGCCTGAGTTTTCTCTGATACACGACCAGTCATGGTTGTTCCCAACTTCACCTTGTGTTCTTCGATATCATTTTCAATAGTATAAGCCTTCTCCACTGCTTGCTGATAACTAGTGAGCTGTAAAGAAAGAAGTTGCTTCCTATACTCAGTCCTCAACCCTTTAACAAACCTCTGTGCCTTCTTGGCTTCGTTTGGAACTAAGTGATCACAATACCTCGCCAATTCTGTGAACTTGGTTGAGTATTTCCCCACTGTCAGACTTCCCTGCTCCAGATTAAGAAATTCCATCTCCTTTCTATCTTGGACCACTGTTGGAATAAAATGTGACTTAAAAGCTTTAAGAAAATTCTCCCATGTCTGTGGTACACCTTCCAGTTCCCAGCTTTTACTCAACACTTGCCACCAATGTTCAGCGGCTTTCTCAAGTTTAAAGGTTGCAAAGGTTACCTTATCACCACCTGCACATCTCAAGGCTGTAAAGATCTTCTCAATACTTTCAATCCACTCCTCTGCCTTTTTAGCATCAAATTCCCCGTCAAAACTACGAGGTTTCAGCTTCAAGAACCTTGTAAGGCGATTAGGATAATCCCAGTCTACATTATCAACCATTTCTTCTTGAGGAGTTATAGATCTCAGCTGATTACTACCACTTGTACCTTCAGAACTCATTGTACCTATAGGTAAACACTCAGCGTTATTAATAACACCCCAAGACTCACCCATACCTAGGCCATAGACCCTATCCAGACTTAGACCAAACCAAGGTAGCTAAACAGGGTAGCTAAACCAGGGTAGCTCTGATACCAACCTGACATGCCCCCAGGTCCCGGGATCCCCTAGTAGAACCTCGAACCCGGTGGGAGTGCCTAACGAGAAACAAGAAACTACACAATAAACTTAATGACATTTGTTTAACAAACTGACATGATATATATACTCTGGAGTAAGGAGCTATACTAGCTCACAAGAGTTCTAGACAAGAAAATTTAAAACCAAACTTAATACATACACAGCGGAAACATGCCTAGCACATAAGCTGGCATCAAGCGTACTATACAAGATGTCTAGTGACAACAAGAGCTGAACAAGACTGTCTACCCCAAAATAAGGAGTTATACAACCCAATACATCGTCCTCATCAAGTGTAAAAGGACACAAGCCCCAAAATAATCACGACCTGCGAAGTAAGCTCCCAACTATGTCGAGCCTCACTGCGCACTATCCTTCCTTTCCTGGGGGGGGGAAACAAATAAAGGGTGAGATAAATCTCAGTAAGCTATTAGATGCAACTACATGACATGTTATCATGCAATTCAAGTAGATACTCAAGTAATCATATATCAAGTATCATCAAGTAACAAGTATATGAGAGGATAATCCACTCATCAAGTAGCACATAAAGCTAATCAAGCAAGTTATAAGGATATTGCTTCCTTCCTTATTCCTCCCAAGAATACCATTGTTGTCGTAGCTTGTATTACTTTGACAATCACGATCAATAACAAGAAACTGATTATTCAGTATGTATCAGAAGACCCGGTAACCAGTGTCATTCCCAATATCAGTACTCATGATTATTCACGAGGTGTTCAAGACAGGAGTTTAGCATTCACTTAAGTCAGGCTTATTGCTCCAACTAAGGAAGCTATGCCCTTACTATGGCCGGTAGTAAGGGGTCAGGCGGAAATACATAGGGACCCGATTGTCACTTAAACCCCAGCTCTCGCGACAAGCGTGAACCTATACATTTTCGAACAAGCAAGGAGAACCAGCTGGACTCACACAAGAAGGTACAAGTAGATATTTACTTGAACTACGGGAGAAGAACCAATCCAAAAGTAGTGGACTAGCTCAACAAGGAACATGCTTCAAGTAGTCAAGAAGTCACCTTGTATCAAGCAAATGTATGCAATGTTTGCACATACACAACAAGAACATGTCTCATACAAGTTAGTGCTTGTTCATAGCACTTTCAAGTTCACTACCATACATATGTATTGGTGTCAAGTCAAGTACAAGATTTTATTATCTTATATTCAAATTATAATTCCAATCTTTGGACATTCAAGCATGTATAAGAGTTATACATTTACTCTTACAAAATCCCAATCCTATTCTTAGGATGTTCAAGTCTAAGACCTTATGCTAATGCCTCTAAGGTGTACAACAAGTATAACACATTAGTGCTTGTTCATAGCACTTTCAAGACATAAGGAAGAGCTACTACTCTTATACTTAAGTTCAATGTCCTAAAACACCTATCTAGGTGCTCTAGACAATCACCTTAAAACCTCATTAATTTAGTCTTTGAATAGCCCTCTAAGTCTAGGTTATTCAGCTTCTTTCGGATCTTGATTCCGACTTTCCTATAGAAAGTTATGGAGGAAACAATTCAAGAAGGAAAATCAGAATTCCCACTTGGCACGACCGCGCGTGCAAAAATGGCACGACCGTGCCATCAAGGTCGAGAGTTCTCACACAAAACTAATTTTCGGCACGACTGTGCCAATAAAAGGCACACGACTGTGCTAACACTGTCAAGGAAATTTGCCTAAAGGTGATATTTGGCACGACCGTGCCAAATAAAGGCGCACGACCGTGCTCGGTACAATTTGGTAGTTTTCCCCTGAGTTCAAACTTAACAATTCTCCGTCCCAAGCGTAGGAGTAACTTTTACTAACGTTTTAACAATACCCAGGGCATAAAAGCCTACTTCAAAACAAATTGTTCAAGTATAATTTCCCTTTTTACCAAGTCTTTTATACTCCCCTTGTCCCATAATTACAAGTACCACAAAAATCGTCCCAAGCACGAAATTAACATTTACAAATATCGAGAATAACATTTATGCATGTTATTACAAGCAAGGGGGAGCTAATAACTTACCTAGTCAAAATTCAAGTTGACCCAAACTTATTTCTGTTCGGCCTGGAACGCTCTATTCAACGCCACGAATATTAATCCGGGATCAGAATCAAGAACGGAGGGATAATTAAACTCGAGGAGTCGAGAATAGGGAAAACTTTTAACCCTAGGTTATGAAACAGAGAAAGAGCAACGAGAAACTTTGAGAATTTCCTTTCTCAGAGAAGGCAATATGATGATATACTTAACAACTTTTCAAGAATTGCACTTAGGTCCCTCAAGTTTCACTTTTAACAAAAAGACCCCTAAAGTCCAATTTTCACAAATGACCCAAAAGTCAAAACTAGACATTTAACCACCTTAACTATTTAAAGCAGTTAAAAATTTAACCCAAGTAAAACTAACACATAATATGCAAGTTCAAGTATTTAACAAATATGTCAAATATTTAAAAAGAAATTCGATGGGTGTTACAATTTGACATATGCACAAAAAACTGATTGCGATCTATTATCATCTTTGTTGGTTTGGAAGCATGCATCCGAGATCATCTTCCATTCCTTCATAGATCATAAACGAATCTTTAGTTCTTCTAAAGTACTTTAAGAATCGCTCTTAAAGCCATCCAGTGAATCTCACCGGTGTCGGATTGATATCTACTCGTCATGCTCCAAGCATTAGATATATCCGGCTTAGTACTTATCATGGCATCATGGATCCAATTTCCAAAGCAAATGGCATCTCATTCATTTTCTCATGCTCATCTTTTGTCTTTAGGACATTGAGTCTTGCTTAGAGAAACTCCATGTAACACTGACAAATGTCCTCTCTTAGAATTTTTCTTGCGGAATCTTCTTATGACTTTGTCAATGTATGTACATTGGCTTTAAACCATTTAGCTTCCTTGATCTATCCTTTTAGATCTTAATGCCAATGACTTATGCGGCTTCATCCATATTCTTCTTTGCGAAACACTTTTTTAACCAAATCTTTACAGATTAAATTGTAGGAATGTTGTTTCCAATGAGCAATATGTCATCCACATATTAGATAAGGAATAGCACCATGCTCCCACTAATCTTCTTGTATATACAAGATTCATTTTCGTCCTTGATCAAGCCAAACTTTATGACTTATCAAAACGAAGATTCCAACTCCTAAAAGCTTGCTTCAATCCATCCAATGAATCTTCGCAACTTTCATACGTTTTAGAATTTTCTTGACTATCAAAACCTTTAGGTTGTATCCAATACATCCTTAAGTGAGTTTCCGTTGAGGAATGCTTGTTTTGACATCATTTTGTCAAATTTCATATTCCAAATATGAACATGTGACTATGAAAATTCTAATAAGTTTCTTGCTACCCATGTAAGTTTTTCTCCAAGAAAAGTCATTCATCTCCTTTGGTTTTTACTCTTTAGGTTAGAATGATCAAGTTCCAAACTTGATTATTATACATGAATTGCCTTTTAGATTTTATGACTCCAAGCCATTAAATGTGGAGTTGATATTGCATCTTTGATAGGTGTTAAATACGTCATTCTAAATGAACTTTACCTCAATACTTTCTATTTCAAAATATCCAATATTTCTTCTAATAGATTGTATTTTATCATGTGTGCAAGTACTTGTATATCTTGAACGGATTTTCACAACCCCTTGTTAAAACTTGTTCAACTTCCATCATAGGTTAAATACTATTTTCTGGGTCTCGAACCATTCGAGATATATTTTACTCCTACTGATTCTTTTAGAGATAAACCTTTTATCTAGAAAAGTATCATCATAATCAACAAACCATTTGTTTCTTATGAGTAAAATTATTATCATCAAGTTTCCTTAGGATATCCCATGAAAATATATTTATTAGATTTAAATGTGAGTGTGTCCCAGATAGCTCATTTCCAAAAGGTCTCACCATCTTAAATCTTTACGAAAGACAAACTGAGTTTTCTTTCATCATTTAACCTCTTTTGATGGAACTCAAATTAGTGTAGTTATAGTATTTATAATACATAACCCCAAAATTAATAATGGAAGATCAATTTGATTTCATCATCTAATGAACCATATCCAATAAGATTCTTGTACTTCCACGTAGACACATCATTTAGAATGGTGTTTTTAGTGAAGTTAATTGTGAAACTATTTCACAATTTTGACGATGACTGTCAAATTCTTGGTTAAATTATTCATCATCATGATCGAATCAGAATCTTTGAATAGTTTTACCAAGTATAACCAAAATTCTCTTTTAGCATTGCTTCTTAATGCACCATATACATCAAAATGTATGAGGTCGACTAAGATATTAGCTTTTAACCAATCATAGTAAAAGATGTCTTGGTCCAAGTAAATAAGTTTGCATAAATCATATGATTCCAAATCGTATGACTTAAAACTCCGTTCCATGGAATTTTAGATATGCATTTCTAATTTATTTGATCAAAACAATAATGCATAAAGAATTTTAATTATTTATGTTATAGCCTTTATTACTTTGTTCTTCAAGATTTAGGATATAAGATTTATTTATATGATAACACAATGAAGTAAATCATAATAAATAAAGCACCTTTCTTATTCCAAATAAGAAATAAATATCCTTCATTATCTTATAACAGAATAATATTTCCCACTTCATTAGTAAAGCCACTTTACAAGTGTTCTATGAATAATGTTGCAACCATTGCATCATTACCATTCATAGATAAACCTTTACTATGAGTAGTCTTTCAGTTTACTAATTATTGCACATTTATACAAATGTGGGATCCATATCCGGTATCCAATACCCAATAATTAAAGTTCGAAAGATTAATTTATAACATAAGATTCCCAAGTGGTAGTCCAACTACCATTCCTTTAATTGATTATCCAGAATTTTGACTACAATTCTAAATGGTCAATCCAATTGCCATTTTACCAAATTGCATCAATTAGAGTTATTATTTTAACCACAATTATTTCCTTTAGGTTTGACAAATCTGTCTTACCTTTCCTTTGGCATTTGGCCTCCTTTCCAATCATGAACCATGAGCATTGGAGAACCTTTCTCCATCATCTTCATCTCCGCAGTTTTTCAGCATATCATGCAACTCGGAGAGATTCTTATTCATTCCAAGCATGTCATAGTTTATCACTAAGATATCATAACATTTGAACAATGAATCAAGAATGAGATCCGTGGCTTGCTCCAATCCAATTGGACAACCAAGTTTCTCAAGATGCTCTACGTAGCCTTTATCTTAAGCATGTGAGGTTCCACTTATTGCCCTTTACTCCTTTTGCAAGAAGTGAATGCAATAATGGTTTTATACCTTTCTTGCCTAGATTGCTCTTTGAAACATGTAACTCAACTCCACGCCTATCTAATAGGCTTCCAAAGTTTCAAACTTTGTTGAAGTTTTGAGAACATAATCGTGAGCTTGAGACAACTCACATTCCTAGAGTCATACTCATGATTCTAGTGATTGTCTATTCCGGCTTTGGGTTCTTTAGGAATAGGCCCATCAAGAATGTACAACACATCTTCTTGCCTTAGAACAATTCTTAGGCTCATGATCCAATCCATGAAGTTTGTACCATTCTCTTTGAAGTTTTATCCTTATCAAGGATTGATCGCAACGAAGTTAGTTGTCATTATCTACAACTCGTGCAAAATTTCCAAAATTTTACAAGTACCAATCTCATTAAAGAGATAAATAATGTATTTTCCAAAAAATACTCCCACTAAATTATATAACCTTCTTATACATCCAATGTATAATATAATTTAAATGGACAAAGATCCAACTTTAATTTAATTTCAAGTACGCTTTGGTGCACCGCTCAAAATTAAATTAATTAGGTAGACAACCCTGTCAATCATATCTCATATGACTCTTAGATCCTTTTCTGAGATTCTTTTAAATTGGGCTAAGATCCAACTTTAATTTAATCTTGAGTCCGCTTTGACGGACCGCTCAAAATCAAATTAATTAGGTAGACAATTTCTTGTCAATCATATCCAATATGATTCTTAGTGGTCCAATTTCAAAAGCATGTTTAATCTCATCTTTGCCTAGGCCCAAAACTGTTTTGACGCCTAATTAAGTCCAACCATTTTAAACGTATAGTTAATGTGCCTCGCTAGGGCGTGCCCACATTATCTATCTTGCTCATACATGAATAAAGTTAATGCACCTCGCTAAGGCGAAAACTACATTAAAATCACCCATGCACTAACAAGTGTTTTAATCATGGAATGGCAATAAAGGACTTAAAACTTTTCTTTGAAGGTTCATTACCATATAGCATACAACATATTTATGAGCACACAAGATAAACATGTTACGCATCAAGTTTAGCCATTAAATTAATCTCCATTAATTTAAGCATAATATTTATGTGTCATTAGTTTCTCTATAATTATGAGGATGAGACTATTTCAACTTTGGTTATTATCTCCAAATCAAGACAACAAGAAGTGCGGCCGAAACTAAGCCATAAGGCATCCACAATTCCGCACTAATTCAAGAAACCAAGAAAGTAGTCCATGTGGCCGAAACTAAGCAATAGATGGTCTCGATAAACGTAGGCCAATTGCATCCACAATTCCACATGGATCTCCAATCTTTGAATCAAGAACTTTGTTTCTCAATTTTAGCAATTATGAACTCTTCATAATTCTAACTTCGTTTTATCTTTAAAACTTTGATTGCGATCAATTTTGGGAAACACAATCTCGATGAACACAGATTAGCCATCCAAACCTTGAGCCAATCTTAGAATCACAAGACTAAAACAAATAGGAATTCAAACCAACTAAATCCACCCCGCGACCCAAAAAGAACCCCAGCCCAGACCAGAAGGTCCGGCCGGGTCCTTACTTTGGTCCGGTCGGACCTACCTCAAAATTCCAGCTTCTGACCATCACTGTGCGGCCGCCCAAGGAAGACTGTGCGGTCGCCCAAACATGTGCGGCCACCCACGTTTTTCTGTGCGGTCGCACAGTAGCATCAGAATGATTTTTAGAGTTTGAAAATTTGTCTCAAAATTGTTTTCCCCGATTATTAAAACTTTGATCCAATCAAAAATTAATAATCAAACAATTCAGAATCCAACATAATTTTTAGTGCGATTCAACAGTGCGATTAAAGTTGTAAAACAATAAACCACATAGAATCATATAACACATAAACATCATATAATCCAATATTCATATCATGCTAGACATACAAACAATTTATACGCACACAACATGATCTAAGTATTGAAATAATCAACATGAACGGGGCTCTGATACCACTGTTGGGTTTCGGAGTAACATGCGCAGCGGAAAATAGCATTTAAAATTTTAATGAAACCCAAAGCCCATAGATCCATTCATATGATTAAGTCAAATACTAAATGATGAATACTAGAATACTAACCCTTGATGCCTTTGATTTTGCAAACTTGAATTCAATGGAGGCTCAAAACATTGATCACGATCATAGTTAGAATCACGAACTTTGAAGATGATAAGTTTCACCCTCTAGCGGTATCCACACGCGAACGAATATCAAGGAACTTCTTGATCTTGGTTGCTAGACCAAAATTATGAAACACGTTTTCATAATTGATATGAACTATATGGAATATTATTTGTGTATAATTTTGTTCTTCAATCTAGGATCTCTTAGAACAAAATAATTCTCTCAAAACTCTTTTTGAAAACTTACACAAAAGCATTAGCTTTTATTATGACCGAATTTTGCTGTTTATATACAAGTTAGACCTATTCCAAATAGGAAACTTGTGTCTAAACTAGTCCAAAATTCTTTTCCAAATCAAATCAGGAAACCAGTCCCGACATGGTGTGCGGCCGCCCAAAACAACATGTGCGGCCGCACATCTATCTGGAAGGTTTCTGGTACTAACTGACCCAAACTGTGCGGCCGTCCAACCCATCTTGTGCGGTCGCACACTTATCCAGATTCTCAAAGTTTCCAAAATTCCAATATAGTCCTTATTTAAGATTCGTTCTATTGTGTGTGACCCTCTAGGATTATACTAAGTTGGCAATGGGTTCAAACATGAAACCATAAGATATGATTAGGTTCTAGCAAACCGTCATACATACCCAAATAGTATAACTAGATACAAGTTCGCATTCCTTTAGAACATGTCATAATCCCTTTGTCCACGATTTCATTGAACACAAGTCATGGTCAATAAGTCAACTTGTATTGTTCAATACTTTCTCGATTCCGAATATGTTGATAATCCAAATGACATTGATCTAATCAATCCATTTGAGTTTGGCCAAACATTTCAGCAACATCATTCCTTCGAGGGGCCCAAGCTTGACATCTCTCCGAAGAGGGACAAATCCATTTAGCTTATTATTCTTCCCTACGTGAATCCGATTATGCCAATCATACCCTTTATAACTACCGTGTTAAGGCAGCGTTTGAATATGTCAAACATAATCTTCATCAAGTGGAAGACTATAATAACTTCATGTCTAAGGATTCAAATGACATAACTAATATGAGATTTATATATGACATCGACCATGACATAAATCTCATACCGCGGGTCATGTCCAGTACCTTGTTCCAAACAAGTACCTATAAATCTAACATGATCATCCCATGATCATTTAGCCTTTATACTAGTGCTTAACAAGCTCTAGGGACAAAGATTATTATAAGCAAACATGAGCAACAATAATAATCTTATTATCTTTTTATCATCATGAATAAAATGATAACTTATATAACGTTTAACAAACATGCCTTGGGCACCAACACCAACACTTCCATTAGCACCGCCCCACAACCAGGACATATCACCACCACCACCTTCGCCTCCATTACCAACCCAACACCAAAATTTCAGCCACAACATCACCATTAACATCGTCCTTCCAAGGTCAAAATTAAAATCCATCGCCATATCAAATCAAAAACAAAAGGATCCAGTTTCTCAAAATTTCAAATTCAAAAATCAAAAGAAAAAAATACCAGATACAAAGCTAATTTGGCGATTCCGCCATTAGCTAACCAAAATTAAATCACAATACCATCACCAACCACCCTAATTCCAATGCCACTACCAGTCTAACAAAAAAAATTCCCATAAATGAAATGTCAAGAAGAGGGAAAAAAATCCAGATCGGCAACCTGACTTCTACCCTGTGTACAGCTCACTAAGGCGGCGGCGGAGAGGAGGGAGCCGAAGACATATTCGAAGGGGGCGGCGCCGGTTTTGTTCCATTTCCAGATCTAGGTTGAAGTTTGAGATAGTTTCTCACCGAGAATAGACGCCGAGAACTGGGAGATGAAGGGAGTCGGGATGAGAAGGGTGATGAAGGGTAGGGGTCATTGGGGGCGGCACCGGAGAAGGAAAATGATTGGGCAGTAGGGCTGCTACTGACGAATGAGGTGAACGACGGGAAAGAAATGGCTACCGTTGCGATTGACATGAGCAGTAGAACCACTGCCCGGAAATTATGGGAGCGGAGACGTCATGGCAGTGGGCAAGCTAGGGAACGGCGACGGGATGGGAAAGGACGGGCGGAGGGTGGTACTATGGGAAGAGGGGGAGTGTTGGAATAGAGATCTTCTAAGGAACAAAGAGGAGGTCAAACTGGCGGACACACCAAGCGGGCGCCTGGTATACACCAGGCGGGCGCTCCAGTGGGCAGTAAGCTCGCGGATTCTGAAGGCCTAATTCAGGCGGGCGCCTGACCAACCCCAAGCGGGCGCTTGGTAACCCCGATGGGAATTCGGGAAATAGCAGTTTTGACGGGATTTCTCTTATGTTTAGGTTTAGGTCTTATTATATGGTGCATATATAAGCAATGTTCCGCCCCCATACTCATTGTAACTCAGAATTAACATATTATAGTGCAAGATCCTAGCTTGGTACTGCCCCCAGACGTAGTCAAACATATTGACGAACTGGGTAAACAATTTCTTATGTCTTTTCTGTGCTTTATTTCTTGTGCTTATTTGTGGTACTATTATTTTCTTGGGATATTGCTTGGGTGTTGGAGGGTCAATTCCACAACAACTGGTATCAGAGCCTGGTTTGTCGTTCCGGGTTATAGGGCGATTAGGGTTTGTTCAAGCAATCAAGAATGGGAAAGGATAAACAAGCGGTGGAGAAATTCGATGGGTCTGACTACGGGTTTTGGAGGATGAAAATAGAGGATCTCTTGTACAACAAAGATATCTATAAGCCTCTAAAGGGAGTCAAGTCGGAAGGAGAAAAGCAGGAAGATTGGGATCTCATGGATCGGAAAGCCCTAGGGATGGTCAGATCTACTTTGTCAAAGTGGATCGCGAAGACTACCAAGAAGGCAAAAACCACAAAGGAGCTATTGGATTATCTTACTGAGAGATTTGAAACTCCATCTGCTGCAAACAAGGTTGATTTGATACGCAAGATGGGTAGTCTCAAGATGCAAGAGGGAGGATCCTTAGCTAAACACATCGATGAGTTTATGGATGTTATAGACTCATTGACTGCGTTGGATAATACATTTGATGATGAGGTTCATGCGTGTTTGTTGCTAGCGTCTTTACCAGGAAGTTGGAACGGAACGGTGACAGCGATCAATGCTTCAGCGGGTAAGAACAAATTGAAGTATGATGATGTTAAAGACTTTCTGTTGGACGAGGAAAATCGTATGAAAAAGTTGGGGACATCGTCTACTTCGGGATCGGCCTTAGCTACTACTAGCAGGGGAAGGCCGGGTACTAGCAATAAAGAGAGAATTGAATCAAGGGAAAATGTAGTGGGTGGTAAGGGCAAGGCCGTGGAGATCAGAGACAAACCAAGGGTCGCGAAAGGATCAGTTCAATGTTATCATTGTAAGGAGTTAGGACACTACAAGAAGGATTGTCCCATGCGAAGGGATAAATCGGCGAATGTGATAATAGAAGGTGAAGATGTACTGGTTCTAAGTGTTAGTAGTGCGCTAGAATCATGGGTGCTGGATTCGGGGGCATCATTCCACTCATGCGGGCATGCAAAGGAGATGGACAATTATACTTTCGGTGATTTTGATAAGGTCTATCTGGCGGATGGAGAGCCTTTGGAAATCAAGGGGAAGGGGGATGTCAGAATAGGAGCATCGGACGGGAAGGTCTTACATCTACACGGGGTCAGACACATTTCGGGTTTGAAAAAGAACCTGCTATCAGTTGGGCAGTTGGATGAAGAAGGTTACAAGGTAACTTTTGGTGAATAAAGAGGGGGCATTGTATTTGGTGAATAACACCAAGGATAGTATCGCGGTGGCGTCAGCCAAGGGTGATACAGACTTGTGGCACTGTCGATTGGGTCACATGAGTGAGAAGGGGATGAAGGTACTTTGCTCAAAGGGAAGACTACCGGGTTTGAAGACAGTCGACGTGGGGATCTGCGAAGATTGTGTGTTTGGCAAACAGGCGAGGAGTAATTTCTCGAGGACGGGTAGGGCTTTGAGGGAAGCAAAGTTGGAACTGGTTCACACGGATTTATGGGGGCTGGCCCCAGTAACTTCTCTGGGTGGTGCGTCTTATTACATGTCATTTATTGATGATTCGACAAAGAAAGTCTGGGTTTATTTCTTGAAACACAAAGATGAGGCATTCAAGGTGTTTAAGAAATGGAAGGCTTTGGTGGAGAATCAGACCGGTCTTAAGCTTAAATGCTTGAGATCAGATAATGGTAGGGAGTATGAGCTCGGGGAGTTTAAGGAATATTGTGCAGCGAATGGAATTCGTATGGTGAAGACACCAAAGGGCACACCTCAACATAACAGGGTAGCAGAGAGGATGAACAGGACATTGAACGAGCGGGCTAGAAGTATGAGATTGAAGTGTGGACTTCTGAAGACGTTCTGGGCATATGCAGTTGACACGGCGGCTTTCTTGATCAATAGGGGACCATCGGTACCATTGGGGAATGAAATTCCAGAGGAAGCATGGAGTGGCAAGCAGGTAAATTTGTCCTTTCTTCGCATATTTGGTTGTGTTTCATATGTTCACATAGACTCTGCTGATAGGACTAAATTAGATGCTAAATCTGTAAAGTGTACGTTTATTGGTTATGGCGGGGATGACTTCGGGTATAAATTTTGGGCTGAACAAAATTATAAGGTTATTCGTAGTTGAGATGTTGTATTCAATGAACATGTATTGTACAAGGACAGAAAGGGGGCATCTGAAGGGGTTGGTTCAGAACCAGAATTTGTTGAGGTAGATATTCCAGACTTGGGTGGGAGTAGGACGGTTCATGATGACCAAGATTACGGGGTCACTGAAGATGAACCACATACTCCAGAACTGGATATTCTGTTGCGCAGATCCAGCAGATTGCGTGGATCTCCTGATAGGTATTCTCCTTCGAATTACTATTTGTTGCTAACAGATAGTGGTGAACCGGAGTGTTATGTGGAGGCTGTTCGTAGTGCACTTTGTGATAAGTGGAAAGCTGCGATGGATGATGAGATGGACTCATTAAAAGCCAATAAAACTTGGGAGTTGATTGAACTGCCTAAGGGGAAGAAGGCGTTGCATAACAAGTGGGTTTACAGGATCAAGGAGGAAGCAAACGACAGTAAATGTTACAAGGCAAGGTTGGTTGTAAAGGGGTTTCAGCAAAAGTACAGTATTAACTACACCGAGGTCTTCACTCATGTTGTAAAGATGACCACTATTAGAATGGTTCTGGGGATAGTAGTGGCAGATAACTTGTTTCTGGAACAGATGGATGTAAAGACGGCCTTTCTTTATGGGGATAGTAGTGGCAGATAACTCAGTTGTCAGAACGGTTCGAGATGAAGGATTTGGGGGAGGCCAGAAAAATCTTGGGCATGCGGATTGACTGGGATAGGGAGTCGGGCAAGTTGGTTCTTTCACAAGCAGAATACGTTGAGAAAGTCTTAGCAAGGTTTTGCATGGAAGAGGCGAAGCCAACAGGGACACCATTGGGTATACACTTTAAGCTATCCGAGAAGGACTCACCTAAGGGCAAGGAGGAGCGTGACAAGATGGAGATGACTCCATATGCTTCAGCAGTGGGGAGTCTAATGTATGTAATGGTGTGTACAAGGCCAGACATTGCACATGTGGTAGGACTAGTCAGCCGGTACATGGGCAATCCAGGGAAGCAACATTGGGAAGCGGTTAAATGGATCCTTCGTTACTTAAAGGGTACTGCTGGAAAGGCTCTGTGTTTCTCAAGTAAGGATGTCGTGTTAGCGGGTTATGTTGATGCGGATTTGGCATAAAGTGATCTTGATAAGAGGAGGAGTACTACGGGTTATGTTTTCACATTGGGTGGTACGGTAATCTCCTGGGCTTCTAAATTGCAGCAGATCGTGGCTCAGTGGACTACAGAAGCAGAATATGTGGCAGTGACAGAGGCAAGCAGAGAGATGGTATGGTTGCAGAACTTTTTGGGTGAACTTGGGAAGACGCGAAGTGGTAATGCTCTCTACAGTGACAGTCAGAGTGCAATTCATCTAGCAAGGAATCCGGCGTTTCATTCTAGGACGAAGCACATTAAGCTGAGGTTTCATTACATCAGGCATCTCTTGGAGAGGAAGATCTTAAGGCTGGAGAAGATTTTGGGGTCAGAGAACCCGGCTGACATGTTGACCAAGGTGGTAAACCTTGAAAAGTTGAAGCTATGCATAGCTTCAATTGGGCTTGGAGAATAGGAGAGGAGGAAGGCACTACCATGATCGAGGTGAGCACTAGGAAGACACCAAGGATGAGTTGAAGACGGATACGGGTTTGTATACGCGGTTGATCTCTAGGTGGGAGATTGTTGGAATAGAGATCTTCTAAGGAACAAAGAGGAGGTCAAACTGGCGGACACACCAAGCGGGTGCCTGGTATACACCAGGCGGGCGCTCCAGTGGGTAGTAAGCTCGCGGATTTTGAAGGCCTAATTCAGGCGGGCGCCTGACCAACCCCAAGCGGGCGCTTGGTAACCCCGATGGGAATTCGAGAAATAGCAGTTTTGACGGGATTTCTCTTATGTTTAGGTTTAGGTCTTATTCTAGGGTGCATATATAAGCAATGTTCCACCCCCATACTCATTGTAACTCAGAATTAACATATTATATTGCAAGATCCTGGCTTGGTAGTGCCCCCAGACGTAGTCAAACATATTGACGAACTGGGTAAACAATTTCTTGTGTCTTTTCTGTGCTTTATTTCTTGTGCTTGTTTGTGTTGCTATTATTTTCTTGGGATATTGCTTGGGTGTTGGAGGGTCAATTCCACAACAGTGAGACTTTCTTTTACAGTTTTTTTCTTCCTCAGACCCAGATCGATGGTTTATCTTTTAATATTTTTGAAGCAGAGATGGCTGAGTTATATAAGGATTGAGATTTTGAAATTAACCCAACCCACTAACAATAATGTCGCTAGCGACTAAAACGAAAAATATAAAGGTTTTTTGGATGAAAACGGTAAGAAATGCATAGAGTAGGGCTGAACCAGTTATTTAGCTTGTTAAGTTACTAATGCCTATTAATGTCCGTTAACTTTATTAATGATTTTGGTTACTTTTTCTAATTTATTAATGGTACACAGGTTGCTTTTGTTGTTTAGATAGTACGGATGTTAAAGTGATATTCTTGCAATAGTATGGATGTCAGAAATGCAGTTTACTCTTTGGGAAAAGCTGTCTAATTAAGAATCATTTGACCTGAACATCAAATTTTATGAATTGAAATTGGAATATAGAAAAAATGTATTTTTAAGTTAATTGACTATATCAAAACATAAAAATTATATATATGTTGGTCAGGACGCCAACTGCATTTTCACAATGACTCCCTCGGTCCCAATTTAAGCTTCTTACTTTTATTTTCGGTTCGTCCCACTATAAGCTTCTTACTTTGCTTTATTCCATAATTAACAAACAGTCAACAGTGTTTGGACTACTTTATCCTCTTAACATTATAGATTTAAAAAAAAAAAAAAAAAAAAAAAACTATTTTCCTAACCTACTTTTCACCCACTTAACTTGTGAATAGTGTTTTGAACAATTTTGTCCTTAATCCACTTTAGTTGTTAACCCATTTTACATTGAAAATGTTAAATAGTGTTATTTTGTTATTTTAAAGAGTGTTAGTGGTAGTGTAAAAGAATGTTATTGATAACATTAAAGAGTGCTAGTAATAGTATTCAAGAGTGCTAGCGATAGTTACAAGAGTTTCAGAGGTAACGTCAAAGAGTTTCAAAAGTAGTCGTAAGTAGTGTCAGTGTACGTAGTGTTAGAATTAAAAAAGTGCCGATGATAGTTTAAAAGAGTCTCAGTGCTAAGGATTGTTAGTGATAGTGTTAAGAGCGTCGTATGTGCACAAGTTTCAAATGGTTACAAATATGTCACTGTGGATTTTAAAAGAAGTTTCATTTAATTACAAAAGTTAAAATAATATTCCAGTTAATTACAATGATTACACCATGAGCTTTTAAAGACTTGTTTTCCTAATTCTTTGAAGAAACATGTCTTTTCTAATATTTTCTAGTCAAACTTAGGATGAGTCGTTTCATTTTATTTTTTTTTAATTTCTAATTTCACGAAATTGTGAGTTTTTTCTTGTAGACTCCATTGCATATTCATAACAACTATCTACTTAATATTCTCTATCACATTTTCTCTATTTATTTCACTTACCATACTCACAATACTTACACCACTTACACATTTTCTTAATCTTCGTGCTTAAAACAAAACTGCATCTTATAGTAGGACGGAAGGAGTATATTATTAGCACATAATTGTATTTTACTTACTTAAAGATTTTTATTTATATGGATCCGAATAACATATTAATATTTTATTTAGTAACAATTATTAATATATATTTTATAAATGATTAAATAATAATTTAGTATCTAAACTTGGCAATTTTTATTAGTTTGGTCCTTCATGAATAAATTTTATTAATTTGCTCCCTTATGATGGCTTTTTTTGCCAGATAGCCCCTTCCTCCTGTGAGATTTTTCAAAATGCCGAATATACCCCTGTGTTGGGTATGCCCACTTATATCTCAGTTTCAATATAATAGGATTGATTAGATTTGATTGATCCATCACCTAAGTTTTATTTCATGGACTTTAGACCCACATGTAAAAAGTATTTATACTTCATTTTTTAGGTAGTCCATTTGAATAGACTAGGCTTAGGAATAGGGCAAGATATCAAGATTCAAGAAAAATCAGTGTTGATTCAAGCCACGCGCCGCGCCTTGCGCCTATGCGCTATAACCCATTGTGCCACGCGCCCCATCAGGCGCGCGCACAAGTTATGCGCCCCTTGGCTCACGCGCGCCTCTTTGCTCAAACGCGCCTCATTGATTATAACTCAACACTTGGTGATTTATTGAAGACATGAAGACTTGAAAAAATTCAAACTACACCAATGATCCAACGGTGGTTAAATAACACGTATGCACCTGCATCTAAGGACACCTATCCATAACGGTCATATTTGTGTTATGTGTCTAACGGCTATAAAGGACATGTGCTCCACTCAATGAGCGATAGCACATCTGTCCTTTAACCTTATCCTCATGGGATTTCCAACGGCTAGTTTTTGGGGCTCTACTATAAATACCCCATAACTTCAAACGTTTTGAAGTTTCTAAGAATCTTTGAATTTCTCTCTCAAGTATTTGTTGAAGATTTGAAGATTGCCTTTGATTTACCAGAATTCTCAAGAACATCTTCATACCTTCATACTTAGCCCATATCCTCAAGCAACAACACTTTAGTTTTCTTGTGCTCTAAATCTCAAAGATCTAAAGAGCCTTGAATCTAAAATCACACACGCACCTCTTTAAGTTTGATCACTTAGATCTTTCTTTAAGAGATACACCGGTTTTGTCTAGGATTTGTTCTTTCATAGAATATTAGATCTTAAGTTAGTGTATAAGCTCAAACGTTATAATTTGTAGCACTCACTCATTATATAAGATCTCCATTAGAAATCCAAGACTAACCATCTTGGTAGAAGACGTAGATCTTTCATTGATCGAACCTCTCCAAATAGCGCGTATTAATTTCTTGTCATTTACTTTCAAGTTATTATCTTTACTCACTATTTGCTTGTTTACTCATTGTAGATTGATTGAACTGAATTGTGTTGTGTTTGTTATATCATTTGCCTTAGTTCCTTACTTCACCACTTTGAGCGAAAATACTTAGAGTGTGTGTGCGCCCCCTTTATCAAGCTTTGCGCCTACTTAACTTAACTATTCCGCTGTGCATTTCACTCACTCACTTAGGTGCATTTCATAACGCTTATTTGATAAAGTGCGCATTTGCCATTGAATTTTTAAGGGTACGAAAAGAATTTCAAAACAGCTATTCACCCCCCCTCTAGCTATTTTTCATACCCTTGTTTCCCTTTGGGACCAACAAGTGGTATCAGAGCAAACACCTTTATAAAACATTTTTGTTTTTCAAGCTTAACAGCTTGGGTGCCGATTCGATACGGCAAACTCAAAACATATGGAAACTGCAAACTACACTCACGTTCCAGTCTTTGATGAAGATCATTTTGACGTGTGGAAATTCAGCATCTTAACTCATCTCAGCTCAATTGATGAAAGGCTTCATGACACCGTGGTTTTTGGGCCTTACATCCCTATAAAAGCGAATCCAAATCCATGCACCAACGCTGGTCAACCTTCCATCAAGAAACCAAATGAAGAATGGACTGAAGAAGAAATGAGAAGAGTTGCAAATGATGGCAAAGCAAGAAACATACTTCTAAGCACTCTAAGCACGGCTATGAAACAACAAGTCATGAATTGTGCTACCGCAAATGAGTTATGGGATGCTATTGAAGAGAATATAGAAGGAGGCATGGTTTGCAAGGAGAACAAGAGATATGAAGTGCAAAAGAGATTCAACAATTTCTCTCAACTCCCCGGTGAAACATTAAGACAAACTTATGAACGCTATTGTGAAATTATAAATCTCTGTATTTCACTTGGAAATAAGTTCTCTAATAAGGAATTAAACACTAATTTCCTTGCTTCTTTTGGATCGAGATACCTACATAAATCTAGCGCCCTTGAAGACGTTGGAACTTTAGATGTATGGACTTTAAGGAACCTTTATGCAAATCTTAAGGTTTACGAGCTTAAACTTCAGCGCATCAGTGAAACTGAAGGAAAATTAAAATCCATAGCAATGGTGGCGCATAGAGAAGAAGCGCATGCGCCTATGCCGGTTCAAGATGAGAAAAGTTCGGATCCTAAAATCTCTACTTCTGAGCTATTAGACATGGATGATGAAGACTTCGCTTTATTTGTGAAGAGATTCCAGAAGTTCAGAAAATTCTCAAAATCCGGCTCATTCAACAAAGCTCAAGGATCTACAAGCAGAGCTCCTCCAAAGTTCACGAGGAGCAGTGACTCTAAAAGAAAAGAAGACCTTGTTTGTTTTAATTGCAGGAAACCAGGACACTTTGCTTTAAGCTGCCCAATTCCCAAATTTGAGTACATGCAGAAGAAGAGCAGCCATACTCCCAAATTCACTCCCAAATTCACTCGTCACAAGGGAATGGTTGCTGAAGAAGAATCACAGCAAATGAGCAGAACACTTGGATTGAAACAGACTCAGATGAGAGCGATGAAGATTCTGATGATGGACTCGTTTGTTTGGTGGCAAATGATGATGAAGTTGATTCTTATGATTCTGATGATGATTACTCAGAGGATGTTCCTGATATGAATGTCTTGAATAAACCTATCAAGAAATCTGCATGTTTTTAAGAAGTGAAAGAGAAGAAAGGACCAACCATCAGCGAGCTCGTTGAATAAGGATTTCTCACTCCAGCTCAAAGCGATGGCGGATTGTTATTTTCTAGATGTGATCTGAGTGCTAGAAGCAAACTCAGAAAGGGTGAATATATTAGACCTCAAGTTACACCTATTCCTACAATCAATCATGATGAGGACATTGTAAAGCAAGAAAAGTTATTCAAAGAGGCTGAAAAGGTAATCAGTCATTTTAGTGATATGAAAGAAGCTTTAGCACTATCATGTGATGAAATTTCCCAGCTTAAGACCGAGAAATATTTATTAAAATCTGAACTCACCCTCCTTAAGGAGCAGATAAAGAGCATGACTCCTCTTACTGTTAAAAAAACTTATCTAACGGAACAGAACTCACTACTTAAAGTTCAAAACGATGAATTGGTTACTCAAATTACTGATCTTAAAAAGATTAAAAATGAGTGGTTCAATTCTCGTGTCACTATGGACGGTATCTTTGAGTCCCAAAAATCCAGTGATGATAAAAGTGGCTTGGGATTCACATCATCAACTAGTGACAACTTTAAGTGTGATGTTTGTGCTGAAAGAGACAGTCAATTTACAACACAGAAAACTCATGAAATTCCCAAGGAAAAACATTCTAATTCAATGGGTAAAGGACAGGAAAAAGTCAAGAGACAAACATTCTATTATGTCTACCCAACGAAACAATTTAGGAAAGCTAAAGAGAAGGAAGTAGCTACAGATGAATCATCCTCTAGCAAAATCATTCTTGAAACAAGGCGCGCTCCTTCTCCGAGTGCACATTATATGCCTAAGAGCCACGCGCCTCACCGCCGTGCACCTCCTAGCCCTATGCGCCCTCCAAGAAAAAGCGCTCCAAAATTTCAAAAGAATGATTTTGTTAAGGCTGGCTCATCTGACCCAAAGAAGAATGCTATCCCAAAGAAAAGTAAAGAGTCTGTAAAAACTCATATGATTGGTGTCTTTCATCATTGTTCTATTTGTGATTGTTCGGGACATAAGGTCGTGGAATGCTTTTTGAGATTCACTCCCAATGCCAAAGGACGTAAAAATCCTAAGGTCAACCAAGAGTGGGTCGTCAAAAGTTGCTAACTCTAGGACCCGAAAATGAATAAAGGGGACCTGCTTTAAATGTTTATATTTCAGGTTCTTTGCTTCATGGCTGGATCTTCTAAAGCTAGAACGTATTAATGGATTCTCGATAGTGGGTGTTCACGACACATGACTGGAGATGAATCCTTACTTGAAGATGTCCATGAAGAAAGAGGTCCCTCCGTAACATTTAATGATAATAACAAAGGTCAAGTTATATTATATGGAAAGCTCAAGAAAGACAAAGTGTGCATTGAAAGAGTCTCTCTCGTCAAAGGACTCAAGCACAACTTATTATCCATATCACAATTCTGCGACAAAGGATTAGAATGCCATTTTACTTCAACGCAATGTCTTATCAAGAATGGCAAAACCGGATCCATACTACTCACGAGATATCGTAAGACAAATATTTATATTATTGATTTCCATAGTATGAACTCTAGTACTAATCTTTGTTTTGTAGCTAAAAGTATGAGCAAAAATAGTTGGCTGTGGCACAAGCGCTTAAGTCACTTGAACTTCAAGTATCTATCTAAACTCAGCAGGAATAACCTTGTTAAAGGACTTCCCAAGGTTGCTGATCATCATGACAAGAAGTGCGCCGCATGTCAACTTGGCAAACAACCAAAGAAATCTTTCTCCAACAAAATAAATCCTTTAACTACTAGATGTTTGCAACTGCTGCACATTGATCTACTTGGACCAGTCACCACCGTAAGTATTAGAAGAAACAAGTATACTCTAGTTGTGGTGGATGATTATTCAAGATATACATGGGTGGAAATGATGATTACAAAAGACGATTGTTATGAAATTTTGACCACCTTATTCAGACTGCTCCAAACCCAAAAAGAAGATGACATCGTTAGTGTTCGATCCGACAATGGAACAGAATTTAAGAACAACGGTGTTGCTCGATACTGCGACGATCATGGGATAGATCACAACTTTTCAACCGTTGGAGTTCCTCAACAAAATGGTGTTGTCGAAAGAAAGAATAGGACGTTTATTGAAGCGGGAAAGACGATGATAGCTGAAGCTAAATTGCCTAAGTACTTTTGGGAAGAAGCTATCAACACAACGTGTTTTACTCAAAATCATTCCCTCATCAACAAACTTCACAACATGACTCCGTATGAACTTTGGCCTGGTAGAACTCCCAACATTGCATTCTTCAAAATCTTTGGTTGCAAATGTTATATCCTCTACATCGAAAACGAACATAGAGGTAAATTCGATGCCAAAGACGATGAAGGTATTTTTGTTGGGTATGCCAAACATTCTAAAGCTTTTCACGTTTTTAATAGATCTACATTATTGATAGTTGAATCTGTACATGTTACATTTGATGAACATTCTTTCCTTGAACCACATTTGGCTCCAAATATTGGTGATGATTCTGTTGAGTTAAATGAAACAGGTGCTCTTATTCATGCTGCGCCTACACAAGATCAGAATCTATCAACTCAAGGAAATCCATCTACATCAGTCGTGCCTAATCCTATTTATGGCGCGCCAAATGAATCTTCAGTTGCGCCTCCCTCGAATGATGCTCCTCTTGATTCCTCTCACGCGCCTATTTCTACTGCTGCATCTGGTGTACACCCTATTTTCAATTCTGAACCAGTTCAACCCCAAAATTTCGATGATTTTGAATCTGGTGAAGATGTACCAATTGAAGACCTTCAAGTTGCTACTACTCAACCTAACTTATCTCCTGAAATTCATGAAGTTAGAGGTCACCCAATCAATAACATCATTGGTGATCTGCATTTTGGTGTTCGTACAAGGAGAGCTACAAACTTTGATGCTTACACTGCATTTATCTCTCAAATTGAACCGAAGAAGGTCGATGAAGCGCTCTAAGATCCAAATTGGGTTGTTGCAATGCAAGAAGAACTCAATCAATTTGAACGATGTAAGGTTTGGACTCTTGTTCCAAGACCAACTGACCAAGGAGTGATTGGTACGAAATGGGTGTTCAGAAATAAGATGGATGAGAATGGAATCATCACAAGAAACAAAGCAAGATTGGTTGCACAAGGCTATAGGCAAGAGGAAGGAATCGACTACGATGAAACTTTTGCGCCCGTAGCAAGACTTGAAGCTATCAGACTCTTTCTAGCTTACGCCGCTCACAAGAACTTCAAGTTATATCAAATGGATATGAAGTGCGCGTTTCTAAATGGTGAACTCCAATAACAAGTCTACGTAGCTCAACCACCTGGGTTTGAAGATTCACAATTCCCAAATCATGTGTACAAACTCCAGAAAGATTTGTATGGGCTCAAGCAAGCGCCAAGAGCATGGTATGATACACTATCCAAGTTTTTCATTGAGAAAGGCTTCACGCGCGGTAAAATCGATACTACTCTTTTCATTACCAAACATAATGGTCATAAATTACTTGTTCAAATTTATGTTGATGATATTATATTTGGTTCTACTAATGAATTGTTGTGTAAGCGCTTTGAGAAACTAATGAATAGCAAGTTTGAAATGAGCATGATGGGAGAACTCACATTCTTCCTCGGGCTCTAAATCAAGCAAATGAATGAAGGCATTTTTATCAATCAAGCCAAGTATACAAGGGATCTAATTAAGAAGTTTGGACTTGAAAATGCTAAAGCATACGACACTCCAATGGCTACCGGAAACAAACTCGACAAGGATTTAAAAGGTAAACGTGTTGATCAAACGCTCTATCGAGGTATGATTGGATCACTCCTTTATCTTACTGCTAGTAGGCATGATGTAATGTTTAGTGTTTGTGTTTGCGCTCGTTATCAATCTGACCCTAGAGAAGCGTACCTAATTGCTGTGAAACGTATTATACGATATCTCTTCAGTACTGTTAACCTTAGACTTTGGTACACCAAAGATTCGAATTTTAAACTTGTAGGTTATTCAGATGCGGATTATGCAGCGTGCACAATTGATAGGAAAAGCACTAGTGGCACTTGTCATTTCCTCAGATATCGACTTGTGTCATGGGCGAGTAAGAAACAAGCTTCAGTATCTGTTTCAACAACCAAAGATGAATATATCGCTACAGGAAGTTGTTGTTGTCAGATTCTATGGATGAAGCAGCAATTGGTGGACTGTGATATAATCGAAGAAAATTGTCCCATCTATTGCGACAATACATCAACAATTGCGGTTTTTGAAAATCCTGTCATGCACTCAAAAACCAAGCACATCGACATCAAATATCACTTTCTCAAAGACCACGTGGAAAAAGGCAACATTCATTTGGAACATGTGGGAACTGACTTTCAAATCGCCGACATTCTAACGAAAGCACTTGACACGAAACGGTTCATCTTTTTGAGAGGTGAAATGGGTATGCTTGAACTCAACTAGTCAATATAGTTTTGTTACTACTAAATGATTTTATGTCTCGTTGAGCTATGTATATCCTAGGTCTTTAAAAGTTAAATCATCTTTTAAGTTTCAAGGAAACTATGCGCCTGGTATGCGGCCTTCACTCTCCGCGCGACCTAGTGCCTTACGCGTCTAAATCATTCTGCGCGCCTATGAGCTGATGCGCCTCCCATGCGCCTATTTATGATTGCGGCTCAATCAATGCTACCATATTTAAATATTCAATGATTGAACGTATTCAATTTTCACAATTACCAGGTAAGTTTCTTATTATCATTTATTATGGAGAATCTTTGTCTTTTGACATTCCATGATTGTTCAAGGATACTTGTGAAATTAATTTTTCCCTCGTTTTACGTTTTTCAAAAATTTTATTTTTTGGGGATATATTTCTTGCACCCCAAACTTACACCAAAACAGATGTTTTTGGGGTTTGTGCAAAAATTTAGTCATAATTGTTCATACAATTATGAGGGAAGTGGGACAATTTTTCTTTACCCAAACTGTCACATCAATGTACTTTGGGTCATTCAGCATTTATGAGACATCATCTTTATATCCCTCATCATTAATGCGGCGTCCTTTCTTGCCATAATGAGCCGATATTATTTTTTTCCCTCATTAATACCCATCTCTTCACCTTCTCCTTTCCTAGAAACCCTAACCTATATTTTTGACCCTTCACTTTCTTTTTAATCATTTCACCTACAAAAATCCTACCAACTCTCTCTCGTCCAGTCTCTCCTCCCTCTCCTCTCACGTCACAGTCTCTCTCTCTCTCCACTCGTTTTCTTCACTTTTTCCTCTCCATTTCTTCTCCATTTTCTTCATATATATATACATTTATGGGTCCTAAGAAAGCATTAAAGAATCCCCAAGATGAAATGGATATTGCAAATTTCAAACCAGGTGAAACCTTCAACCTCACTGAGTTAGCTGCTGAACCAATGGGGATTGATATTATGGAATACATCAGAACAGCTGGCCGTCTTATCCCTCTGTTCACTCTGGATCAGCCCTTCTATTCACCCCTTCTGGTTGATGACTTCTTCTCCACTGCCAAATTCGTGGAGTTACCAACTGATACTGAAGGGTTAGTGCGCTACCGGATATGCGCCGTCGTTCAAGGCGTTGAATTAACTATTTCTGCGGGCACTATAAAGCACGCAGTGAATTTCAACACATCCGGCCCTCAAAGCATTGCTGGTAAAGCCAATTCTTATTCAGCTGCTGCATAGAACATAGTGGCGCGCACCTATCTCAATATCCCCACTCTTCAGAATAACATAAAAAAAATGTTGAGATTAGGGATGGAGGATAACTGTTGGGACATATAGCGCATCTCGTTGACGCGTCTATAGTGTTCAAGTCTGGAAATGTGAATAGATTCACGGTGGAGCAGTGGGAATATACTGCGGCTATTATGGGAAAGGCCAAGCTTAATTGGCCTCAGGTTCTGTTCAAGACTCTGCTTGACCAAATTGATTAGTATAACAAGAATAAGAAGGAAGGGAAAACCAAGTTCAAGACTCATTGCAGAATTCTCACCAAAATTTTCCTAACCTACCCTGCACTTGCTCAATTCCTCAATGAAAACCCAGTTTAAAAGATTGATGATGTACCAATTTTTGGTAAGGATAACTTGATCCTGAAGAGGCGCAGAAAGCGCATTGCGAAGCGCGCACCTAGAGTTAAGCGCATTGCAGAAGAACCCACTTCAAGTGATGACTATATACCTTCTCCCAGACATACCTTTGTTCATTCACCTGTCAGGCGCCTTATTTCTCCTACGCCTCAACACTTTCCTGCACCCCAGTCCACTCCTGCGCCTACTCCTCCAAGTTCTGATATGAGTATGGTGATCTCCCTACTTCAAAACATCCAGCAGGGTCAAGAACGTCTTGAATCTCAATTTGAGCTTCATACTTCTATGATCACTAATCAGGCAGATGAGATTGTTGCCATTAAGGGGGAGATAACGCGCATTAGCGCTGATATCAAGGACAAACATTTTCTGACCCCTCAGCAATGGAGCGATGCTATAGCTCAAATGAATGATTTGTTTAAAGACACGCTTGCTGAGCTTCGGGAAAGAATTGCAGGAGGAATCAAGCTCACAGATGGTCAGGATTTCATTGATGCTATTAAGCAGGTAGAGACCAGTGTTGCTGCTAACATTCAGAAGCTCCTTAACTTAGTCACTGGTCAAAGTGATAAGTTAGTTAATGTGATGGACAAGCTGAAGGAAATCAAGGATGAGCTCGAGAATGCTCTGAGCACGCATATAGATACTGCGCCCCCTTCTGCGCCCTCCTCTAGCGCCGCGCCTTATAACTCTCACTCCTTGCTTTCAAAGTTGGATGTTTTGAAGGAGTTGATTGTTACTCATTTCAACGCCGCGCATTCTAGTGCTGATAGGTGCGCAGAAAGGACTTCCTCTGACATTGTTGCTGCGCAAGCCTCTGTTGAAGCGAATTTACAAGTGATTTCTGAAAACTTCTCGCAACAACAAGCTACTATTCAGCGATCCATTGATGAGTATCAAAACATCAATGTTGATCATCTGCGCTACATTAGAGATGGTGTCACTGACACTCATGGTTATTTCAACCGTACTCTCCAACTTTCAAAATAGATTCAGCGCTCGGTGAAGGAGATCGAAGAAGGTTTGAAGGAAGATGATGCGCCTCCTCCCAACCCTTAGTTCTTTTCTTTTGATTGTAAGTTGTTAAAATCTTTTGATGATTAGAACCTTTTGCTAGTAATTTAGTGCTTAAATGTTTTAGCACATCTTTTGTTTTTGTTTTATTGAAAACTTGTAATCAACTCTTATATTTTGAGTTTTAATGAGAACAAAGCATCATTATTTCTCTCAAACCTTGTTCATTCAAACTTCTTGTTTGTAGAACAATGAATGTTGTTTAAAATCATATGCATCATATTTGAACTGCTTCATATTTCATGCATTGAGTTTAAACTTTGTTTAAACACATTTCAAAACCTAAACTCATAAACATTTTGAATGTGTTAAAATGTTGTTTCTATCTTTCCATTTGTAATGTTTTATCTTTATTGGAATAGATTAGAAATCTATATCTTGGACTAGTGTGTGCATTAACTTGAGACATGATTTACCAATTTCATTTATTTGGACATGTTATTATCAAGTATAATGTTTGTCCCTGATATAGTAGGTAATGGCATCAATCAAATAGGGGGAGATTGTTGGTGTTGGTCCCAAAGGGGCAACAAGGGTGAGAAAATCGCTAGAGGGGGGTGAATAGCGTTTTTAAATTCTTTTCAAACCCTTTTGCAATTCAATGGCAAATGCGCACAACTCTTATTTTGGCTAAGTATAGCGCGCAGCAAGAATGTGAAATGCACAGCGGAAATTTAAAGCAGCTCTGCGTAGGGTATACTGCACAGAGATAAAAACGCACGCGCTAAGTTTGAGGCTAAAGAGTGGCGCAAAAATGGTTCTAAGGCAAATGAGAAATAACAATTACAACAGCAAAGTGTAGCAATCTGAAAGATCAAACAAAGCAGTTCATAAATAGTTAAGCAGGAAATATGCAATAAATATAATGAACACACTATTTGGAGAGGTTCGATCGATGAAAGATCTACATCATCTACCAAGATGGTTAGTCTTGGATTTCTAATGGAGATCTTATAATATGAGTGAGTATTACAAATTACATCATTTGAGCTCAATGCTAACTCAAGATCTATTATCTATGAAGAACAAATCCTAGACTAAACCGGTGTATCTCAAGAAGTTAGATCAAAATGATCAGAGCTTCAAGAGGTGTGTGTGTGACAGAAATTCTGGGCTCTATGAATATGAAAGATGAAGAGCACCAAGAATTCTGGTGATATAGGGCTTTGCGATTTGAGCAGGAGTTTGAAGGTTTGAAGATCTTGAAGGTTGTTCTAAGGAATCTGGAAATATTGAGCAGCAGTCTTCAGATCTTCAAGGTTTCTCAATGAAGCATGAAACTCGAGCTCTTGAAGCATGCAAGCTTAAGAAACTTGGAAATGGGTATGAGTAGGCTATTTATGGCTGAGCTTCAAAAAAACTAGCCGTTGGATCTCTGAGCAAGGATGATGTGCTGGCATAATATGATTGGCGCGCAGGTGTCCTTTATAGCCGTTGGAGATAGAGCAAGGACAATGAGCTGGCACAATGTGATTGGTGCGCAGGTGTCCTTTGTACCCGTTGAAGACTGAGCATGAAGACCAAATTCAAATCTTCTTCTAGAAGGTTGACAGCTGTCTTCACTTGAAATATTTCTTTGAAGCGTGTCTCCACCAATGGTTTTGCTTAGTGTGCTTATTTTGTCGTTTGTGCACACCTCAGCACTCTGACTCAATCCAAAAAGCGTAGCTTGTCTTGTCTCTTTCCAAGCTTCTAGAATATGAGATCAGGAGATGAGGAATTTGACCAAGGTTGAGTGTCCGCGCACAAAGGCATGCGCATTGCCGGCGCGCATGGATGCTGCGCATGGGCACCATGCGCACCATGCTTGGTCACTAAAAGATCTCTTCAGAGTTTAGGGAATATGACCTTGAAAACTGAGCAGGGTCAAAAGCTGCGCAAGATATCTATGCGCAGTGGCGACCTGCACAGAGAACATCCTGTGCAGTGAAATGAATCCTGCTTAGGAAATCTTCGATCCTTCATAGCTTCAAGTCCTATAATCTAAGCCTATACTATAAAAAGGACTTGGCTAAAAATTGAAGTTATAAACTTCTTTACATGAGGTCCTAAAGTCCATAAAAATACTCATAGGTGATGGTATCAATCAATTCTAACAAATGTAGGAGGGTTAAGTGATAAGCATACCCAACAATCTCCCCCTAAATGATTGATGCCATTACCTACTATAACAAAGGCAATCCATTGTACTTGATAATAACATGTCCATAAAAATGAAAATGGTAAATCATGCCTCAAGTCAACGCACACACTAGCCTATGCTATAGATTTCTAATCTATCCAAAAGATTAAAACTTACAAGATAGGAAAGATAGAAATATCATCCAGCGCATACAAATAATATGAGATGTAGTTTTAAGTATGCGTTTAAACTGAATGTTTAAACATCATGCGTAGAAAACATGAGCAGTAAAGATTATGCGCATGAGTTTAAGTAATAATGCATTCAATGTTCCACAAACGAATGGTTTGAATTGAACAAGGTTTTGTGAAAGCATAATGATGCATTCTTCTCATTAAAACTTGAAGGATTATCAATTACAGAGTACAAGCTTTAAAGAGGAAAAACAAAAGAGTGCGCACAAAAACAAACGCGCACGAAACAAAAAGTATGCGCAACGAGAACAAGAGATCTAAAAAAAATAGAGCAAAATACTTACAAAGGAAGCCTAGTCTATTTTGATGCGGCAAAGGGCTTCACGCAGCTCGTTCTGGAGGCTGTTGAACTTGTTCATGAGTTCCAACTTTAAATCTTGAAACTTATCCTTGAACTCAACAGCAACGTAAGTGTTCATGCCTCTGCGTATATCAGAGTTGTCACTAAGCAGCTCATAGAAATTTGCTCCGCAGTCTGTCAGAATGGTAGTCTGCGTAGCTTCCAGTCTTGTGTCGGTATGAAGGCGCTGTGTGTTGATGCTGGCTTGAATATCTAGCATTGCGTAGTCAATCTTGACGTTGAACGCAGAAGAAAAATCTGTCATAGACTTAGTAATGCATTTACGCACTTCTTCAATATTAATCTCACTTCCATGCGCAGAGCTTCCTTGTCCAATCCTCTCCATCTGATCTTGAAGATCATCAAATCCTTTAAGTAACCCATCTGTGAGGGTTTTCTTTAGCTTTTTCAGTATATCCCTGAATCCACTATCAATCGCTCCAAAGGTGCACACATTATTGAGTAGTGTGTTCACATTTTCGAGCTGGGCGCTGATGGTTCTCAGGGAGTCCATGATAAGTTGATCCAAAGTTATAGGAACTTGTTCTTGCGCCTTTTCTTTCGCAGGCTCAGAGAGATGATCAGATGAACTTGCCTTTGCACTCTTAGCACTCTATGCCTAGCACTCTCCGTGCTCTCTTTTGCCTCCTTTGCACTTGCCTTTGCCTTTGCTTTCTCCGTCCTAGCACTCTCCGTGCTCTCCTTTCCCTCCTTTGCACTTGACTTTGCCTTTGCTTCCTCAGTCGCTTTCTCCCCTTTAATGGTATCAATCTCCAAACGCTGCATATCTAGACGGTACAGCAAAGCAGTTTGAGCAGTAAGGAGTTGATTCAGCTGCAACTGCGTAGCGACTTGATTCGCTTGAACAGAATGCAAGGCTTGCACGATCTGGCGTAGCTCATCCGAAGAGGAAGTAGAAATCTCAGGAGCTGTAGATGAAGGTTTAACTGGAGAAAGATTATTGCTGTCAGAGGCTTCAGAACGAGTACGGCGCTTCTTCAATCCTTTTGCGCTGCGGAGCACCTTCTGCTTTAGACGAGAAGAAACATGTGCGATATCAGCACTAGGGACATCTTCTTGAGTAGCTTCGTGCCTTTGCTTCCCCTGAACTGCAGCATTATCTGAATCACCACGAAAATCAGCCTTGCGCTTCATTGTGGTTGGCTTTGAGGGAGCAGGAGCTGGTTTGCTGGTAGGATCTGCCTCTTTGAATGAAATCCCTTTGGTGGATTAAACCAAAGGAATGTCCTTGATCTTTTTGCCACTGGGCGTAGAAATGCCCTTCCCCTTGCGTTTATACGCATCTTCTGAGGCTTCTTGCGCAGCATCAGGTAGAGATCTACCTGCACTCTTTTTGGACTTGGCCACAGGGATTGGGCCTATCCAAGGTTCCTTGTTGGGAGCAGAATCAGACAGCCAGATTTCATAGTATTCAGTGTTACCGATCTCACTGCGCAAATTCTGGAGATGCACTCTGGAGTAGTACTTTGCGTCACAAGACTGTTTCTTGATTGACTGTTCTTCAATATAGGTGGCCAGTTCGCCATAAGTCAATAAGAGTTTAGTTAGCAATCTGAAGTGAGTTCGGTAATTAGTCTTCCCTGCATTCAGCTTCTTGTCATAGCTGGTCATTCCCTTCACAATCTCATTGTAGATAATCTGCGGCCAGTCGAGTTGAACTTCGTTGAAGATGGCTGCAGTATTCCCACTGCTTTCAGATGAAATGCCCATTATTCCCATTCTTGCAGTTGAGAGAATCTCCAATGATGGTGTACAGGTGATACATCACCTCACCAAATTCATTTCTGTTATGCATTGGCCACTTCTTGTTTAGAGAAGAAATGCCAATAAGCTTCTGTGCAAGTGCATTTTGATGAACCTCATCATAGTTGACTG
Source organism: Campanula takesimana (assembly GCA_026119855.1). Lineage (NCBI taxonomy): Eukaryota > Viridiplantae > Streptophyta > Magnoliopsida > Asterales > Campanulaceae > Campanula > Campanula takesimana. The sequence continues at coordinate 347,154 of JAOWBW010001211.1, read as the reverse complement.
AAGTATTATCAATGTTGAAGTTTAGGAGACTGTGAATGTGGTTAGGATGAACCATTACATTACTGTGCTGTACAGTGGCCATGATCATTTCCGTTAGCTTTCCTTCAAGTTGTGCCGGGACAACTTTTGCTGTCTTGAATAATTCATCTACTAGTGCAGGCACTATGAAGGATTGATTAAGAGTGAATAACGGAAGAATGCCAGAGGAACTGAGATGGTGCAGCAGACGACGTCCAACTGCGTCTAGAGAAAGATCTGCCTGAATTAGTTCCCAACCAGGTATGAAGTAAATGTGTCCCTGCGTAAAACAATGGATAGAATTAGACAACCTATTGCACATGGAGCTGTGCGCATTTGCAAATAATGCAGATATACCTTGGCACACAAGTTCCATGATAAGAAAAATATTTATTCGCAGAGAATATGAAATGGATGCGCATAAAATAAGAATGCATACGCAGAAAGTAAGGGAACATGCGCAGAGAGAATAAATACTTGTAAAGAAGTGTGCGCAGAAAATTAGATAAAACTATATGCGCAGAAAACTATGCGCAGAACACAAATACTTAGGGATATATCAATTGTTCAAATAAAATATTAAAAAAAATAATGTGAAAAACAAGGAAGAATATTCAAGAACATGAAGAACACCTAAGAACACCAAAAAACAAAAGTTGACAAAATTCAACAAAATGCATATCAAAATGACAGCGTTGATCAGACGATTTCACTATATAAAGCATAAAGTCAACAGTTGAATAATAAACCCAGAAATCAAGAAAAACAGTTCCTCTGCCATGGAAGTTACAGAGCTCAGATATTGATGAAAAACACATGTAATGACCATTGATCATGAAATAAACTACATGAAGGAGTAGATCAGGCAAATACAAACACATAACAACCAACGATTTCAAAAATGATTAACAATTAAGGGAGAAATCGAAAAAGGGAGTTTTGAGACCTCCAAGAGAAATAATGGCGAAAAGTAAGGATATATAGTGAAACATACCATGTCATTGACGGTGGGATGCCCTAATTGTTGTTCTAGTTCTTCTTCTTCGTTCTGAGAGTTCTCAGGATTGGAGTGAGAAGAAGAGTCGGAGATGATGATTTCGGGTTGTTGAGTTTTAGTTTTCTTAGGCGCCATTGAAATGGTTTGAGAAAAAAAATTGAGGTTGAAGATAAAGAACAGGAGACGAAAAATGAAGGTTTAGAGCAGAGGTTAGAGAGAGAGAGAGAGAATTAGAGTAGAGAGAAGTAGAGAGAGAAACGGTTTAAGTAGGAAAGGAGGATAGAGAGGTTAGGCGCACGATAGCAGGGAAATATGTGAGAAAAAGTGCAGTGGCGCAGGATAGCAATGCCACGTGTCATCATAGGGAATGCGCGTGTGCAGGCCTATGCGCGCGTGTGGGAAGTTCTAAGCAGGTCACTGTCGAGTCAACTTCCTCATAAATGCTAAGTCAGTAAAAGGACGTGCGCATGTTAGCAAGGTGACGTGGCCGAATTGGGGACGCGCGTGTGCAGTCTTTGCGCGCGCGTGTGTCAGCGAAGAGAGGCTGACGCCTGTCGCATCACCTTCCTCATTAAATGGTGAGCAGACATTCGCAAGGTGCGCTGTCATTAATCGTAGTTTGCATTAAATGACAATGGGACATGCGCAGGGGTAAAAAGGTAATTTCCCAAGAAAATTCAAAAAATAAAGGCGCGAGAAAATTTAAATTACACGAGTACCCTTGTGACTAAGCGTTGACCTTTCAGTCAAGGACCAATGTGTAAAATCTAATGAATAGAACACTTACCTGCGATCCACAATGATTTGCGCATGGATAGTCATGCGCAGCACATTGATAGCGCAGAGATTCTATAAATCTCAGAACTGTTGTTTCATGCGCAGACATTTGTTGCGCAGGTGTTGCGCAGGGCGCATGAAACTTAACCTATTTTGCACACTTATCAAGCAAATACATTAGTATAAATAAATTATATAGACAAGTTAACTAAGATTAAGCATACCCATTTTTCCTTTTAAGAGACCACTTGTTAATTCTTGAGGAGATGATATTAGATGTTGATGAGCTTGGTATTAGTGCTTGGCAGGATTGGAAACTGCTATGGTGGACATATTATCGCAGAGAATTGGACAATTCTCTTCATGAATCCCATAGTCCACAGGTTGTTGCTTCATCCATAAGATTTGGCAGCAGCAGCTTCCAGCAGCAATATATTCTGCTTCAGTAGTGGAGATGGACACAGCAGCTTGTTTCTTGCTCGCCCATGCTACAAGTCGATTTCCAAGGAAATGACATGTTCCACTTGTGCTCTTCCTTTTAAGTCTGTTAAGTTTGTTGCTGGTGGCCATTGGAGTGTCGTATGCTTTAGCATTTTGATGCCCAGACATCTTGATCAAGTCCCTTGTGTACTTTGCTTGATGTGATGAAGATGCTATCATTCAATTGCTTGATTTGAAGCCCGAGGAAGAAGGTGATTTCTCCCATCATGCTCGTCTCAAGTTTGGTTTTCATTTGCTTTTCAAAGCGCTTACAAAGTAACTCATTAGTAGAACCAAATATAATATCATCAACATAGATTTGAACGAGTAAAGAATGATCATTATACTTAGCAATAAAAAGAGTTGTATCGATTTTACCGCACTTGAAGCTTTTCCCTTGTAGGAGTTTTGAAAGAGTATCGTACCATGCTCTTGGAGCTTGATGAAGTCCATACAAAGCTTTCTGGAGTTTGAACACGATTTGGAAATTTGCCGTCTTCAAACTCAGGAGGTTGAGCTACATTGACCGTCTCTTGGAATTCACTATTGAGAAATGCACTCCATATCCATTTGATTTATGAGAGGCATAAGCTAACAAAGTTCTGATAGCTTTAAGTCTTGCTATAGGCACAAATGTTTCATCGTAGAGGATTCCTTCCTCCTGCCTATAGATTTGAGCAACCAACCTTGCTTTGATTCTGTGATGCTTCCATTCTCATCCATCTTGTTTCCGAACACCCATTGAAGCGCTTAATATTGGATGAGCTTTTCTTGCACTTCTTGCATAGCATCGATCCAGCTTAAAACATGGAGCACTCTATCAATCTTCTTTGATCTGACATGAGAGATAAACGAATGCTACACCACAAAGTTTGATGCTCTCGATGTGCGAACCCCTACATTTAGATGATAGGAATACGAAGATCAATGGGTATTTCATTTGCTTCAGTATCAGAATCTTCAAGTGTGATTTGCGGAAGCGGTAAAACATCATGCGTAGAATAAGGCATCTGCGCATCAGTAGTAATTACTTTCTTGCGCAGCATCTGAAGTATGCACATGAGATGGACTGATTCTGAATCTGCTTGATCTACATTCTTGCGCAGGAATAGTGTTACTGCGCACCTGTCTAAAAAACTCAGCAGAAGCATCAGAATCATTTGGAGCCAAATATGGCTCAAGGAGAGAATGTACATCAAATGTAACATGTACAGATACTATAATAACTAGAGATTTATTCTATTATAATCACGAAAAGCTTATAGAATGATTGGCATACCCAACGAGAATACCTTCATCTTCTTTGGCGTCGAATTTACCTCTATGCTCTGCCGTTGTAGAGGATATAGCGTTTGCAGCCAAAGATCTTGAAGAAAGCAATGTTGGGCGCTCTTTCTCTCCATAGATCGTATGGAGTATTGATGTAGGCTTTGTTGATGAGGGATCTTATTCTGAGTAAAGCATGCACCGTTGACAGCTTCTTCACAGAAATACATTAGAAGTTCTGCTTCTACTATCATTGTCTATCCATCCTCAATCAACGAGCGATTCTTTCCACAACGCCATTTTGTTGGGGAACTCCAGCAGCAGAGAAATTATGAAGAATACCATTTGTTGGTTCTTGTTGGTTCTCACAATATTGAGCGACATCGTTGTTCATAAATTCTGTTCCGTTGAAGTATCAAACTCTAATGATGTCTTCTGTGTTTGGAGATTTCGAAGGAGAGCAGCCAGGATATCATTGAGATACCACAATTTGGTCCAATGCTCGCGGTAGTGAGCGGTCCAAACACATGAGGTTAAGCGGTTGTAAGCGTTTTGACATTGGAGCAATCTTGCTGGAGGAAGACTGCTCAAACTGCTTACTAAGCTGGCATGGTGCTTATACCATTACTAGCTGCATTCACTTATGTTCTTTGCTACAAAACAAGGATTAGTAATAGAAATTATAGCGGTAAGATCAATAATATAAAAATTGGTCTTACGAGTCCTTGTGAGCAAAGTTAGTCCAGAAACGCCATTCTTGATATAGCAGTGCGTTGAAGTGAAATGGAATTCCAGACCTTTATCGCAAAATTATGATATGGAGAGCAGGTTGTGCTTGAGACTATCTTTTATGATTAGTCCAAATCCAATTATGTGCCCTTTGTTGTTGTCACCATATGTTACTGAGTGATCTCTTCCTTCATGCACATCTTTAAGAGTGTTGACATCTCCAGTCGTGTCTAGAATCCACTGTCGATACCAACTGAGCTTGAGAGTGCACAGTAAAGTAGATCTTTTCTGCTTGTTTAAACATTGACTTGCGCTCTACAGCAGAGTTATCATTTAAGATCAGCAGGAACTTTAAGAGATTCCTTGCGCGGCTGTGGAGTTGGTGATGACGCAGCTTTGTCAGGTTAGCTCAGGCAAATAGGTACTTGCCATTCTGTCTGCTTGGTGAAGGTGTCCCATTTCCACTAGAGTGAAGGGACCTTTCTTTGATTGTCCGTGGCGTATGCTCAGGTTTCATTTCAGAAACAACTTCTGAATTGTTGTTAGCATTTGCCACTAAGCAGAGCAGTCCATCCTCAGAGTCAGCATCGTTGTCTTCAGTGTCAGTCTCCAAGTCCTTAGCTCCTTTTCTGCGCAGTTTTCTTCAGCAGCCATTCCGCACTGCTTAGATGCTTTGTGCGCAGGGTTGCTTTTCCTCGTACTCAAATTTTGGAGTAGGCATTTTGAAGCGAAATGTCCTGGATTTCTACAGTTGTAGAAGACCAAGTCATCTTTCTTTGAGTCTCTATGAGAGAGAATAGGAGGTTTGCTTGAGGATCCACCAAGTTTGGAGAACTGTCTGAATTTGATCTGAGGTTTCAGCAGGCCCAGGAACATGTGAAAAGTTAGCCATTGCCCAAGATTTTGAAGCCATATTGAATCGGCACCCAAGATGTTAAGCTTGAAAAACAGAAACATGTTTTATGAAGGTGTTCGCTCTGATACCACTTGTTGGTCCCAAAGGGGCAACAAGGGTGAGAAAATCGCTAGAGGGGGGTGAATAGCGTTTTTAAATTCTTTTCAAACCCTTTTGCAATTCAATGGCAAATGCGCACAACTCTTATTTTGGCTAAGTATAGCGCGCAACAAGAATGTGAAATGCACAGCGGAAATTTAAAGCAGCTCTGGGCAGGGTATACTACGCAGAGATAAAAACGCACGCGCTAAGTTTGAGGCTAAAAAGTGGCGCAAAAATGTTTCTATGGCAAATGAGCAATAACAATTATAACAGCAAAGTGTAGCAATCTGAAAGATCAAACAAAGCAGTTCATAAATAGTTAAGCAGGAAATATGCAGTAAATATAATGAACACACTATTTGGAGAGGTTCGATCGATGAAAGATCTACATCCTCTACCAAGATGGTTAGTCTTGGATTTCTAATGGAGATCTTATAATATGAGTGAGTATTACAAATTACATCATTTGAGCTCAATGCTAACTCAAGATCTATTATCTATGAAGAACAAATCCTAGACTAAACCGGTGTATCTCAAGAAGTTAGATCAAAATGATCAAAGCTTCAAGAGGTGTGTGTGTGACAGAAATTCTGGGCTCTATGAATATGAAAGATGAAGAGCACCAAGAATTCTGGTGATATAGGGCTTTGGGATTTGAGCAGGAGTTTGAAGGTTTGAAGATCTTGAAGGCTGTTCTAAGGAATCTGGAAATATTGAGCAGCATTCTTCAGATCTTCAAGGTTTCTCAATGAAGCATGAAACTCGAGCTCTTGAAGCATGCAACCTTAAGAAACTTGGAAATGGGTATGAGCAGGCTATTTATAGCTGAGCTTCAAAAAAACTAGCCGTTGGATCTCTGAGCAAGAACGATGTGATGGCATAATATGATTGGCGCGCAGGTGTCCTTTATAGCCGTTGGAGACAGGGCAAGGACAATGAGCTGGCACAATGTGATTGGTGCGCAGGTGTCCTTTGTACCCGTTGAAGACTGAGCATGAAGACCAAATTCAAATCTTCTTCTAGAAGGTTGACAGCTGTCTTCAATTGAAATATTTCTTTTAAGCGTGTCTCCACCAATGGTTTTCCTGAGTGTGCTTATTTTGTCGTTTGTGCACACCTCAGCACTCTGACTCAATCCAAAAAGTGTAGCTTGTCTTGTCGCTTTCCAAGATTCTAGAATATGAGATCAGGAGATGAGGAATTTGACCAAGGTTGAGTGTCCGCGCACAAAGGCATGCGCATTGCCGGCGCGCATGGATGCTGCGCATGGGCAGCATGCGCACCATGCTTGGTCACTAAAAGATCTCTTCAGAGTTTAGGGAATAAGACCTTGAAAACTGATCAGGGTCAAAAGCTGCGCAAGATATCTATGCGCAGTGGCGACCTGCGCAGAGAACATCCTGCGCAGTGAAATGAATCCTGCTTAGGAAATCTTTGATCCTTCATAGCTTCAAGTCCTATAATCTAAGCCTATACTATAAAAAGGACTTGGCTAAAAATTGAAGTTATAAACCTCTTTACATGAGGTCCTAAAGTCCATAAAAATACTCATAGGTGATGGTATCAATCAATTCTAACAAATGTAGGAGGGTTAAGTGATAAGCATACCCAACAGTTGGGTATGCCCACTTATATCTCAGTTACAATGTAATAGGATTGATTAGATAGGATTGATTAGATATGATTGATCCTGTTGGGTATGCTTATTACTTAACCCTCCTACTTATGTTAGAATTGATTGATACCATCACCTAAGTTTATTTTAAGGACTTTAGGACCCTATGTAAGAAGTTTTATAACTTCAATTTTTAGCCAAGTCCTCTTTATAGACTAGGCTTAGTGTTTAGGGCTGAAGCTTTGGATTTAAGATCAAAAGAGCAAAAGGCCAAGTTTGATGCGCATGCCTCCCATGCGCAGCGCATCACCTGCGCACTCCATGTGTATGAGTCTCATGCACACGCAGACTTGCCTTGGTTTATTTTCTCATTTCCTGACCTCACCTTGTGAAGCTTGGAAAGCGTCATGACAAGCTACGCTTTTTGAATGAGCCAAAGTGCTGATGTGGACAAACGACAAAACCAGCAGACTCAGCATACACGTAGATGGAGATGCGCCTTTTGTTTGAATTTCAAATATGAAGACAATTGTCATCCTTCTAGAAGAAGTTTTGAAATCTGTCCACTTGCTGTCTCCAACGGCTATGAAGGACACCTGCGCACCAATCACGTTGCGACAGCACATCGTCCTTACTGAAGCTCCCTAACGGCTAGTTCTTGGAGCTCCACTATAAATAGCCAGCTCTTCCTCATTTTCCAAGTTGCTTGTGCTTTTGCTTCCAAAGAGAAAGTTTTAAGATTTGAAGATTGCTTGCTCATTTCCAGAATTCTCAAGAACAACCTTCACCTTCATACTCATCCAAGCCCAGATCCTAAACAACCCTTGTATCACCAGAATCTTGTGCTCTCCATCTTATAGATTCAAAGAGCCCAGATTTCTGATTCACACATACACCTCTTGATGTTCCGATCTCATCGATCATACTTCAAGAGAAACACCGTTATTGTCTAGGATTTTATTCTTTCATAGATTATAAATCTTTGAGTTAGTTTGTTCTAAATCATTGTATCTTGTAACTCTCTCATATAATAAGATCTCTTTTTGAAAATCCAAGACTAACCATCTTGGTAGAGGACGTAGATCTTTTCCCGATCGAACCTCTCCAAATAGCTTGTCTATTTATTGTGCTTTTCATTCTACATTTAAGTTTTACTTATATATTGTTTTGTTTGATCTTTGTAGATTGTCTTGCATCGTTCGAATTGTGTTTGTGTGCTTTTTTCCTTAGTTCCACTTTCCGCCAATCTTTAAGCTAAACTTAATGCGTGCGTATTTACACTTCTTCGCATACTCCTGCGCATAAGTGATTGCTTTAAGTTTCTGCTGTGCATTTCACACTCTTGTTGCGCGCTATACTTAGCCAAAATAAGACCTGTGCGTATTAGCCATTGTTTTGCAAAAAGGTTTGAAAAGAATTTTAAAAATGCTATTCACCCCTCCTCTAGCATTTTTCATACCCTTGTTGCCCTTCTGGGACCAACAAGTGGTATCAGAGCAAACACCTTTATAAAACATTTCTGTTTTTCAAGCTTAACAGCATGGGTGCCGATTCGATATGGCAAACACAAAAGCTATGGCAACTGCTAACTATACACATGTTCCAGTCTTTGATGAAGATTATTTTGACGTGTGGAAATTCAGCATCCTGACCCATCTCAACTCAATTGATGAAAGGCTCCATGACACCGTAGTTTATGGACCTTATATTCCAATGAAGGCGAATCCTAATCCACGCACCAACGCTGCTCAACCATCTATTCTGAAAGCAAAGGAAGAATGGAACGAAGAAAAAACTAGAAAAGTTGCAAATGATGGGAAAGCTAGAAACATTCTTCTTAGCACTCTAAGCACGGCCATGAAACGGCAAGTCATGCATTGTGCTACTGCAAAAGAATTATGGGATGCTATCGAAGAGCATATTGAAGGAGACACTGTTTGCAAAGAAAACAAGAGATACGAAGTACAAAAGAGATTCAATAATTTCTCTCAACTCCCCGGTGAAACCCTAAGACAGACTTATGAGCGTTACTGTGAAATCATAAACCTCTGTATTTCACTTGGAAAGAAATTCTCTAATAAGGAATTGAATACAAATTTCATTGCTGCTTTTGGATCGAGATACCTACATAAATCTAGCGCCCTTGAAAACGCTGGAACCTTAGATGTTTGGACACTTAGAAATCTTTACGCAAATCTCAAAGTGTATGAACTCAAACTTCAGCGCATCAGTGAAACTGAAGGAAAATCTAAGTCCATTGCAATGGTGGCGCACAGAGAAGAAGCGCATGCGTAAGTTCAAGTTCAAGTTGAGAAAAGTTCCGACCCCAAAATTTCTACCTCTGAGCTATTAGATATGGATGACGAAGACTTCGCTTTATTTGTGAAGAAATTTCAAAAGTTCAGAAAATTCTCAAAACCCAACTCCTCCAGCAAATTTCAAGGATCTACAAGCAGAGCTCCTCCAAAGTTCACTAGGAGCAGCGACTCAAAAAGGAAAGAAGATCTGGTATGTTTTAATTGCAGGAAACCAGGACACTTTTCCTCAAGCTGCCCAATCCCCAAGTTTGAATACATGCAGAAGAAGAGCAGCCATACTCCCAAATTCTCTCCCAGACCCAATCGTCACAAGGGAATGGTCGCTGAAGAAGAATCACCAGCAAATGAGCATAACACCTGGAACGAAACACTCTGAAGAGAGCGATGAATATTCTGATGATGGCCTCGTGTGCTTGGTGGCAAAGGATGATGAAGTCGATACTTATGATTTCGATGATGACTGCTCAAAGGATATCCCTGATATGAATGTTTTGAATAAACCTATCAAGAAATCTATAAGTTTTCAAGATATGAAAAATAAGAAAGGACCAACCATCAGCGAGCTTGTTGAACAAGGATTTATTACCCCAACTCAAAGCGATGGTAGATTGTTATTTTCCATATGTGACCTGAGCGCAAGAAGCAAGCTCAGAAAAGGCAACTACATCAGACCTCAAGTTGAACCAATCCCTGTAATCACTCATGATGAAGATATTGCCAAACAAGAAAAATTGTTCTTAGAAGCTGAAAAGGTAATTAGTTAATTTGGCAAAAATGAAGGAAGCTTTAGCACTATCATGTGAAGAAATTTCCCAGCTTAAGACCGAGAAAAATGTTCTAAAATCTGAACTCACCCTCCTTAAGGAATAGATAAAGAGCATGACTCCTCTTACTATTAAAAACACTTTTCTGACGGAACAGAACTCATTACTTAAAGTTCAAAACGATGAATTGGTTGCTCAAATTACTGATCTTCAAAAGATTATAAATGAGTGGTCCAATTCTCGCGTCACTATGGAAAGTATCTTTGAGTCCCAAAAAGCCTGTGGTGATAAAAGTGGCTTGGGATTCTCATCAACTAGTGACAACTTTAAGTGTGATGTCTGCGCTGAAAGAGATAGTGAATTTACACATCAGCAAACTTTTGAAATTCCCAAGGAAAAACATTATAATTCAATGGGTAAAGGACAGGAAAAAGTCAAGAGACAAACATTCCATTATGTCTACCCAACGAAGCAATTTGGGAAAGCTAAAGGGAAAGATATAGCTACAGATGAATCAGCTCCTAGCAAAATCATTCTTGAAACTAAGAGCGCTCCTTCTACTACTGCGCATTATGCGCCTAGGAGCCATGCGCCTCACCACCATGAGCCTCCTAGCCCTATGCGCACTCTTAGAAAAAGCGTTCCAAAATTTCAAAAGAAAGATTTTATTAAAGCTTGCTCATCTGACCCAAAGAAGAATGCTATCCCTAAGAAAAGTTAAGAGTTTGTGAAAACTCACATGATTGGTGGCTTTCAACATTGTTCCATTTTTGATTGTTTTGGACACAAGGCCGTGGAATGCCTTTTGAGATTCACTCCCAATGCCAAAGGACTTAAAAATCCTAAGTTCAAGCAAGAGTGGGTCGTCAAAAGTTGCTAACTCTAGGACCCAAAAGGAATAAAGGGGACCTGCTTAAATGTCTAAATTTCAGGTTCTTTGCTTCATGGCTGGATCTTCAAAAGCTAAAACGTATAAATGGATTCTCGATAGTGGGTGCTTACGACACATGACTGGAGATGAATCCTTACTTGAAGATGTTCATGAAGAAAGAGGTACCTCAGTTACATTTGGTGATAATAACAAAGGTCAAGTTGTAGCATATGGAAAGCTCAAGAAAGACAAAGTGTGCATCGAAAGAGTCTCTCTCGTAGACGGACACAAGCACAACTTATTATCCATATCTCAATTCTGCGACAAAGGATTAGAATGCCATTTCACTTCAACTCAATGTCTTATCAAAAATGGCAAAACTGGAGCTATACTACTCACGGGATATCGTAAGACAAATATTTATATTATTGATTTCCATAGTATGAACTCTAGTACTAATCTTTGTTTTGTAGCGAAAAGTGTGAGCGAAAATAGTTGGCTTTGGCACAAGCGCATGAGTCACTTGAACTTCAAATGTCTATCAAAACTCAGCAGGGATAATCTTGTCAAAGGACTTCCCAAAGTTGCTGACCATCATGACAACAAATGCGCAGCTTGTTAACTTGGCAAACAATCAAAGCAGTCTTTCTCCAGCAAGACAAATCCCTCAACTTCTAAATGTTTGCAACTGCTGCACATTGATCTATTTGGACCAATCTCCACTGCAAGTATTAGAAGAAACAAGTATACTCTAGTTGTGGTGGATGATTATTCAAGATACACATGGGTGGAAATAATGATCTCAAAAGACGATTTCTATGACATTCTTACCACTCTATTCAGACTGCTCCAAACCCAAAAAGAAGATGACATTATTAGTGTTCGATCCGACAATGGAACAGAATTCAAGAACAACGGTGTTGCTCGATATTGCGACGATCATGGGATAGATCAAAACTTCTCAACCGCTGGAATTCCTCAACAAAATGGTGTTGTGGAAAGAAAGAATAGAACATTGATAGAAGCAGGGAAGACGATGATAGCTGAAGCTAAATTACCTAGGTACTTCTGGGAAGAAGCTATCAACACTGCATGCTTTACTCAAAATCGTTCCCTTATCAACAAGCGCCATAACAAGACCCCTTATGAACTTTAGCGTGGTAGAACTCCCAACATTTCATTCTTCAAGATCTTTGGCTGCAAATGCTATATCCTCTACAATGGAAATGAACATAGAGGTAAATTCGATGCCAAAGCGGATAAAGGTATTTTTGTTGGGTATGCTAAACATTCTAAAGCTTTTCGTGTTTTCAATAGATCTACATTAGTGATAGTTGAATCTGTACATGTTACATTTGATGAACATTCTCTCCTTGAGCCACATTTGGCTCCTAATGTTGCTGATGATTCTGTTGAGTCTATTGAGACAGGTGCGCACATTCCAACTGCGTATACACAAGAACAGAATGTATCAACACAAGGAAATCCATCTACATCAGTTGCGCAAAGTTATGTCAATAGCGCACCAAAAGAACCTTCAGTTGCACCTTATCATGCGCCTGATGATTCTCCTCATGCGCCTGAATCTACTGCTGCATCTGGTGTCAATTTCACTTTCAATTCTGAACCAATTTAACCCCCAAATTTCAATGATTTTAATGCTGGTGAAGATGTGCCAATTGAAAACCTTCAAGTTACTACGACTCAACCTAACTTACCTCCTGAAATTCGTGAAGTTAGAGATCACCCAATCACAAACATCATTGGTGATCTTCATGTTGGAGTTCGTACAAGGAGAGCTACAAACTTTGATGCTTATACTGCATTTATCTTTCAAATTGAACCAAAGAAGGCTGATGAAGCACTCCAAGATCCTAATTGGGTTGTTGCAATGCAAGAAGAACTCAATCAGTTTGAACGATGTAAAGTCTGGACTCTTGTTCCAAGACCAAATGATCAAGGAGTGATTGGTACAAAGTAGGTGTTCAGAAACAAGATGGACGAGAATGGAACCATCACAAGAAACAAAGCAAGGTTGGTTGCGCAAGGCTATAGGCAAGAAGAAGGAATTGATTACGATGAAACATTCGCGCCCGTAGAAAGACTTGAATCTATCAGACTCTTCTTAGCTTACGCTGCTGACAAGGACTTCAAGTTATATCAAATGGATGTCAAGAGCACGTTTCTGATTGGTGAACTCCAAGAACAAGTCTACGTAGCTCAACCACCTGGATTTTAAGATTCACAATTTCCAAATCATGTATACAAACTCCAGAAAGCTTTGTATGGGCTCAAGCAAGAAACAAGAGCATGGTATGATACACTATCTAAGTTTCTCATTGAGAAAGGATTCATGCGCGGTAAAATCGATACTACTCTTTTCATTGCCAAACATAATGATCATAAATTACTTGTTCAAATTTATGTCGACGATATTATTTTCGGTTCTACTAATGAATTGTTGTGCAAGCGCTTTGAGAAACTAATGAAGAGAAAGTTTGAGATGAGCATGATGGGAGAACTCACATTCTTCCTCGGACTTCAAGTCAAACAAATGGATGAAGGCATATTTATCAACCAAGCAAAGTATACAAGGGATCTAATCAAGAAGTTTGGACTCGATAATGCTAAACCATATGATACTCCAATGGCTACCGGCAACAAACTCGACAAAGACTTGAAAGGTAAAAAGGTTGATCAAACTCTCTATCGAGGTATGATTGGCTCACTTCTTTATCTTACCGCTAGTAGGCCATATATTATGTTTAGTGTTAATGTTTGTGCGCGTTATCAATCCAACCCTAGAGAAACGCGCTTAATAGCTGTGAAACGAATTATACGATATCTCTCTGGCACTGTTAACCTTGGACTTTGGTACACCAAAGATTCGAATTTTAAACTTGTAGGTTAATCAGATGCGGACTACGCAGCATGCACAATTGACAGGAAGAGCACAAGCGGCACTTGTCATTTCTTTGGATATCAACTTGTGTCATGGGCTAGTAAAAAACAAGCTGCAGTTTCTGTCTCAACTACTGAAGCAGAATATATTGCTGCTGGAAGCTGTTGCTGTCAGATTCTGTGGATGAAGCAGCAATTGGTGGACTATGACATTAAAGAAAAAAATTGTCTCATCTACTGCGACAATACCTCAACCATTGCGGTTTCTGAAAATCCTGTCATGCACTCCAAGACCAAGCACATTGACATCAAGTATCACTTCCTCAAAGACCACGTGGAGAAAAGAAATATTCATTTGGAACACGTGGGAACAGACTATCAAATCACCGATATTCTTACAAAAGCACTTGATGTTAAAAGGTTCATCTTTTGAGAGGTGAAATGGGTATGCTTGAACTCAGTTAAATTTTATCCATAAAATTTGTCAATACTAATGCTTTTGAGTTCTTGAAATTATTTAAGTTAGATCTGCCTCATGCGCTGCGCATTTCATACGCACATGATGATGCACATAAGGCAATATATTTCTGAGATTTCTAAGAATCTCTGCACATATACTTCATGCGCATGCCACGTGGACCTCAGGTAAGTTTTCTTTTCAATAGATACACCTAGGTCCTTGACTTGCTGAGTCAGCACATAATTTGCAAGGGTACTTGTGTAATTATGTATTTTCCCTCGTCATTTCTTTTTGAATTTTCTTGGGAAATTACCATTTTACCCCTCTACGCACGTCCCACCTTATTTAATGCAGATGCATTGAGTGACACGCCATTAATGCTCGTTGTGTGCTATTTATGACGGAATAGGAAAAGATTTTTTTTGACCATTAATGCCTGACACACGCGCGCGTCTAGGGCTTTTCACGCGCGCTCCTCATTGGTCCACGTAACCTGCTCGTGCGCCTCACCTGCGCGTGCTCCTCACTCGCCTGACTTTTACCAACCTTTGTCAGCGCATGGTGACACCACCCCCATCCTTTTTGTTGATTAAAACTCCCCTCCGCCGTCTCTCTCCTCACTTCCCTCTGCTCAAACTCCTTCCTCACTCAAACCGCCTCAATTTTCTCTCTACTTTCTGTCACTTCTCTCTCTACTCTCTACACCATTTCTACTCCCTTTTTCGTAAAATTTTCTATATAAACTCATGGATCCTAAGAAATCATCATCTACAACATCAAAGAAACAAGAGGACCCCCAAATGGTATGATTCTAAACTCAAGCTTTTCGGTCTTTCCGCCATTGTCGAGTTCGAAGGTTCTAAATTTCCCCTTTCTGATTTCTCTATGATTCGTTGCTCGTTTTTCAAATTATTTAATGCTATGTGCTCATTTTACTTGTGTCTATTCATATATATAATTTCTTTTACGATCAATGATCATTTGATATGATTTCTGAGATTTTTCGAATTTTATGTCTGTTTGAATTCTCTTTCGTTTTTCTAAGATCCTGGGTGTTTAATGTTGTTGTTGTTGTTATGGTTTACTTGTTTGTGTGTGATTTTTCATTTCGAACATTTTGATATGCTTTTTATGCATTTTGGAGCACTTTGACATTTTTATGTTCTTCATGTATTCAACACATGTTCTTCATGTTCTTAGTGAATAGTCATATATTGTGCCTTAACATGATTCTTGTTTATGTTTATGCTTTTCGCGCCAATTTTAGGCGTGTAGTTTCAAATTTTATGTTTTTTGACATTTTTACCCTTTATATTTCATGTTTTTCTTAAGTATGGAGTCTAGTTCATGCGATGCGCATATCGCTCATGCGCATGCGCTTCTCTCCATGCGCATGTCCAGCCCTAATCCTTAATTTTTTCGCAGAATCTAAACTACTTCATTCCTGGTTGGGAACTCGATGTGGAGGACTTGCGCCAAGACGCACTTGGGCGCTATATGATGGAGATTATGGACACTTCTGGTATTCTGCCTCTTTTCACTAAGGGCCAGACTTTCATTCTCACCTCCTACATCGACGAATTCTTCAGCAATGCAGAAGAAGTGGATCGAGGCTACGACGATATTACAGTTACTTGCCTTAAAAGTTCAATTCGCGGGGTTTCTGTAACGATCAACTATGCGCACATCAGACAGACTATGGGTCTCCCTGCGTGCAAAAAGACGAAGTTACCACAGGATGTGCAAGATAGGGTTGCACAGAAGCTGATCAAGATCCCTATACTGGTTGGTCAATACAACAACCACGATAGGAAGGAGTTTGGAGAACTCATGTACCACCTCTGCACTTTGATTGGGGACACCATCAACTGCAAGAATGGGAACAAGTCCACTTTTATCAGCAAACAATGGATGTGCTACGCATCCATTTATAAGAAGAAACAGTTAAGATAGGCTGAGATCATCTATGAGGAGTTAGTACGTTGGGTGCGCGTGTACAAGAAAAAGGCTGCTGACACCAAGAGGCCACCCAAGTACAAAACGCATTGCAGAATCCTCACTGCTATATTCATGCGCTTCCCTAAGGTGCATAAATTGGTGGATGAGGACCCCTCTCTCAATGTTGATGTGACTTCCACGCGCACGTATTCTCGCGTATTCCTTCAGAATTTCCGCCGTGAAGTTAACAACTTTGATTACTCATGTACTGGGCTGCTGACCCAGTTGAGTTGTTTGAGGATATTCATCCTGATGACCAAGGCTCACCTCCAACTTCTGATAGTGAGCTCAAGGAAGCCTCCACATCTGAGTCAGAATCAGAAGATGAATCTGTTTATGAGCCAGAGTTGAGTAAAGTTGGCGCAAAAGACAAGGGTAAGGGTATTGCTACTGATGTGCAACGCAAGAAGACAAAGGCGTCTAAACCTGTTGCGTCTGGTATAAAGATCAATGAGCCGACTGCGCCTATCTAGAAGCGCAAGGCTACAGCTGACCCTGAGTCCCCCAGGAAATCAAAGAAGTCCAAGGCTACTGCGCCAGAAAAGAAAAAGAAAGCTAAGGTTGTTGCGCCCGTAGAGAAGAAGGAAAAGAAAAAGGACAAGAAAAAGAAGCACGCAAAGGAATCAAGAACTCTATTGGATGAGTCTGATGAAGACATCCAAGTAGAAAATGATCCTATGCCTAAGTCAAAGCGCGCATCTACTCCTCCTCCTGCCCCTCAAGAGGAAGATATCTTTGAAGGTGCTGCAAATGATCCACTCATTAGCCCTTCCAAATCTACTGGAACCTCTAAGGCTGCTCAATCTCAGGGGGAGAAGCAGAAGGAGACTGCAAAGCCACTGCACAATGATACTTCTAGTGAGGATGAGATCCCACTATCTAAAAAGAAGGCCACTCCAACGCGCAGGGTCAAGAAGGTTGCTACCAAGAAGCTCGCTACAAAATGAACCATGGAAGATTTATCTGATGTTGATTCAGATCCTCCAAGGCATTCTCCTCTGTGCAAGGAAAAGTCTACGCGTGATTTAGCAAGGGAAGCAAGACTTGCTGCAGTTGCGCAAAGGAACGTTACGCAGCAAGCCCCACCAGACTTCATTGATGGTGAAGGATTTGCTCATGATGCGCCTGATCCTACTGTCTATGAGGATGCACCAATTGTAGAAGATGCTAATGAGGACTCAAGCTTAGAAGACTATGATGTTCATCATTCTCCAATTCCTGCTCATCATTCTCCAGTTCCTACGCAAACAACTCCTGCTGCTGCTACTCCTATACAACCAACTGGGGCTTCTCATACTTCTCCAATCATTTATGAAGTGCCTCCAGTTACTGCTCCCTTGGATCCTTCCAGTTCATCAACTGACATGCGCCAAATCGTGGCCATGCTTCAAACTATTCAAGCAAATCAATTTGCCGCGCAAACCCAGCACTTCCAAGTGGTCACTGCGTAAGATAAAATTCAAGAGCAACTGGATGCGCAGTCTGCAAGGCTAGATGCACAAGCCAGTTTGCTACAGGCTATTGATTATGCCATTAAGGGGGAGAGTTCAACAAAGGCAACCGGTTCTGCTGCTGATGATGCGCAGGCAACCAGTTCTGGAGCTGCGCACATGCCTCAAATTTACGATGTGCTCCAGAAAGACTTAGAGCATGACTTTGGTATTATTACCACTGCGCTCTCGAAGATTCCCTCTATGCATGGTCTGTCTGAATATCTTAGCACTTTGGCAAATACTCTCACTGAGGTAATCCAGATTGAAACTGCCAAAGTTATAAACACCATTGATAACTTTGTGCCTAGAGATTCCAGCTCTTCCTCATCCTCCATCGATGCGCTAAAATCTCATGTCACTCACTGCTTAGTTCAGTTCAGTGATACATTCAATGGAGCTATGAACCAAGCTATGTTGGATATGCAAGCTAGCCAGAACATGGTTCAAGTGGAGTTGACCAAATCTCTAGCGGATGCGCAGAAGGAGATTCTGGACTCTGTTGCTTCTGCTCAGCAATCTCTGGAAAACCAATTTGGTTCCCTTGAGAATACATTTAACAGAGTCTCTGAAGACCTTCAGAAAGACAACGATCTGATGCGCTCCGGTATGAAGACTTATGTGAACCAGGATGTGGAATACAACGCGAAGTTTCAAGCTCTCAAGATTGAGATAATGGACAAGATTACCGGCCTGCAGAACGAGCTTAGGGAAGCACTTTCTAGGATTAACATAGACTAGAGATGTAATTTTTTTTGCTGCGCATATTTTGTAAGTTTTTTATGCGCATTTGTTTTTGCTTTTGATTTTTCTTCCATTGTAAAACTTATACTGTAACTCTTATCTTTCAAGTTTTAATGAGAAGAAATGCATCATTGCTTTTCACAAAACTTTGTTCAATTCGAACTTTTTGTTTGTGGAACAATGACTGCTTTATTAAACCCTACATCATGCGCATATTCTTATCTGCTCATATTTCATTGCATGATGTTTAAACATTCAGTTTAAACGCATACTCAAACTTAAACTCATAATATTTTGTATGCGCTGAATGATATTTCTATCTTTCCCATAATGTAAGTTATTCTTTTGGATAGACTAGAAATCTATAACACTGGCTAGTGTGTGCATTGACTTGAGACATGATTTACCATTTACATTCTTATGGACATTTTTTTATCAAGTACTTTGTATTGCCTTTGTTATAGTAGGTAATGTCATCAATCATTTAGGGGGATATTGTTGGGTATGCTTATTACTTAACCCTCCTACTTATGTTAGAATTGATTGATACCATCACCTAAGTTTATTTTAAGGACTTTAGGACCCTATGTAAGAAGTTTTATAACTTTAATTTTTAGCCAAGTCCTCTTTATAGACTAGGCTTAGTGTTTAGGGCTGAAGCTTTGGATTTAAGATCAAAAGAGCAAAAGGCCAAGTTTGATGCGCATGCCTCCCATGCGCAGCGCATCACCTGCGCACTCCATGCGCATGAGTCTCATGCGCACGCAGACTTGCCTTGGTTTATTCTCTCATTTCCTGACCTCACCTTGTGATGCTTGGAAAGCGTCATGACAAGCTACGCTTTTTGAATGAGCCAAAGTGCTGATGTGGACAAACGACAAAACCAGCACACTCAGCATACACGTAGATGGAGACGCTCCTCTTGTTTGAATTTCAAATATGAAGACAGCTGTCATCCTTCTAGAAGAAGTTTTGAAATATGTCCACTTGCTGTCTCCAACGGCTATGAAGGACACCTGCACACCAATCACGTTGCGACAGCACATCGTCCTTGCTGAAGCTCCCCAACGGCTAGTTCTTGGAGCTCCACTATAAATAGCCAACTCTTCCTCATTTTCCAAGTTGCTTGTGCTTTTGCTTCCAAAGAGAAAGTTTGAAGATTTGAAGATTGCTTGCTCATTTCCAGAATTCTCAAGAACAACCTTCACCTTCATACTCATCCAAGCCCAGATCCTAAACAGCCCTTGTATCACCAAAATCTTGTGCTCTCCATCTTATAGATTCAAAGAGCCCAGATTTCTGATTCACACACACACCTCTTGAAGTTCCGATCTCATCGATCATACTTCTAGAGAAACACCGGTTATTGTCTAGGATTTTGTTCTTTCATAGATTATAGATCTTTGAGTTAGTTTGTTCTAAATCGTTGTATCTTGTAACTCTCTCATATAATAAGATATCCTTTTGAAAATCCAAGACTAACCATCTTGCTAGAGGACGTAGATCTTTTCCCGACCGAACCTCTCCAAATAGCTTGTCTATTTATTGTGCTTTTCATTCTACATTTAAGCTTTACATATATATTGTTTTGTTTGATCTTTGTAAATTGTCTTGAATCGTTCGAATTGTGTTTGTGTGCTTTTTGCCTTAGTTCCATTTTGCGCCAATCTTTAAGCTAAACTTAGTGCGTGCGTATTTACACTTCTGCGCATACTCCCTGCGCATAAGTGATTGCTTTAAGTTTCCGCTGTGCATTTCACACTCTTGTTGCGCTCTATACTTAGCCAAAATAAGACCTGTGCGCATTAGCCATTGTTTTGCAAAAGGGTTTGAAAAGAATTTTAAAAACGCTATTCACCCCCCCCCCCTCTAGCATTTTTCATACCCTTGTTGCCCTTCTGGGACCAACAGATCCATCACCTAAGTTTTATTTCATGGACTTTAGACCCACATGTAAGAAGTATTTATACTTCATTTTTTAGGTAGTCCATTTGAATAGACTAGGCTTAGTAATATGGCAAGATATCAAGATTCAAGAAAAATCAATGTTGTTCAAGCCACGCGCCGCGCCATGCGCCTATGCGCTATAACCCATTGTGCCACGCGCCCCATCAGGCGCGCGCACAAGTTATGCGCCCCTTGGCTCACGCGCGCCTCTTTTCTCAAACGCACCTCATTGATTATAATTCAACACTTGGTGATTTATTAAAGACATGAAGACTTGAAGAAATTCAAACTACGCCAATGATCCAACGGTGGTTAAATAACACGTATGCACACGCATCTAAGGACACCTGTCCATAACGGTCATATTTGTGTTATGTGTCTAACAGCTATAAAGGACACGTGCTCCACTCAATGAGAGACAGCACATCTGTCCTTTAACCTTATCCTCATGGGATTTCCAACGGCTAGTTTTTGGGGCTCTACTATAAATACCCCATAACTTCAAACGTTTTGAAGTTGCTAAGAATCTCTGAATTTCTCTCTCAAGGATTTGTTGAAGATTTGAAGATTGCCTTTGATTTACCAGAATTCTCAAGAACATCTTCATACCTTCATACTTAGCCCAGATCCTCAAGTAAAAACACTTTAGTTTTCTTGTGCTCTAAATCTCAAAGATCTAAAGAGCCTTAAATCTAAAATCACACACGCACCTCTTTAAGTTTGATTACTTGGATCTTTCTTTAAGAGATACACCGGTTTTGTCTAGGATTTGTTCTTTCATAGAATATTAGATCTTAAGTTAGCATATAAGCTCAAACGTTGTAATTTTTAACACTCACTCATTATATAAGATCTCCATTAGAAATCCAAGACTAACCATCTTGGTAGAGGACGTAGATCTTTCATTGATCGAACCTCTCCAAATAGCGCGTATTAATTTCTTGTCATTTACTTTCAAGTTATTATCTTTACTCACTATTTGCTTGTTTACTCATTGTAGATTGATTGTACTGAACTGTGTTGTGTTTGTTATATCATTTAACTTAGTTCCTTACTTCATCCACTTTGAGCCAAAATACTTAGAGTGTGTGTGCGCCCCCTTTATCAAGCTTTGCGCCTACTTTACTTAACTATTCCGCTGTGCATTTCACTCACTCACTTAGGCGCATTTCATAACATTTATTTGATAAAGTGCGCATTTGCCATTGAATTTTCAAGGGTACGAAAAGAATTTCAAAACAGCTATTCACCCCCTAGCTATTTTTCATACCCTTGTTGCCCTTTGGGACCAACACCCTGAACCTAATGACAGTTTGGTCCCTAAACTTGGCGCTTATATTAATTTGGTCCTCCATGATGGATTGATATCTTAGTTTGCCTCTTTTATTTATTTTTACTAATTTTATACTATGAAATTATATTTAAAAATTGTTTATCATGCGCTAAAAATAATTAATTAATTTCAAAAGAGTCTGAAATATTTTTCTCCTCTAATTTTTTTTTTTTTTTTTTGAGTTATTCAACCTTAAATTTAACTCTTTGATGGGTTTGTATGTTGAAAAAATTTAAATGATCATTTTAAAAAAAATGTAATATTATACCTTTAATAAATATAGTGAGAGAAATAAAACAAATCAGTGAAAAATAATTAATATGCAAAAAAGTTATCATGAAGTTCAAGTCAAGTTGGGGAAGGGGCTTGCAAAAAATGATATGTTGGGAATCAAATTTCAAGGTAACTGCGCAATTTGCCCTTATAGCAATACGGAGTATAAAAGTTTCATTGATATAATAGCGTGACACGTTACATTACTTTCCTTACATTCTCAAGTTATCATAAACGTATTTCTAAAATAGAAAAGTTATCATGAAGATACAAAATCCTTTCTCTTACACAGTCTTACCAATAAAGAAAAAGCACATACTCTATTACTACTTATCTCTCTAAATAACAATTTTATTTTAATTTTAATGATCAACTCAATTAAAATATATAATAAAGACCTTAAAATTTTGAATATACTCATACAATTACCATCTTAGAATAAAGTTATCATTTCCTTTAAGTGTCAATTTAAATGAATTTGAGCAATAATTTTAAATTAATTTAGTTATTTTAATAAAAAGGAAAAAATGCAAAAAAAGTATCTGAACTATTAGTGTTGTTTGGATTTAGTAACTTATCTCTTTTTTGACCCATGAAAAAATACCTTAACTTTTTTTTTTGTGCAGCGGAGGTATCTATTGCTCACGCCGTTCAAATTTGGCCATTAAGTTATCATGTGCCACGCACATGACGTCTTTCTAAAGGGCAAAAAGGTCAAAACATAATAAGGATAGTGTGATAGAATTTCACAAAGACAAAGGGGTTTAATTGATTTTTTTTTAATTTCAGTTAAACCCTTCCCCTTCCCCTTCCCCTTCCCCTTCCCCTTCCCCTTCCCAAACCATCCTCCACTATCTATCGCCGCCACCATCAACTACCACGGTATAAAATAACACCACCATCCACCGCCACTCAACACCCAAACCATCCTTAATCATTGTCATCACAATCCATCACCATTGTCAAAAATAACATCACCATCCCCCCACATATTTCAGAACAGCAAACGCCATCGATGCCAACATTCAAATTAGAAAATAGCCAACCCAATATTCAAATCAAAAATTAATAAAACCCAAATTGTAGGTTCATTCAAATTAGAAATTACAAAAAAAAAAAAAAAAAAAAAAAAAAAAAAAAAAAATCAAATTTGAGATGCAAAACAGAAGATGTAGAAGACGATGAACATATGTTTAATTTAAATGAAAATCGTGAAAGATCTCCGGGAAAAATTCATATCTCAGATTTGTATTTCTGTCAAAGCTCGTATTTTGGCGAAATCTTGAGATTGAAGGTGAAATATGAAATCGATCGATTGGACTCCGGGTGCCATTGTTGGTGTAGATTGACATATCGGATTCAAACCCTCCATGACATATCAGAATCAAACCCAGATTCTCGATTTCAGATCTGAGAAGTCGAAAAATTAAAATCAAAAGGGGTGGCGAGATTTGGAGAAAGAATGGGGGAGATGAGATTTATGGGCCAGAGAGAGAGGAATGGAGACGAATCTGTGGGTAGAAGATGAACAGAGGTGCAAGTAGTTTGGATGGGGGTGGGGAAGCACAGAGGAATGATTTGGGCGTTGGGCTGGGAAGGGATAGGAAGGGGAAAAGGAAGGGGGTTATGGGAAATTAATATTTTTATTATAGCCCCTTTGTCTTTTGTAAAATGCTCTTATACTTGAAGTTCCAGTTTTACCTTTCAAAAAAGGTCACATGAGTAGTCACATGAGTGATTAACGGCAAAAACTGGACGGCGTGAGCAATAGGTACCTCCGCTGCACAAAAAAAGAGTTAAGGTATTTTTCATGGGTCAAAAAAGAGATAAGTTACTAAATCCAAACAACTCCAATAGTTCAGGTATTTTTTTTTGCATTTTTTCCTGATAAAAACTTATTAATATTTATAATGATGTATTAATACAAATTTTAAATTTTTAAACCAATGAAATACAAAGAATGGGCAAATTGCAATTTGATAACCTGAATTTTACAAAAAAAAAAAAATAAAAAAAAAATCAATTGGTTCCCGAATTCACTTTTCGACCATTTGTTAACTTGAGTTTGACAATTTGTTGCAATGTGCTATAAAAATATTCGGGGTGTTAAAAGACTAACGAAATCATATACATTTGACACGCACATGACAATTTTAAGGGATATTCTTGTCTTTCTTAAGGAATAGAGATGGAAAAAATCCCTAACCCTGGTTGCCCACACGGCCAACCATCTTCTTCTCCTACTATCTTATCTATCACCTGCCGTCACTACTACATTTCAAGTCTAATGCAACACATAAATTCGTTTCCATAGTGGCCAATACATGTTGCATTAGCTCTAATGCAACATGTATTGGCAACTATGGCAACGAATTTATGTGTACGATAATAGATCATTGCATCCGCTTGCCTTGCATTAGGTTTAACGTAACGAGAAAGTGTTCTAATGCAACGCTTGTGCCCGAGTGTTGCATTAGAATGACATCTAACGATACCAAAATGCAACGGCTCACTACTAATGCAACACTTGTTAACTAATGTGACGGTCCCTTTTGCAACGGGTTGGTGATATAATGCAACGGTTCACAACTAATGCAACACCATTGTCAAAAGTACTATATAGGAACCTATGCAACGCCACTATAAAAAAACACTGTATATATACCTAATGCGACCCCACATATAATTTCATAATAATAATAATTTATTAATAATAATGATGATACATAAATAAATCAATAAATAATAAAAACAAAATATTGATAATAAGAAAACATTTCAATTGACATAAAAAGTAGCATTACAAGTTTCGCGCCCAAAGGACACATGAAATAAGTATTCACTAAACCAATGTTTCAACTTTCAATAACAAATCTAACATAACTACAACCCACAAAATGATGCAAACACCAAAAAAGAGCCTTCACCTTCTCATTTGTTGGATTGTTATATGTCTAATCCATTTTACCATGTACCTACAAATTAAGATCATGAAATCTCAGATAATAATCATCAGGAAATCATCAAAAATAGCATAATTAAAAGAGAAGACATCTAAATTAGAACTAGTATCATTTATACTCTTATCTCAACTAAAAATGGTGAAGAGTCAATCCACGTTCGCAAATACTAGAGGTAACTTTAGTAAAACCGGGATGTTGTATATAAATAGCAACAAATAAATAGACGTGGCCACAACAACATATCCATGAACTTGGGACAGAGAAAAAGACAAACACTTGGAGTGCCCTTAAACAAACAGTTCCCATGGGCAGCCAAACAATGTCCAAGAAGAGAATGTACCAAGTTTTAGGCCAGTCACACAACTAATCTCAGTATGGTACAAATGACTTTAATATTTCAAAAGTGTACAATTCATATCAAACAAGATGGGGTATCATTTTTCAGGCTAAAACAAAATTACGAAAATGGGATTTATCTTACGGTCACTATGCAGCAAAAAGCAGCAGCAGTATCTGGTTTTCCTATTTTAACAAATTAAAATACCGGTTCCTTAAGAAATAATACAATAGCTGAACTCCGTAACAATGCCCCATCCAGAAAAGAGAAAACACTTTTTGAAAACATATGTCAGCATTTCCACCCTGTAGATACCTCGGGGAACCACGGCTTGGCTAGAGCGGTGAATTAACCTAGGATGTCTACTTGATTTTAAGAGTCGCCACCCACGCTTTAGAGGAACGCGAGAAAACCTAAGAAAATAGCCTTTTTTTATTGATTACGAATCCAAAGATTCTTGAGATGAGGGGTTCGGGGGTTACGTGACGGAGTGGGAAGTACTTAAACACCCACTCCGCCCCGCTTACGCGGGTCTTGCTACTTTTGGTGTTCTAATACTAAAAAGAAAAGTCCTTCAATTATTAATGTAAGAAGTGCTAACAATTACAATAGAAAGAAAGGGGAAATTTACAAAGGAAAATAAAAGAGAATTGTTTTATTTTATTAATTTATACTAAAAGATTACATGTTAAACTATTCTAACAATTATAATAAAATAAAAGTTGGGGAATTTAAAGTAGAGTTGGAATGTAGGGAAATAACCTTAACTAACTTCAATATGTGAAGTAGTCATATTGGTTATGTCCCAATAATGGGGATTGCATACATTTAAGAAGAAGAAAATAGAAGAAAAATGAAGTTGTACCTTAAGAAGAGGACTTCAAACGTGGACTTGAAAATGGTGTTTTGTTGTGGAGAAATTATTGTAGAACAATTTTATGTAGAGTCTTGTTACGAAGAACTCTTGTTGGGAGAATTTGTGTAGAGAATTGTGTATGGTGTGTGTATAGAGAAAATTCAAGTCTAAAAAATGAGGTCCCTTTCCAAGGTAGGAGATGATGGTTTTTATAGGTAAAATTAGGAGGGAAAGGTTGGAGGGAAATTGGTCAATCCATGTGAAATGGAATTGACCAATCAAGAAAAAGATAAATAAAAGAATTAATGAAATAAATAAAAGAAAATCAAATAATAATAAAATGAAATATTTTGTTTTTATGAAGAATGGCTAGAATAAAGGATTTGGGAGTTATGAAATAAGGGGGAATGAATGTGGATGTAAAAAGGAGGTGTTTGTGATCAAGAAGAGATTTTCTAAATAAGAAAAGGGAGGGAAAAATGGTGCTATCCGTTACTGCCAAAGTGGGAAGCGCGCGGGTCCGGCCTATTGGACCAAACGCGCGCGCGCCCCATGACTATTACGGGAGGCGCCCGCGGGTGAGAATAACAGAATGACAGAATGACTCTAAAAGTTAACTCTGTTTGCAGTTTAGTCCAAAACTAACGGAATTAGTTAGGAACTTAACGAAAGTAACAGAAATTAACAAAAACAAGTTAAATAAAAATACTATGTATGCAATCGGGGTGAGAGGTCCAAGGCGGGGTGTCTAAAGAGCCCCTCGGCGATGTGGATTGCGAAGCAAAACGCTTCGACGAAAGAAAGACAACCACCGAGGACATCGACAAGAGAAAACAAGGACTCGATAAAGCAGGAATTTGAAATTACAAAGGATAGGAGTGCGCTCCCTGTGTGAGCGGCTTTCACGGATGGAAAGGGTGTGGTGGCTTGAGGCGGCCCACCACGGCCACAAAATTTTAAAAAGGTGTGGTGGCTTGAGGCAGCCCACCACGGCCACAAAATTTTTAAAAAGGTGTGGTGGCTTGAGGCGGCCCACCACGGCCACAAAATTTTAAAAAGGTGTGGTGGCTTGAGGCGGCCCACCACGGCTACAAAATTTTAAAAAGGCGTGGTGGCTTGAGGCGGCCCACCACGGCCGCAATTTAAAGAAAGAGGGGAATTTTGAAATTGTGAAAGATGGGGGTGCGCTCTCTGTGTGAGCGGCTTTATTGATATAGAAAGGATATAGCGGGATCCGTTTGCTGATGCGGGATCCTTTTGCTGAGGCGGGATCCGTTTTCTGAATGCGGGATCCGTTTGCTGATGCGGGATCCGTTTGCTGAAGCGGGATCCGTTTGCTGAAGCGGGATCCGTTTGCTGATGCGGGATCCGTTTGCTAAGGCGGGATCCGTTTGCTGAATGCGGGATCCGTTTGCTGGTGCGGGATCCGTTTGCTGATTGCGGGATCCGTCTGCTGAATGCGGGATCCGTTTGCTGATTGCGGGATCCATTTGCTGATTGCGGGATCCGTTTGCTGAAGCGGGATCCGTTTGCTAAAGCGGGATCCGTTTGCTGAGGCGGGATCTGTTTCCTGAGGCGGGATCCGTTTGCTGAATGCGGGATCCGTTTGCTGATGGCGGGATCCGTTTGCTAATTGCGGGATCACCGTGGACCAAATTGATGTCTAGAGCTGCAGTTGTTGTTGTTGACTTTATCGGAGGGATGCGGGCATGGTTGACTGTGGACCATTTTCTGCTGGGGATGAAGTGCCTTGAGTAGCGGATGCTGTTGATTTCGTGGTGGTACCTGTTATGTGTGTGCTTGGCAGGTATATGTGTTTGTGCAAGATAATCCATGAAGTGTGAAATGAAGAGAGAAATTGTGCTCGTGGTGCAATGTGATTTGAAAGCACTTTATATGAGAGAGAAGTAAAGTGATTCTGTGTGTGAAGTGATTTTTGAAAGCAGAGATTGCTTGAGATGATGATGTTCATACCTTCACTTACCATTGCCGCTTGATTGGGGATGGATTGCTGAAGGATGTTGATGCTTTTGATGAAGAATGTCCATGCTTTGGATGGAGAATGATGATGTTGGTGATGATGAATTGTTCTTGCCTTTGAAGGAGTGTCGCGAGATGGTATTCTGGATGGTGGGTTGGTCGTGCCAAAAGGCTGCCTACGTATCCCTTGAAAGGAATCAGACCAGCGTAGTTCAAGGATGATGGAGAATGCTGGGGGAGGAATGCTAGGAGCAAGGCAAAATAAAGCACATACTTTTGCATATAGAAGGAGAAAAAGAAAAAGAAAAATCTTTTTTTTTTTTTTTTTTTAGTTCGTGGGTGAACCATTTTAACCATTGTGTGTTTGTAAAGTCAACCCAAGATCAAGTCATGTTCGATCGAAGTCCGGATTGTCTCGCTTGAATGTTGTCGTCGTTGCCGCGGTGTCCAACGAAATTGATGTCTAGCCCCAAGAGATTTGTCGATTATGGGGCTCCAAAAGGCATTTGATGCCGAGATAAGGGGTTGCTGATTATAAAGCCCCTATACTGCCCTTGATTCCAATCTTGCATAGCCCTATGATAAATTGCCTTTTGATGTTGACGAGAGCAAGCCCCAAGAGAAGATTATTAATACCAAGCTTCGGGAGATCGCTAAGCCCCAAATGTCATGTGGGCTTCGAGCTGGCGGGATGTGAAGACCTTTCGATGTGAAGCCTCAAATTGGCTTAGCTTTGTATTGAGAGCGGATGCCACATCGGGTAGGGCATTTGAAGGCGATCTCCTTCCTTCTCTTACTTGGAGATGGATGGCCCTTTTTGTGGTTGATACCCAAATGGCGGAAGGTCCATGTTGAAAATGTAGTACGGTCTTCGGGAGACATCTCATGGGAGATGGTGATGTTTTTGCAGATGATAAGGTCTTGGTGTGATAAAGTCTCAAACGTTATGTTTGCTCGAGTCTTCTTGAGTTGAACCGACGGCGGATCTTCGGATGCAGCCTGTGCTTTTGATCTTGGAGAAGGGGGTGTTGTATTGCAGAAACATTGGGATTGGCCGTAACTCTGTCTCTAGAGTTAACATATTGGCATTGCCCGCCATAACTCAGCCGGGTGAGTCTAGCATATTGAATCTTTTTCCTTTTCTCTAAGACTTCCTTCAGAATCTCGCTGTGAGTTCTAACAAGAATCATCAAATTCATCCATATCATCGGAGCCTTCATTTAAAACCAAGAGGCCTTTTGACTGGAAGTGTTGAGGGACCCTTGAAGCATGATCTCTTTCATGGAGACTACTCCCAAATTGCGTTGCTCGAGTATTGTTGCCCAAAAGCTTGTTAATTACGAAGCCCCAATATTTCCCTTTGCTTGAATTACTGTAAAGCTGTGGCCCAAAAGATTTGTATATTGCGAAGCCCCTTGAGACCTTCCGGTATGAAGCTTCAAATGTTGCTGGGGACATTGAAGTGAATGGCTTCTTGCCGAGGGAGCCATTAAGACTTGACCGTATCCCCTAGAGTGCCATCATTGATTGCGAGAAAGGTCCATCCTTGATTGGGGGAACGAGTACGGGCACACATGATAAGATGGCTTTTTGACATCCCTTTTGAGAGACTTTGAGGATAGTCTCACACATCTTTCTCGAGCATAGCCCCTAGGGATTATTGATTGTCAAATGAAGCAAAAGAAGCCATTGTTCTTGAGTCACATAGCCCCCTAAGGCGTCACCATTTGTTGAGAAAAGCAAGAGTGACTCATCCTCGTGCGAGGGAACAAACATGAGAGGACATGGCAAGAGCTACTCCATTTCTTGGGAGCCTTTCGGCGTACTTTAGAAGCACATACTTGAAGAAGCTTTGAAAATTGAGACACATGTTGTTGCTATTTGATGCCCAGGCCAATTGACTAGCTAGGGATTATTTGTGCAACCTCGTGCCCTTTTATGATGGGCTCGTTCTCGGATGGGTCTTGGTTACCACGGGCCTTCTTTTCATGAACCCAAAAATGCACACTGCTGGAGAATGATGCCGATAACCCAAGACAACCTTTGATGGTGCCATATCTTGTCGAGCCTTTTGCAATCCCAAAGTTGACTCGGTAGGGAATTGATTTGTTGAGGAGATCCAATGTAGAGCTCGTGTAGTTGTCTTCTTTAGAAGCCGGGGATCTCCATTTCTCTTTCCCTTCTCTCTCTCACTCTCTCATTTTTTTATAACGCACCCTGTTTTTTGCCTAGACCGCCCTTTTCGGGTTTTCAATCTAGCGGGCATCTCTTTTGCGTCTTCTTTTTTTTTTTGACTCGATTAATGAGGAAGTGTGCATTGACTCTGGCTGAGGAGATAATACATGTGATTTTGCGGTTGAGACCTTTTGTCACTAAAGATGAGTGACATTGACTCGACTAGGAAAGTGTCCCTAGTATTGACTTCATGTGTGTATATTTTTTGAATGACTCACGAAGGCAAGTAAGTCATTAAGAGAGAAGAGAAAGAAAGCCCCAGTTTGATTGCAAGAAACTGGGAGTATGCAGAAAGAATAGAAGCCCTAGACTCGATAAGGAACGGAAAATGATTCCAAATCTAGGAAAGTTGTTCAATCTTGAGGTGATTAATTCATTGGGAAATGAATCGTACAAAGATGTCTTGACAAGTTCGAGATGAAGACCGATCACCATAACGCGCTAGGGCTAAACATATCTTCTTTCTTGCATGAGACCGGACCCGAAGGTTGCCTACGTTCCTCCAGTGTAGAGGCTCAGGTCACCGTAGTTCTTGTTGATTCTCTATTTGCCGTGATGAATTGTTGCTTCGTCGTGATTGTTTTCGATGTTGCTTCGTTCTTTGTTTGGTGGAATGATGTTGTTGTTGTGAACTTCTTTGAATGAAGGGGTTTTTTTTTTTTTTTTTTTTGTGCTCTAACTTTTACCTAGATTGATTTGAGGATTTAAACCTAGCCAGCTTTTTTTTTATATATATATATATATCCCCTTTTGAAAACTTTGCTTCATGATTGTTGCTCCACCTTTCTTTGTCTTGATTTCGTCGTTGTTGATGCCGTCGTCGATGTTTAGCCCCTAGGTGTTCAAGCGAAGGCCTTCATTCCAAAACTTGTTTAGACATTTTTTCATCATTTTGCCAAGAATTAATTGAACAACTTGGAAGAGTGTATGAGGACAAGAACGACTTTTATTTAATGATTGACTCAAAATTTTTAAGGATGATTTGTGGCAAGACGGTCTTGCCACAAATCATCCTTGCGGCGGGCATCCTTGACAAGTCTATCCATTTGTTCCCCCATGGCTCTTATTATGTTGAAGAGCCTTTCGTTGGACACGGAGATGTTCTCACCCTTATTGTTGTTGCTGTTGGAAGCCATTGGACCTATTGAGAGAACACGGTCGATCTTAGGTTGGCCCCACAAATATATTTTGAGTAAAATAATTAACCCACAAACAAAGGAAAAAGACTCAACCACATAAGAAAAATGACTCTTTTTTATTTATTTATTTACAAAAGTCGGAAGGACGTGGTCCTTTTTGGGGTTTCTAGGAAATAGTGGAATCGTCACACTAGTATATAGACCATCTCACGGTCCCATATACTCATCGGATTCCACCACGCTTGTGAATCCTACATGTGTCGGGATTAAACTAAATTAATGTAGTAAAGCATACATGCGGGGACGGATTTTTATTTTCGTCCATAATAACCACTTGGGGACGGAGTTTTATTTCATCCAAAACAACGAGTGGCATGTATGATTTGAAGACATTAGTTTAGGGAAATCTCGGCACATGGAAACCGACTTGAGTTACGGAGTGTTAGACCCTAACTAGAATTGTGTGGTTTGTGCTCGGCTAAAGAGAGGCTTAAAGGTCACCCCCGGAATGTAGTCATGAACTACGCCACGGGCTGAGGTTTACCGCTTCGGAAGAGTCAAGGTCGAGTGGAGCTTGAAACTTCCTAGGACGGGCCTCGACGAGTTTGGGGTTGGACTTGTGCGACTCGATAGTGAGCAGTTGATAAGAATTGTGCGCGTAGTGTGAGGTCTAACAAGTGACAAAATATTATTTTTTTCAAAGGAAATTAAAAAAAAAACAAATAAGCACATAATTTACAACTTTCGAATCACCCGTGTGACCGATAAAAATGAATTAACAAAAGTAAAAGAGTGTATGCAGGCCCGGTGCCCACACACTGTCAAAACTGCCCATTCTGTTCACTGTTTCTGTTTTTGGGAAATGCCCAGAAGCGCGCGCATTCAGATGCCTACTCGGGAGGCGCGCGCGTTAGACTGAGAGAAGTGGAGGCGCCCGCCTCTGGGCAGTACCTGCAAATCAGCGGGTTCAAGGGATTGCCTTGACCCTAAATTATAGAACTTTTTCCCCTGCAGTAAACGTTAGCACAGAAACATGGAATTGAAGGACAAGATGGGAGGCGGGCGATTCTGGTAATAAGGGTCGGACGCGCGCGCTTTAGGCCAAGAAGGCCGGAGGCGCACGCTTCCTTCCCTTTTTACCAGAATGCCCAGAAAATAAAATAAAAGAACACCAAAAATGAAAATGCAAGTTTAACCCTCTATATTCCCCAGCGGAGTCGCCACTGTAGATACCCCGGGGAACCACGGCTTGGCTAGAGCGGTGAATTAACCTAGGATGTCTACTTGATTTTAAGAGTCGCCACCCACGTTTTAGAGGAACGCGAGAAAACCTAAGAAAAGCCAATTTTTTATTGATTACGAAACCAAAGATTCTTGAGATGAGGGGTTCGGGGGTTAGGTGACGGAGTGGGAAGTACTTAAACACCCACTCCGCCCCGCTTACGCGGGTCTTGCTACTTTTGGTGTTCTAATACTAAAAAGAAAAGTCCTTCAATTATTAATGTTGTGAATCTTGTAGCTTGCTGCTGAATAACGTATAAGGCTAGCGCAGCTCGCTTCGCTCTTTAAGAGTATAGTCCTTACTTTAAGCACGATGCAGCAGTTCGACAGATAATGCAACTGGGCAGGCAAGAAATAAGAAAGATGGTTCTTACTTTCGGGCAGAGATTGAGGTTATCACAAGGATCCAGAATGCATTCTCCCAATAGCATTTCTAGGAAGAGCTTTAAGACAAATGCAGGTAAGGCATCGGTCAGTCCTAGAAATGTCGACAGCGGCTGGAGGAGTGAACGACCGAACGTGCTGCAATGTACCTAGGCATACCTAGGCATCACCAGGTAGCTCTAAATGAAAAGGCCTACTCGCAGGAACTCACTTTCTGATCTGTTTTGGTTGAGACCACATGTAATCTACAAACAGGTAAGTACCATTATGTGCATCAAATGAGAAATTTTCAAACTAGCAACCAAGTGCCAGACACCTAAACCCAATGAAAACATGCAAGGAATCTTCATCATTTGCATTGTAAGGACAAACTTGTTCAAAACACCATTCTTTGTCACATTGAGAATGAGACTCTTACTCCAGGACGCACCAAAAAGGAAAGTAGAACATTTATTATGGGACGGAGGGAGTAACTGATTTGTCAATCTTATCAAGAATTTTGATTTTTTTTGTTTGTACTTTCCTTGTATCTTAATAAATTAACACCAAAATATTTCTACTTTCTAGAATGGTAGTCCCTTCATCCCAAAATGAATGTCAGAAATCACTCTTGATCAAGGGCGATTTCGGACATTCATTTTGGGACACAAGTAATTTTGGGATGAACCAAAAAAGAAACACAAAACTAATCATGGGACGGAACGGGACGGAGGGAGTACCAAACAAAACCCACGGATCACTATCAAACCAACTCACATTGTTTGCTGATTATACAAACAACAAATTTAATAAGGATTTTACATAGAAGTAATGATTCCAGTCAATGAACTTATTTAACCACATTTAAAAAATACATGACTCTGATATCCACATTACAAGATAAACGAATGCAAAACAATCAATCAAGTACAAGAATCTTCTAGCTATAAAACAATTCTAAGCAACTAGATTAGAAATTAATAGGTCATCAACACAAAATTTTATTAGCCAAAAACATATCTTAAACCCCTAAAATAAAAATACAAGACAGAGTAAGAAACAAAAACACAAAACATACAAAACCCTTAGGCCTCGTTTGGCACATGGGAATCTGGGTTTGGGAATGGGTATTTGATTCCCGTATAACACTTGACTTTGTTTGGCGTATACATGATACCGGGTAAGGGAATGGGTATCAGTTTCCTACGGGTATCAAATGCCCACTTTATAATGTCATCTCATTCCCACGATAATAGGTGGGTTTTTGATATCCATTCCCAAGGAATGTGTACAGGGTAACTTATTTCTCTAAAATTTTGAAATTCAATCAACCAAGTCAAGTAAATCTCATCATCTCCATAGCGACATCGTTCGAAATTTCATCGTCTCACTAGGTGACATCATTCAGAAAAAATCCCTCGATCATCAATGTCTCTCACTCGGCCTCTTCTAGACTTCACACAGCCCAACTCCTAAACGTTACCCAAAAGGCACTGTATATTAGAATTTTTATGAAATTTGTTGCCACTCATGCATTCTTGAAAGTTCCGTTTTTAATCAAAAGGACCTGTGAAACAGAGACTATTAGATTTTATTCGTATTTCCATGCCCAAAAGTCTTAACCCCAATTCATATATTCTGAGTTCTTGTGCTTCAAATTTCACAATATCTGTGAGATTTCCCTGTAATTGTGATAAAATTGATTTTCATAATTAATTACGTATCTGTGTTTTAGGCAAATAGATTGTTTAATTTTGAAATATATAGATTTCCAAACATAAGAAACGTAATCTTATGTCCATTCCTTAACTTTGACATAAGCAATGACCAAACATGGGAATGAGAATGTTTGATTCTCATCATTCCTAGATTTCAAATACTTAGATATGACTTGCCCATTCCCATGTAACCATTCCCGTATGCCAAACGAGGCCTTAATTCCATCCATATCAATTGCTCTAACCATATTCTCCCCCAAATGATGTGCCACTTCCGACACCAACCTAATCAAAGTATCCAGAACCTCCAGGGCCATAAATATTGGGGGAAGTCCTTCGTTGAACCCCACATTGACGTCAGAAACAATCACCCGACAGCAGGGGCGGACTTAGAGCTTTTTTTGCACAAATACACAATTAAAAATCGATTGCGTCGGCACTAGTGAACTCATCGGTGATATTACTACTGGATCAGTTTGGAGGAGCTGTGGTAGAAGAGATAACAGAGACGAGAAATCCATGAACAACCCAATTCGAACTCATACAAATTTTTCCGAATTGAAAACCTAGGAGGAGGGGGGGACAGAGACGAAGACGTGGGTGAAATTAGGGAGGGGTTTGTGGAGGGATATATTTGGGTTTTAAATTTTGAGAATTTTAAAGACCCGCCGCCCTCTATAGACCATAGAAGTCATTATTTTTCCATTAACCAAAATAAAAATGGTAGAAGTCATTATGGGTTTTCTCTTTTATCACTTCAATGACAAATCATCAAATACTTCCTTTGTTTTAAAATACATATCGTTTTAAAATTCTTCATGCATATTAAGAAATACAATTAATACATATGAAAAAGATT
This sequence comes from Campanula takesimana, assembly GCA_026119855.1. Lineage (NCBI taxonomy): Eukaryota > Viridiplantae > Streptophyta > Magnoliopsida > Asterales > Campanulaceae > Campanula > Campanula takesimana. Next base: position 311,445 of record JAOWBW010001211.1, on the reverse strand, counting down.
TATTTACCCCTAAATAATCCAACTACCTTGATAATTAAATGCTTAAACAAGAGATCGTTTGCAATTAATGAATGAGGGTAGAATTGGAAAATAAAAGCAATGATGTCTTGAAAATAGTAAAACACCAAATATTTTGAAATAAAATTTAACTTCTAAAATATCATATATTTTGAAACAGATAGAGTAACAAAACTATCTCAATTCTTTAGATTTTCCACAATAGTGGATATTTTTAATAAATTCTATTATGAGAGAGAAGGGAAAGAAAACGTGAGAGAGGAGGATGGAATGAATGGTAAGGCATGGGTATCTCAATTAAATTTTGAAATTTATGATTACAATTTATAGAGTATTAAATTATAATTTTTAATGGTAATTTTGATACATATATTCAAAGTACTAATATCTCTAATTAGACATGCCCAAACGGCTCCGGAACCGCCGGTTCCCGGTTACCGGAAAGCTAGAACCGTATTCGAACCGTCCTAATCCGGTTCCCGGATCCCGGTTCTATCCGGCGGTTCCAACGCTTCCAACGCTTCCTACCAATTAACCCTTTTTTTGCAGTTTAGTCCGAATCTGTTAGAAAAGTAACTGCTTTGAGCTAAAAAGTTATAAAACTAACTTATTTGATTTTTTTTTTAGCCAAATTAAGTTATTTTTTAATAAATTTGGTTAGTTTATTATTAAGAATGTAATAAAAAATAAAAAAAATAATTGATTTTAAAACAGAGGACGGTACCCTTGTAATTTTATTAATATAATTGAAAATATTACAATCAGGTAAGTGTTATTCTTTATTTTATTTTTATTTTGTTACATGAAAATCTTCCAAAAAGAAGGTCAAAATTGGTCAAACCTAATCAAAAAGTTAAATACAACCGTTACTAACAGCTATATTCCTCAATGCGCCTAACGGCTATTAACGGGAAGGAAGGGGGGCAACCAATGGCTAGTTTGAATCTAGTGACAGTTGGAACTAGGGATGGCAACGGGTCGGGTTCGGGGCGGGTTTGCCTTTAACCGAACCCGATCCGTGAGAAGTATTCTTTCACCCGAACCCGCCCCGCCCCGAGATTTACCGAAACCATGCCCGCCCCGCCCTGCCCTTCCTTTCCCTTGGCCTAATGTAAAAAGCACAAAAAACTAGAACTAGAACCACAACACCAGCAAGAAGCAGAGCAATGACCAAGTTAAACAATGATATTTTGTTTCAAATTCATAATAACTTCTTCAATTTCAAATTTTACTCAGCAAAACATTATTCAGTATTTACAAAATTAAAGAAAATTGTGAAAATCCATCGAGGGAGAGAGAGGAACGGACCGAGGGATCGACGGCACGAGGAACAATCGACGGCAACGGCGACAGCACGAGGAACGCTCGACGGCGACGGCCTCTTCCTTCGAGACGAACAAGCAGAAACGGAAACATTATTCAGTATTTACAAAAATTAAAGAAAATTGTGAAAATCGACTGAGGGAGAGAGGGACGGACCGAGGAAGCGACGGCGACGGCAGGAAGGAACGACCGACGGCGACAGCAAGGAAGGAAGATCGACGGCGACGGCAAGGAAGGAACGAGACGGCGACGGCAAGGAAGGAGCGGCAACGGCAAGGAAGGAAAATTGTGAAAATCGACTGAGGGAGAGAGAGGGACTGATAAATGAAAATGAAACCCTAAATGGGCATTATATAGTTGGATTATTTTGTAAATTGGCAATAATAGAGGGGCTGATATGAAACTAGTAAATAGACATTAACACATACACGGGTCGGGTCGGGGCGGGGCGGGGCGGGGCGGTCTGTAATACCGACCCCGACCCGAACCCACTCGGGTCATGAAATTTGGAACCCGAACCCTACTTTTTCGGGGCGGATCACCCTCGGGTTCGGAGCGGGTTCGGGTGAATTGCCATCCCTAGTTGGAACCGTTCGGTTCCACCGTTCCGGTTCTCGGTTCCGGTTCCCGGTTCCGTAACCGCCGGTTCCACTGTTCCATTAACCTTGGACCCATATTCGAACCGGCTATACACGGTTCCCGTTCCGTTCGGTTTTCGGTTCCGACGGTTCTCGGTTCTACCCGCCGGTTCCTGGTTCCTTTTGGTCATGTCTATCTCTAATAGTAGGTACCAAATTAATAACTCAAATTATTATTTTTATTTTATTAGTTTCCTTTCACATTAAAAATATTATTAATATTTAATTTTGAATAGTAATTAAATTTAAAATAAAATATAAAATTCACAATATTGCAATTTCTATGAAACACGCAAATTGCAAGTTTTGCACTTTCAAATGAGATAGAGGGAGTATAACTTTTTCAAAGAAAAACTTCAGTAATAAAAAAAGTCTAACACATATATTTATATTCAAGAAAATATATATATATAAAAAAAATTAAAGAGTATTACTCGTCTCTCATTTCTTTATTATAATTTCATTTGTTTAGTTATTTTTCTAACTTTTTTTATATAACTTTTTGAATAAAAAAACTCCACTACTAAAAAAGGTATAAAACATTTAATTCTATTTTAAAAAATAAAAAATATTAAAAATTAAAGAGTATTGTCCGTCCCTCAAATTTTAATATACTTTCATTTTTTTAGTTGTTTGTAACTTTTTTTAATAACTTTTTGAAGAAAATTCAATACTAAAAAAGTATAAAATATTTATTTCTATTAAAAAATGAAAAATAAAATTAACGGGTATAGAAATGGATGGTTGAGATGGTGACCCATGTGAAATGAATTCAATTAATTTTGGGTCATTGATTTTAAGTGAAATGAATTGTAGATAAAAGCGTTATTGAAGGCGTTGTATTAGTAATATACCCTTTGCATTTCAGAATATAACGCAATGTCAAAAAACATAATGCAAGGACATTACTGAAGGCGTTGCATTAGTAACATAGAATTTGCATTAGAAGGATATAATGCAACGCCAAGTAACATAATGCAATGGCGTTATTGAAGGCGTTGCATTAGTAATATAGCCTTTGCATTAGAAGGATATAATGCAATGCCAAGTTACTTAATGCAACGCTTAGGTCATAGACGTTACAATAGCTCATATAAACCTTGCATTAGATGAAATAATGCAACGCTATTCTCAAATCGTTGCATTAAATGCATTGCATTTGTTTAAAAATGTATTAGTGCGTGCTAAATTTTTTGGGTATCCAATTTTGGCCTCCTTGTGTACCACCAGGATTCCAATATGAAAATCATTAAGCATGGAGACAGCTAAGCCTTGAAATCGCAAAGCGAGAAATCATGGCGAATCTAGGGAATTCGCCACGAATCTGGCGTCAATCTTGAACTAGATCCACGTTCGGGAGGAAACGGAAAAATGAAAAGGTTGCCTGGAGAGAGAGAGAATAGTCATAAGTGGAGGTTGTGTTGGTAGGGGTGGTGATGGTGGTATTAATGTTGATGGAGATGATGATGGTGTTGTTATTGGATGGTTATAGGTTTCGTTAGTTATTTACAACGCATTGGGGCAATCTAGAAATATTTTGTCGTTTCATTAGTCTTCGTTAAATAGACTTAAAAATTACAATTTCGCATATAAAATGTCATGTGAATGACACATGATCTGTTTTTTATTAAAAATTAACCATTTGTTAGTATTCATACCACATTCCAACAAATTATCAAACTCAAATAACCTAATAGTCGAAATGCAGATTTGAGAACCAATAAAAACTTTATGTAAAACTCAAGTTATAAAATTGCAATTTGTCACAAAGAATACACATGCAAATATCAAACTAATGTTCAGCAACTAACATTAACAATTCATGAAATAAATAATTAAAGTTACATTGCATACCCCCTCCGTCCCACCCGAATTAGGATTTTTGGGTTGGACACAGGGATGAAGGAAAAAGTGTAGTGGAGTATGTGTTGTGAGTATGAAAAGTGAAGTAGGAGAGAGAAAGTGGGGTAGAGAATAATGAGGGGAAAGTAGTTGTGAGTGTGAATGTGGGTCTCATTAAATAAAACACATTTGGGTTGTTCTAATTCAAATGGGTCAAAAATAAAAATTTGTCCTAATTCGAGTGAGACCGGGGAGTATATGAAGTCCTGTAGGGGCGAGAATGAAATACTCTTTTCTTTCCCCCCCCCCCCCCCCTCCCAAACATAATTTCACTTTAATTTCCGTGATAAATCAATGTTTCACCCGAAAATTTGGTTATCCTAACAAAATTCTAATACTCCGTCTGTCCCTAAATGAGTGTCCAAATTTCATTTTAAAGGACATCTGAAAATCTTAACTTTTTTGTACAATTTGGTGGCAAAGATTCATATATAATCTTGTAATCCTCTTTGCAAACACTTAGTTTTGCAAGTATAAAGAGACCGGTGGAAAAAAAATCGAAAATAAAACATTTAGAGACAAAGTTATGTTAAAAAAAAAAAACACTCATTTTGGGACAAGGATTTTTTGAAAATGAACACTCATTTAGGGAGAGGGAGTAGTATTTATTGATGTGTTGCAATAAATACTATCAATTCATTTCCAAAATCTCGGTGATGCATGTCTTAACGACAAGATTAGTAAACTGCCAAATACATGAATCCTCGACTTCTTAAGCATTTAAGCATGTAGCACTAACTTTGTGTTGTCGATTTATTGTTCCATCTTCTTCTTCATCAGAAGTGAAGTTAGCTAGTGCATCATCATCATCACCACCATATCACCACCATATCATCATCATCATCATCATCATCATCATCATCATCAACATCAACATACTTGGCACTAAAAAAACGACCTATTGATGCAACGTAGTGTCCGATTTATATCAATTAATGCAACGTAGTAGCGACTTCTTACATTGTGAAACGTACTTGAAGTAGTTGTATCAAATAATGCAAAATGCAACGTAGTATCGAACAATTTGACAAACGTACTTGAAGTAAGTTGTATCAATTAATGCAACGTAGTAGCGGCTAAAAAGTTATTACGTTGCATTATTTGATACACAATAAGCAAGTATGTTGTCTATTTTCAAAAGTAATCACTACGTTGCATTAATTGAATATTAAGACCTGATACATTGCATAGATCTGTAATTTTCCCAAAAATATTTTACAATCGTTTGATCATGGCTACGATGATCTTGAACCCTAGTAAATATAGGGTTGCAAACCTTCGGAACAAAATTCTGCGAAAAGATCCCGTGCAGTATCAAAGTTACCACTCTTGCAGGTAGCACGAATGAGGATGGCGTAATGATGATTATTTAAACTCAATCCATGTGTTTCCAATGAACGAAATAAAGTCAATGCTTCTGCAATCCGGTTGTTTTTGCACAGTCTGTCAAGCACGATCGCATTAGTACGATGATTAGGAGTTATACCCTCGGCTTGCATCTTCGCTAGTAGATCCCAAGCTGTAGAATATTTACCCAACTGATACATGCCTTGGATCAGGTTGCTATAAGTAGCTACATCGGGCTTCAATCCCTTGCGAACAGCTTCCCGGAAAACATTCATGGCCTCATCCATCTGTGCCTTCTTCAAATAGCCATTAATTAGAGTGTTATAAGTAACTATGTCAGGCACAATTCCATTATGCACCATTGAACCAAGAACTCTATTCGCCTCGCTCATATTCCCACGCAAACAAACTCCATCCATTAGTGCACTATAAGTAACTATACTTGGAGTCTCACCATACTAAATCATTTTAAGGACAATATCCTCTGCATCCTTCATATTACCGTCCTTGCAATGTGCATTGACTAAAATATTTGGATTAAATTTATTTTCAACCATCGTCTTTCACTTAACCATCATACTTTATTTTTTGCACGAAAATCACTCTACTTTGGAAAACCTCTCATCCAAACCCAAAAATTGCGGATTAGGGCACGGATTAGTGACTGATTAGACACAAATTTGTGGTTGCGATGGGTGGTTTTCAAAAGCAGAGTGGTTTTTGTGCAAAAATTAAAGTATAATGGTTAAAGTGAAAGTACAATGGTTGAAAATGAATTAAAACCAAAATAATATGTCGGGGAAATATTTTTATCAATCATTTCCAGCAAGATTCTCAAAGCATCATCAATCAATTCCTCCTTGCACAAACCACCAATAACTGTGCTATAAGACATTGTATCAGCCATAAAACCTTCTTTTTCCATTGCTCTAAGTAAGCTAATGGCCCTGCCAGTTTTGCATAGGCCATTCATAATAGTAGCGTAGGTAACTTCAGTAGGTTCACAAATTTTCAGTCTGACCAATTTCTTGAATAGTTCAGAAGCCTCAACAATCCTGCCTTCTAAAGACAGCCCATTTATAAGAGTGTTAAAGGTAACAATGTTGGGCACATAACCAAGCTTGAAGATGCGACCCAACATGGGAAAACCACAACTCAACTTGTTTAAATGGCAGTAACAATTAATGGAAATATTGATGGTGTATAAATCTGAAATGCCCAGCAGATGCAGTTTATTCAAAAGAGAAAGAGCCGTTGAATATTGTTCCATCTTGACAACGACCGAAATGAGATGGGTAAATTGTCTAGTGGAAGGGCGGGGTTGGGTTTGGAACATTTCGTCAAATAGCTGGTGAGCATGGCCAAGTTCAGTGATATTTTCAAATATGTAGCGACAATTGTGATAATAAACCCAGAATTTTTGGAACATGTTGTCTCTTGGCCCATCCCGTTCTGGGCACCAAAGTTGCAGAACACACCTTCTCAATCAATTTCCTCCCCTTCTTCTGATCTGCATTATCACCATCATTTTAAAAGACTTCTATTTTCTTCCTTCTCTGCATAAACTTTTTATGCGACTGCATGCATTGACAGACCACCTCAAGACTTCTTTGGACTCTGAAGTTGGCATCAACCGAAAACATGATAATAACTGTCACATAATGTATCAGCATATACTTTTAAAAAGAACTGCCGAAAAAAATTGACCTTCAGCGCGATTGATCAATTATAAAACAGCTTGTTAAACTGGCTTCATAATGTCAACTTGATCATTTTCCTACTGATTATGAATATTGTAATAACCGGCTTTTGGCCAATTATTTTACTTTAGTGAAACTCTTTATTATTTCTTATTTGGGCTTATTTAATTAATGAGTAAGTATTGGGTTTACTTTGGGCTTTAGGAAATTAAAACCCAATAGGATATTAGAATCCTTTTTAGTTTAGGGAATTAAAACCCTCATAGTATATAAACCTTTTTTCCCTAAACCTAATTATTATATCACCAAAAAGAAAAAGAACGGGAATAAGAGAGAGAGGCGGCAATAAGGAGCCGCAGAAGTGAGAGAGATCGGGCAAGGGAGAAGAAGAAGAAGAAGAAGAAGAAGAGAGGGAAGCGATTAAGGTAAAAACCCTAACCTCTAAGCTTTGATCCTCCATTTAAACCACGTAGAAAAGTGTGAAATCGGAATTGAAACCCTAACCCTAAAGATGAACTAGGGTTTATAAGATTGATATTTGAGAAGGGATTTGATTAGGATGCATATGTGTGTGCGTGTGTGTGTGTGTTGTATGCGTGTGTGTGTTGGGCAGTGTATGTGTGTGCCGTGTGTGTGTGTATGTGTGCGGCTGTGTGTGTGTGTGTATGTTATGCGGCTGTGTGTGTGTGTGTGTGTGTGTGTGTGTGTGTGTGTGTTTAGAGGTGAAAACAGTGTATGAATAGTAATCTGTGAATAGTGAAGCTGTGAACACTACAAGAATTAAGGTCTTTAACCACGGTAGTCGGACCGTAGCAAATATAAGACAAACCGTGGCAAATACTATTTACCACGGTTTTGACACGCTTTTTCGTCCGATGCTTTTTGTGAGCGTGGCATATAATGTCTGACGGTTTACAAAACGTGACAAACAGTATTTGCTACGTTAGTTGCTACGGTTGGAAACTGTAGCACAAAAAGTGTGATATATGTTCATATCTATTTGTCACGGCTATTGTAACGGTTAAAAACATTGCAATTTTTTATGATTTGTAACAGTTTGGAACCGTCACATAAGTTAAGCGTAACGTATAAGTCATTATTTGTAAAGGAAATTAAACGTGGTAAATGAGACAATACAATGTTTCTTATTTGTAACACATCAAAACTGTGACATATAGCCTCTTATAATAGAACCAAGTATTGTTCATCTAGTTTACTACATTTTGTAGCATTGAAAAAGAGTCTAGATGACCAATTTTTAACCATAATGATTGACTTTCAATAACAATTCAAAAAGCAGGAAACAAGTGCTTAAATAAAAATCCTAAATAATCCATGATGATATTTCAAATCCAACAACATTTAATAAAACAACCACTTAAGCATTTGTCCAAAACTACTTGTGTTCAAAAGTATCTTCTAAAACATCAAACGGTTGAAGTTGAACATCAAAGCGACATTAGCTTCACATCTACTCAGTTGTCCTGCCATGCATATACAGAAAAGATCTTCATTAATAGTTGAATACCATTCAAAACAAAAAATTATAATGCTCAAAATCATGACAAGATTCGCATTTTAAATTTTAAACAAATCGAAAAGAACTGCTAGTGATATACAGAATAGAGTTTTAATCCAAACTCGTGACTCCACAAATGAGGTCAGATCTTAAATTATTGTGCTGAATTCTTAACAACAACAGATTCTCTATCCTTCTATATCTACTCAAGGCGTTTAATATGATATATGTTGGAGTAATGATTTGGGCACAAAAAAGTCATATATACTTGGTTATGAAATCCTAGTTAGTATTGGATAATCTGATACTTAAATATGTGGGCCCAGTCTTTGAATGATCTCAACATTAATTAGTTATTACCGCATAAGATTTTATGGCGAAGTCTTTGTTTCCGTAGTACTCTATTTACTTAAAAGAATCACCACTTCCTCATCCAAAGCTCCACTAATCCATAACCTAGTTACAACCTAACTGTACGCCTCATCCTTTATCCCAGTTACTTGAGGCCTTTTACATGAATCCTAAAACAATTCAGTATGTTAAAAAAATCTTTCTCCGTCCCGCTTTAATTTAACACAATTGTCATTTGCGTTGTCGCACTTTAATAAAAAAAAATTATAAAATAAAAACTTTTCAACACTTTTTAAATAATGAGACCCACTTGTCATACTCACAACAACTACTCACTTACTATTTTCTACCTCACTTTCTCTCTCCTACCCAACTATATACACTCACAATACATTATTGTTTCAACTTTTTCCTTAATCATTGTGCCCAACCTTATAGGGATATTCAATAAAGTACTTGCTTGAAAATAAATGCAAGACTATTAAATAGAGTACTCAATTTAAGCAATTTGACTAACCTGACCAACGCTTGATGGGACACGAGGTGATCCATGCATGAGATTATCTGAAGATTGGAAGATCCCATGTGCCTCTAGTTGGCGATTTACTTCAGCTGCAACTTCAGCAGCAATTTCAGCTGCAATTTGCTCTTTGCGGATGCGCTCTGATTCTATCAATTGGCGTTTTACTTCAGCATCAACTTCAGCAGCAATTTCAGCTGCAATTTGCTCTTTGCGGATGCGCTCCGCTTCTATCAATTGGCGTTTTACTTCAGCATCAACAAGTTTTTGTATTCGATCAGAAGAAGCACTAGATGAAGAGGAATTTGAACTAAATGTTGTGGGAGTTGGGCCTAGACCAAATGTCCGGACACGACCATGACCATCACGTCCTATAACCTGAGTGAAGACCTCATCTCTCAACTCCGATGTTAGATCTGACTCAGGTACCTCAGATAGTTTTTTATTCATTTGCTCCTGTAAGATTCTCTATGAGAATAAAATATTTAGAAATATAAATAAATTAATTGGTTACACTTACAAGTGCAGCTTCCACTTCTTCTGCATGACCTCGCAAATGCGTACGGCGAAACACATTTTGGCGTGATATATCTTCTCCTTTCTCCATCATCTATGATACAAATATATTACAAACGGGGAAAGACTATTCAAAACTGAGATATAAGTTATATATTAAGACAAAAGAAGCCACACATATCATTGATTGGATAAACAAAGAACTCTAACCTCAAGGCCCTCAAGGCGAATATCAGCAAATGCGGTTCTTCCCGTCCTATGAGGGAATTCTGACTGCCCACGATTTGCCTTGTTCCTCTCTGCATCCTCCTATTTTATAATAAATCATCATGTAAAGTGAGGATACTAAAGACTATACTTCTATATATAAAAACAAAAAATGATCTTAAAAAGCTATTGAAATGGTATTGCTGGTATCACACATCTATTCAAATTACTCATCACATACCTCAACATCCTCTCGCTTCCAATGTTCAACTAATTTTGTCCAAGATGTGGGTTTCACACGTGAGTCACTGGGAGGAATAGCAAGTGCAGCAGGATTGTTCTTGTTTGGTGTGTAATATTTCTTTTTCACTTTAAACTTAACACCAACCCAAACAAAAGCAAAAGCGTAACGTAGACACATAGTCACAAATTATTAACTTCTTATGAACAAACTAAAAAAGTATTAACTTTTTAAATTTAAATAAAAACAAATTAAATTATAAATAAGAGAGAGAGAGAGAGATCACTACCTGAGATACGTAAAGTCCTCTGTAGATTTTCCAGTTGGTGCTACAATAGGTGAAACTGCATCATTAAAAACAAAATACTCCCATCACAATCACAAGAATAAGCTCTATAAACCCAATACACTGCTAATAATATACAGGAATGTCAATTTCATGAATGTATCTTGTCTTCAAACAAAAAAAATAACCCTATTGTTAATTGAATTTTCATAAATGAAAACAAAATCGAGAAATAACCTGCAATAATAGAACAACACCGGAGTTAAAGAGATGATGCAATAGTTAAACAGGTGCAGTTAGCTTAGTCTGATTGAAAAGGGATTAGCTAGAATTAGTCTGAGTAAACAGGTGCAGTTAGCTTAGTCTCGACACCTTGAAAAGGTGATGTATGAAACTATGGAATTGACGAACTTGTACTAGGGCCATAATTCTTTGAATATGATAACTGTATTTGGTATAAGTATAGTTAAAGCTTATTGATGTTAGCCTTTCGTTGAAATATATTGTTTGACTCCGTTCTTTCGGTCATCTCTTCTTAGTACCCGGAGAGATCCCGTATGAACTTACTGAGCATTGTTCGCTCACCCCTTCTTATATTATTTTTCCCAGGTAAAGACTAAGGATCTAGATGGATCGCAAGGAAGGGCAGTCTGGGGTGTTGAAGAGTTTAAGACATTAATTTGTTTTGTGTTGAGCTAGTGGGTTGTACTAGCCGTTGGGATTTAAATATTAGTTATGCTTCTGCACTGTTTGAATTATGGTAAAGTAAATTAGCTGTTGAATGGTAACGTTGGTTTTGAATATGTTGACGTTTGGGATTTTCCCTAGTTTATGGAATTTATTTATTATGTGAAAGTTTGGGTCGTTACAAATATATAAGAAATATTAATATATTCCAAGTATATTTTTGTAAATATCTTTTAGATATTACTAACCTAGATATTGTGTATCATTAGGAGATTCAAAACTTGTAACCCAAGATAGATTAGATCTGGAATGTTCTTGTAAACCCTATAAATATGTAACCTATTGTTCATAATAAAATTGAGTCTTTCATATTACTTCTCTCTACCATTTATGATTGACTTCGTCTAAACCCTCCTAAATCCTAATATGGTATCATAGCAAAAAGATCCATAAAGGGACTTCTCCACCAAAACTCGTGGCAAAACCCTACATGCCGCCTCACCCTATGTGGCAAAACCCTAGCCACCCCACTCCACCTCCAACACTAACCCGCCATCACCGCCACACACTTCCTCCACCTTCATCCCCAACCTATAACTCTCGGCTAACACCCCCATGCTAACCACCACACTCTCTCCACACCAGACAAAGCTTCCGCCACCCACCTTTAAAACCTCCACCCCCCACCCCACCTCCGGAATTCTCCACCACCCTTAAATAAATCCTACCTCACCCTTAACCAAAACCTTTATTTTTAAAACCCAGCCTCTCTAAACCATCACACCAAAACTGCCACATCAACTACACAGAAAACTGCAGCAACTTTAACCAGAAAATTACCCTGTCTAGAGACCTGTAAATCCCGATCAACACCAATAGGATATAATCCCTATCTCTTATACAAACCTAGGCGAAAAAATCATCCCGATCGGACCACAAACGAAGCGGGAATCGGCCTTTCAAAACTGCTGAGCTGAAACAACCTTACATACGGGAATCTTCCCCTTTTTCATTGTTTATATTTACGGCAAACACCCTCCTTTTCAAAACCATAGAGGCAAACCCTATATGCCTCACCTCTAACCTCCGCCCCACCATGACACCCCACCACCATACACCACCCTCGGCTAATCCCCCTTACTAGCCGAAACCCTTCTCTATTTTTTTTTTGTTTTCATTCTCTCAAACTCTCGACAAAAACCTCATCTTCACCACTTCACGCCACACACCACCCCTCCGTCAACCTCTCTACAAAATCTTCAAAACCACCTTTCCTCCACGACACAAAAGTCCCACCAAAACTGCCACAACAAATACTCAGAAACTGCAGAAACTTTAACCAGAAAATTCCCCTGTCTAGAGACCTGGAAATCCCGATCAACACCAATAGGATCGAATCCCTATTTCTTAGAAAAAACCATGCGAAAAAATCACCCCGATCGGACCACAAACGAAACGGGAATCACCCTTTCAAAACTGATGCGCTGAAACAACATTACATACGGGAATCTTCCCATTTTTCACTGTTTATATTTATGGCAAACACCCTCCTTGTCGAAACCCTAGAGGCAAACCCTCCTAGCCTCACCTAAACATAACCTCACCTCTCACCTCCGCCCCACCATGATAACCCACCACCACTCACCACCCTCGGCTAACCCCTCCCCTTTACTAGCCGAAACCCTTCTCTATGTTTTTGGTGTTTTCATTCTTTCAAATTAACCTCGCCAAAAACCCTCATGTCGACATCCTCAAACTCGCCTTCGCAGACCTACACCCCAACTTTCCTCCCCCTCTACCCCGCCTCCCTTTACTCCAACATACCCCCACCCCCGGCAAACACCCCCATGCCGAACCCACCACCTTTTGTGGCAAACCCCATACGCCACTCCTTCTCCTCCCTCACCTGATTAACTCCAACCGTCTTCCCAATCCGGCCGAACCACCCCCTACACCCGACCTAACCTCACCCCTTTACTCGGTCGATCGTACCCCAACTCGACATATAAACCACCCACCTCGTCCTTATGACGTACAAACCCCAATCCCTTGCAAGGTTACCACTACAACCTCGTTGTTATTGTGACGACCAATTTATCTTCCACATGAGGGGTACAACCCCTACAAAGGTGACGACCATGGTGACATCACGTGCTTCAACCTTTGCCAAACTCATCACGGCAACATCACACGCATCCGGGAACTCATCCACCTCAACTGCTTCATCACACCCGGTTCACCTCATGTCTTTCCAAGATTGGACTTATCCAAGGATCGTCCATCTTGCGGGAGCGTATAAGAAATATTAATATATTCCAAGTATATTTTTGTAAATATCTTTTAGATATTACTAACCTAGATATTGTGTATCATTAGGAGATTCAAAACTTGTAACCCAAGATAGATTAGTTCTGGAATGTTCTTGTAAACCCTATAAATATGTAACCTATTATTCATAATAAAATTGAGTCGTTCATATTACTTCTCTCTACCATGTATGATTGACTTCGTCTAAACCCTCCTAAATCCTAATACAATATACACAGTATATTACTAAGAATAAAACCAAAACATTATGACTAGCACACAAATGCGGAATTCAAAAAAATTCCTTGTTTACTAGACATCAAGACACCGGGGGAGCCAACCTATGAAATAAGGACATAACCCCACTTCATTTTCAAAATACACCTATTTTGCTTGCCTCCATTGTCGCTTCACTTCTCACTTTTCCATCTTCTTTTCCTTGCTTGGTTTTTGGCACATTTTCCCGAGTTTCCTCTAGAATAAGGACATAACTCCTCTTGTGCACTAAATAGCAATTCCATCCATATCTCACAGTAATAAACCTTAGGACCAAATTGCAAAGTAAAAGCTAACAGGGGAAAAAGTTGGAATTTGGCTCCCTCAAATGCTATATGGCCCCCAAAACAATCCAGCAACTAAAGGAAGTTTGATGCATAATTGACCCAGCACGGAAGCGATAGAATTCGTGAGTAGCGCACTACACACAAGAGCCTTCAAGCGAAGCACCCTCAAACACGATAATCTTGGAATCCACCAAGAACAGAGATAAATCTCCAAGAACAAAGTTCAATTGAATAATAAAAGTTGTTATTTTCGAAATACAACTTTAGGCCTATTTTATAGTGCCCATAAAACTTAAAAAACAATCCTAAACCTTCTAAAATTAATCATAACCTATATGGTAACATAATAGGACTCAAAAATAGCAAAAAGACTCCTAATCCTACTCTAAAACCCTCTTTAAATTACCTAGTAAAAATAATGATGAAAATACTAATTAAAATAGAAACTAATTTAAACTAAATCCTAATTAATCTGCGTGTAAAACAATAAAACGCGAACTGGTACTATTCTGTTCGGCGACCACGCGGGCGCTTGGTTCTACCCAGGCGGCCGCTCAAGTATGCCAGTAACATCAGCCGTTTGGGGATTAATTCCAGGCGGGTGCCCGATATCACCCAGGCGGGCGCTTGGTCTGCGTGTTGGATTTCTCTGGTCTGCTCCTACATCAGTCACCCCTTCTTCAAAAGAACTCGTCCCCGAGTTCATCTCCGATGCTTGGAAAATTCTGTCCCACTTGAATAAATATTTTGAATAGATCCTCTCCTTAAGCACAATTTGACGCAGAACGAAATTTTCAAAAAAAATAATCAAACCTTCAAAAAAAAATTCTCAAACTGTTGCCTTTGAAATGGGCTCTTCAACCACGGACAGAAAATTATTACTAATTTTCTCTCCTTTGAAATCTTCATTCATTATTGGTAAATCCTGATTCGCGGATTTAACTGCTATTAAATCTTCTCCGTTTGAATCTGTCTCTTTCTCTTCAATCGGATCGATGCGGTGGATATTTTCCTCGCGACTATCTTTTTCAGCAATAGTCTTGTTATTCTGCAACAACACCTCGAACTGAGCCCGACGTTCTTCTTCAGCACGTTCAAAAACTGCAGATCTACGCTCTTCGAGTTTCTGAATTTTGGCAGTATAGTGATCGGATTTGTTAGCATAAAATTGGGCTTCCATCTTATGTCGCTGCCGAAGTACTCGCTCTCTTGCTGCTCGATTCAGATCTCCGATTGATTTATATTTCCGCACACGTCGATCATGCTTGTCAGCTTCGTCGAGTTCTTCGTTCTCTAACGCTAGGAAATATTGTTCCTTTTGTCGAGCACGATCCAATCGACGATCGATTTCATAAATAACCTCGTCATCGAAACTGGAATCATCCCAATTTTCTGCCTCTTGTAACGGATCAACCCTGTCTCTCTCACCATGACAGTTTTGATTTTGTTGAGCGGCAACCAACGCTGCAATCTGCGTTGCCAAGGAATTGATAGCGGTGGTTACACCATCGATACCAGCCTTTATTGCCTGATCCCCCATTATACTTCAGTATGATGCAAAAGACAGGATATGGCATGCTCTGATACCAACTGACGTAGCACGGAAGCGATAGAATTCGTGAGTAGCGCACTACACACAAGAGCCTTCAAGCGAAGTACCCTCAAACACGATAATCTTGGAATCCACCAAGAACAGAGATAAATATCCAAGAACAAAGTTCAATTGAATAATAAAAGTTGTTATTTTCGAAATACAACTTTAGGCCTATTTTATAGTGCCCATAAAACTTAAAAAACAATCCTAAACCTTCTAAAATTAATCATAACCTATATGGTAACATAATAGGACTCAAAAATAGAAAAAAGACTCCTAATCATACTCTAAAACCCTCTTTAAATTACCTAGTAAAAATAATGACGAAAATACTAATTAAAATAGAAACTAATTTAAACTAAATCCTAATTAATCTGCGCGTAAAACAATAAAACGCGAACTGGTACTATTCTGTTCGGCGACCACGCGGGCGCTTGGTTCTACCCAGGCGGCCGCTCAAGTATGCCAATAACATCAGCCGTTTGGGGATTAATTCCAGGCGGGCGCTTGGTCTGCGTGTTGGATTTCTCTGGTCTGCTCCTACATCAATAATATAATAACTGGGGCTTCTAGTTTACAAGTTAAATCCATGTGTCTTTTGGGAGATGCCCAAAAAACAAATCCGTGCCCAAAGCGGACAATATCAAACCAAATGTGGAGTGGTGACGGTGGTCGCAGTTGGACTGCGTGTTTTAACTGACGGAATGATAATTACTTGTAAACTGTGGGTTTTAATAAATCCCCAAAACCTTTTTTTTTTTGGCTATTTTCAAGGATGCTACAAAAATTTCACATCCTTGTTTCAGCTCACAGAGAAGCACACAATAAACAGAGACTTAAACAAATTCCACCAAAACAAGCCTTTAAAGAGGCAAACCACCAACCAAGAAGAATTCCAGTAACTTCATTAAGTGCCATGGCTCTAAACGAAGGTAACATACTTGATGAAATAGTAAATGATATTGATATATAATGAATGAACTTGATAATGGATACACATATATGCACATAATATAACTTTTTTCGTAACATAATTTGTTGGCCAAAATACATTTACCCCCCCAAAGTATCCACCGAATCCCACTTTGCCCCCCAGCGCCAAATTTGTCCCACTTTGCCCCCCAAAGCTTCAATTTGTCCCACTTTCCCCCCCAGCTCCAGACTTTGCACCCCAGCACTAACGAATGTTAGAAAATTTAACAGAATAGGTAACGATTGGACTATTTTGTAATGCTTATTAGTTTTTAAGGGTCAAAATGCAAAGTTTCAAATATTAAGTACTAAAAATTTATTTATTTTTCCAAATATTTAACATTATCTTAAATCATAAATAATTAATTAGTCTTGAAACTAATACTAATTTTATGCTAATTTTTTTTTTTTTTTTAAATATGAAATTATTTTTTCTAAATAAATGAAATTTATTTTTTTAATAAAACTAAAAATCAAGTATGTTTTTTTTATTTTTTAAATAAAAATATTTAAAAAAAATAAAAAAAAAAAATTTCTAAAAAAACATTGTAAAGTTTTATTTATATTTTTAAAAAATATAAAATAAAACTTTTAAATTGTAATTTTTGTAAGAATTTTATTTAAAAAAAAATTAAAACATTATAGCCTTTTTTTTTATTTTAGAAAAATATTGTATTTTTTTGTTTGTTGAAAAAAGTACAATATTCTTTTAAATATTTTTATTTAAAAAATAAAAAAAACAGACTTAATTTTTAGTTTTATTAAAAAAATAAATTTCATTTATTTAGAAAAAATAATTTCATATTTTTTAAAAAAAAAAAAATTAGCATAAAATTAGTATTAGTTTCAAGACTTATTAATTATTTAAGATTTAAGATAATGTTAAATATTTGGAAAAATAAATAAATTTTTAGTACTTAATATTTGAAACTTTGCATTTTGACCCTTAAAAACTAATAAGCATTACAAAATAGTCCAATCGTTACCTATTTTGTTAAATTTTCTAACATTCGTTAGTGCTGGGGTGCAAATTCTGGAGCTGGGGGGGGAAAGTGGGACAAATTGAAGCTTTGGGGGGCAAAGTGGGACAAATTTGGCGCTGGGGGGCAAAGTGGGATTCGGTGGATACTTTGGGGGGGTAAATGTATTTTGGCCTAATTTGTTCGTCTCTCTCTCTGTTATTCCTCCATATGGTTACTAATTTACGAGCAAACACTAGTTCATATCCTTGAGAATATCGAAATTAACGAAATTCATTCTTCTATAATGCTGCCTTTGTTGGACCCACACTTTTTGCTTAGCTCAAACTCCATTTCAAACTTCTGCAAGTAACTAGTTACCGACTCAAATTCTCCCAAGAGAAATTATATGCTAAGAACCTTATAACTATTAATATTGGTTAACCAAACCTAAATCATTTTGGGACTAAAGTGTGGTTGTTGTTGTTGTTATTGTAAACAAGGCTCAATAATAACTTGGAAAATGATACAACCAAATAACAGCATTACCGAGATTTTTTTTATCGAGTAAATAAACCTAACGTGTCATAGAATATGTGAAGTTACATTAAAAAGTTTATATTCATTTACAAAACTCCATTTCCGGAATTTTTGTTAGCGTGATATGAAAAGATACAACGTGCATGAACATGATGCATGGAGAATGGAGAATGGAGATCAGCATATTGTGAGCTGGATGTAGCACATTTGATAATGGAAATGAGAATGAAAGAAATAATGTTACTGATATACATCACGAGCACAACAGATGAGATGCCCTTATTGTAAGCACGATATCGTATTAACATGGAGTAAAACATTGTCAAGTGAAATCATCTTGTAAGCAAACATTCTCTTCCATTTTTATTAGCAACTCGCTTAAATTCCCCACAAGGCCTTCATGACTAAGCCCATTTAGCAAAACCGTAAACAATATACAGTTCTTTTATTATTGTTGGGAATATGCCTTTGAATCAATGACATTTTGGTTAAGGATATGTCTACAGCAAATATTGTAATTTTGGGATGAAGAGAGTATAGCCATGGCCACGAGCTAAGGCTTAAAAGGCTGAGAATACGCAGCAATTATGGCAAAGGCCTTTAGCTGCTGCCATAACACCAGCTTGTGGGCTTCAAACTTGCGCATGGATCAGCAAGCAAAGGTGGTGACGTGCTTGGTGAATTGGTGAAGTATTTTGGCAAGTTTGACTTTGTGGAAAGTCCATAAGAAAGTGTCGTGGTTGGCAAGGCTAATGTTTTTTGGTTTTGTTTGGTGTTTTCTTGGTTAAGGACTCACACCGTCCCAAATTAATTAGTACTCCTATTTTGTGTAAAAGTATTGTTATAGAATTAGGAAAGTAGATTCCTAATTAGAATTGATTTACTTTGTGCACAAGAACTAGGTTTCCTCTTCCTTTTGGGTTTCTAGTATTTATGCCTATAAATACTAACCCCTCCCCTAGCATATTTTTTGCCGGTCATCTTTGATAGATACAAGTAGAGATCTAAGATCTAGATTTAGGTTGACGAAATTATTTGCCTAAATAATTCGTGCAACTAGATTAGTGAAGATCGTCTTTTGTAATTGCCATTGAATAGAAATATATTCTCCCTCCGCCCGTGGACGTAGCCAAGTTGGTGAACCACGTAAATTCTTGTGTTCGTGTTTGATTATTTCGTTTGACATTGTTCTTATGTATATTTTGCTCTAACAAGTGGTATCAGAGCTTGGTTGAAAAGGAGAATTAGCATCGACGGAAGAGATCCAAGATCGAAGGAAAACAAGGTAGCAGTTTCTGGTCCGTTTTTATCCAGCACAACGGTGAAGAAAAAGACGTAGCGCGTTCGTTCACCGTTGGATCGAGCTGATTTTTGGCAAGTAGCTTCGGGACTCATAGGTATTCGATCTGAACGGTGGAGATCGGATTTTGATGTCTGTAGCATCGGGAATTTCTTCCAGACAGAAGAAGCAAGTGTTTTGGCTTCGATTATTGCGTTGGAATTTCTTGTTGCGATTTCTCTTGTTGGTGATGGTTGGTTAGAGATCTAGGGATTCCGCTGCAAAGAAGAAGATGGGTCAAGGATTTGAATCAACGATCGACAAGACTAATGGGAGGAATAGTACTTTATTCTTTGGTAAATCAAGATGAAGGCCCTGCAGTTCGTGTGCAGTACACGTGCAATTCGCGTGCAGCGATCGTGCAGTGCACATGCAGCGTTCGTGAAGAAATCTGAGTGTCTAGGTTTGACACATCAAGACAAAAGTCGTGTTGAAGAAACAAGGCTTATTGGCACCCTCGTGGCGAGTAGATCTAGTATAGACAGAGTTTCAAAAGGGATAGTTGCGGAAGGCGGCAAGGGTTCTAGCAAGAAGAAGAATTCTCAAAAATCTTCTAGCAAGAGAGGCCCGAGACCTGATGAAGTTTGTAATTTCTACAAGGAGGGGAAGGGAAGCGAGGAAATGATGGATTCTCTGGAGGAGAAGGCGCATTCACAAATCATCATGGGTCTTGCTGATGATGTTCTCGTGGAGGTTGCTATGGTATACAGTAACCATTGGGATTTTGCTCTAACAGAGGAAGAAGGCTCATGGCGCGGTGATGAGTGGCTTTTAGATCCAAAGGTAGAGTAATGCGAGATAGTTGAGGAGAAGGTGGAGCCTATTTTTACCAAGGGTAGTAGATGGGTAGACGATCCTGAGCTACAAGATGACTATCCGCAGAAGGAGTTGATACAATTTATCTAGGTGGGCGAGTTCAAGTGCCGAATGAACTCGCCAAGCACGAAAAATTGTTAGTCGCCCGGAAGGGGCGGTGCTCTAGATAGGCGGTCTAGAGACACTAAGGAATGCTAGGCTTAGCATATCGTCCGGTTGCTTGGGAGGAGCAAGGTTGTCCGGGGTGACAAATGGTGCTTGAGGTAAAGCACAAGATTGCATTCTATTCGCCTTTGAATGAGTGGGTTCGAAGCTTTCTAGACTAGTTCGAAGCTCATCATTGGATTGGGATTGAGAAGCAATCGAGACAAGGTACAATCTGGGATTTAAGGTGTAGTCTTTTCCAAGGATCCGGAAGTTGATACACAAGTCTTGTCGGCAAAAGGGGTTCTTAAATTTTAGAGGTGTACAGTCTCAAGTGTTCGACGAAACACTATGTTGATGGTCTAGAAGGCTTTCTGAGACATCAATACTAGTTTCTTGGCTCTCATCGGGGTATGGAGAGTTCGAAGAAACAAGATAAGTAAGAGCACATGCTAGTGGAGTATTGTAGCACTTCGTGCAGACATCGCGCAATCGTGCAGTTCATGTACAATTTCTGTTTGTGCAGATGCTTATAGGGAAGAAATCTAAATAAGTAGTCACGGGTTCGAGATATATTGCCAGAATGATTTGTTCAACTCATTCAAGAGTGTTTGTCCGTGTTCGTTGGTGATCCAATAATAGTTCAAAGCACGTTGAAGTTTGAGACAAGATCGACGGTCGTCATCTGGGTAATATGGTATTCGAATTTGGTGATCATGGATTTGGTATTTCGGATATGGTGGTCAACGTTGTGGTGAAAGTTCTAGGGATCTAGAAGTCATTGCACAAGTTGAGCCGGAAAAGTCGTTTGCTTGACTAAGTAAACGTGGTTGTTCTTGAGTGAACAAAGATGGTGTCTTGACAAAGACAGAAGGCGGTGGCGGAGGTGGAGAGATATATTCGGAAGCGGAGGATTCAACTCAAGGTGGAGTTTGGGGTCGCTTTGTGGATATGGATTATGGTCAAGGGAGATTCAAAGTCAAGGTGGAGATTGTTGGGAATATGCCTTTGAATCAATGACATTTTTGTTAAGGATATGTCTACAACAAATATTGTAATTTTGGGATGAAGAGAGTATAGCGAGGACCACGAGCTAAGGCTTAAAAAGCTGAGAATACGCAGCAATTATGGCAAAGGCCTTTAGCTGCTGCCATAACACCAGCTTGTGGGCTTCAAACTTGCGCATGGATCAGCAAGCAAAGGTGGTGACGTGCTTGGTGAATTGGTGAAGTATTTTGGCAAGTTTGACTTTGTGGAAAGTCCATAAGAAAGTGACATGGTTGGGAAGGCTAATGTTTTTTGGTTTTGTTTGGTGTTTTCTTGGTTAAGGACTCACACCGTCCCAAATTAATTAGTACTCCTATTTTTTGTAAAAGTATTATTATAGAATTAGGAAAGTAGATTCCTAATTAGAATTGATTTACTTTGTGCACAAGAACTAGGTTTCCTCTTCCTTTTGGGTTTCTAGTATTTATGCCTATAAATACTAACCCCTCCCCTAGCATATTTTTTGCCGGTCATCTTTGATAGATACAAGTAGAGATCTAAGATCTAGATTTAGGTTGACGGAATTATCTGCCTAAATAATTCGTGCAACTAGATTATTGAAGATCGTCTTTTGTAATTGCCATTGAATAGAAATATATTCTCCCTCCGCCCGTGGACGTAGCCAAGTTGGTGAACCACGTAAATTCTTGTGTTCGTGTTTGATTATTTCGTTTGACATTGTTCTTATGTATATTTTGCTCTAACAATTATTTTTTTAGGCAGCTTCTCATAAATTGGAACAGAAATTTTCATTTTATCCTAGGCACAACCTTTTGGATCATAATACTCCTTTTGTCACTTTTTCATGAAATACCAAAGGGTATATGTGCCCCCAAAGGCCCCACAATGGCCCCGCTTGTGACAAGCTTCACTACATTTTCAAAGTTATTCCCTCCGTCCCTAAATGATCTTTCCATTTCTAAAGTGCACAAACAAAACATGACTAGTGAAGCAAGTGTTCATATCCTTAAAAAGTTTGAATAGTCAAATGGAAAGATCAATTTGAGACGGAGAGATTAATAAACAGAGACAACAATTGAACTACACATTCAAAGTTGGTTAGCATGGTAGTTAGTGTTGGTCCCAAAGGAGGCAACAAGGGTATAAAAATAGCTAGAGGGGGGGTGAATAGCTGTTTTGAAATTCTTTTCGTACCCTTGATAAACTCAATTGCAAATGCGCACTTTATCAAATAAGCGTTATGATATGCGCCTAAGTGAGTGAGTGAAATGCACAGCGGAAGTTAGTTAAGTAAATAGGCGCAAAGTATGATATAGGGGGCGCACACACACTCTAAGTAATTTGGCTCAAAGTGGGTGAAATAAGGAACTACGGCAAATGATATAACAAACACAACACAATTCAATCAATCAATCTACAATGAATAAACAATCAAATAGTTAGATATGATATGACTTGAAGGTAAATAGCAAGATATGAATACGCGCTATTGTGAGAGGTTCGATCAATGAAAGATCTACGTCCTCTACCAAGATGGTTAGTCTTGGATTTCTAATGAAGATCTTATATAAGAGTGAGTGTTACAAATTACAATCGTTTGAGCTTATACACTAACTCAAGATCTAATATTCTATGAATGAGCAAATCCTAGACAATAACCGGTGTATCTCTAAAAGAAAGATCTAAGTGATCAAACTTAAAGAGGTGCGTATGTGATTTTAGATTCAAGGCTCTTTAGATCTTTGAGATTGAGAGCACAAGAAAACTAAAGTGTTTTTGCTTGAGGATCTGGGCTAAGGATGAAGGTATGAAGATGTTCTAGAGAATTCTGGTAAATCAAAGGAAATCTCCAAATCTTCAACAAATGCTTGAGAGAGAAATTCTTTAAATGCTTAGCAACTTCAAATGGTTGAAGTTATGGGGTATTTATAGTAGAGCCCCAAAAACTAGCCGTTGGAAATCCTTGGCGAGTCAGAGAAAGGACAAATGTGTTGTCGCTCATTGAGTGGAGCACGTGTCCTTTTATAGCCGTTAGACACATAACACAAATATGACCGTTATGGACAGGTGTCCTTAGATGCAGGTGCATACGTGTTATTTAACCACCGTTGGATCATTGGCGTAGTTTGAATCTCTTAAAGTTTTCGAGTCTTCATTAAATCACTGAGTGTTAATTTAACATTTATGCGCGTTGAGCCAACGGGCGCGTAGACATAGCGCGCGCTAAGCCATCTGGGCCGCATGAGCTAAGCTAGGCGCATACTCATGCGCGCGCCTAAGGAGGCGCATGGTGCAAGAGAGAGGCGCATAGGCGCGTGGCTCAAACTGAACTTGTGATTTTTCTTGAATCTTGATCTTCTTGCCCTATTCCTAAGCCTATTCTATTACAATGGACAACCTAAAAAATGAAGTATAAATACTTCTTACATGTGGGTCTAAAGTCCATGAAATAAAACTTAGGTGATGGATCAATCAAATCTAATCAATCCTTTTACATTGAAACTGAGATATAAGTGGGCATACCCAACAATCTCCCCCTATTTGATTGATGCCATTACCTACTATATCAGGGACAAACATTGTACTTGATAATAACATGTCCAAATAAATGAAATTGGTAAATCATGTCTCAAGTTAATGCACACACTAGTCCAAGATATAGATTTCTAATATATTCTAATAAAGATAAAATATTACAAATGGAATGATGGAAATAACAATTTAACACATTCAAAATGATATATGAGTTTTAGTTTTGAAATGTTTAAACAAAGTTTAAACTCAATGCATGAAATATGAAGCAGTTCAAATATGATGCATATGATTTTAAACAACATTCATTGTTCTACAAACAAGAAGTTTGAGTGAACAAGGTTTGATAACAAGTAATGCATTGTTCTCATTAATACTTGAAATATAAGAGTTACAGATTACAAGTATTTAAAAGAACAAAGACAAAAGAGTGCTAAAACACTTAAGCACTAAATCACTAACAAAAAGAGTTTTCTATCACAAAAGATTCTAATAACTTACAATCATAAAAAACTAAGGATTAGGAGGAGGCGCATCATCGTCCTTCAATCCTTCTTCAATTTCCTTCACAGAGCGCTGAATCTGTTTTGACATTTGAAGAGTACGGTTGACAACACCATGAGTATCAGTGACACCATCTCTAATGTAGCGCAGATGATCAACATTGATGTTTTGATACTCATCAATGGTGCGCTGGGTGATGGATTGTTGTTGTGAAAAGTTTTCAGTGGAGGCTTGAAAGTTTGCTTCAACAGCAACTTGGGCAGTGAGTATATCAGCAGAAACTCTATATGTGCGCCTGTCTGCACTGGAATGCACGGCATTAAAGTGAGTGACAACTAATTCCTTCAAAACATCAATCTTTGAGAGCAGTGAATTAATGTCAATATGCGCGCCAGGAGCAGAGCTGGAAGAGGGTGCAGGAGTTTCAGGAGCTGAAGGGGCATGGGATTCAGGAGCTTTGTGTTCTGCTCTAGGATCAGCACCATATACTGTTAAACCCAGGATTTCTAATTCATCCTTAACTTCTTTGAGTTTATCAACAACACTCAATAATTTTTGGCTATCTCCAGCCACCATCTCAAACAACTTCCTTATATCACCTGCTATATTCAAATCTACCTCCCTTATGGCGTTAATGAAATCTTGGCCATCAGTGAGTTTGATGCCACCGTCAATACATTCATGAGGGAAGCAAGAGTACCTTTGAAAAGCTCATTCATTTGATCTATAGCATCATTCTATTGTTGAGGAGTAAGGAAATGTTTGTCCTTGATTAGCATCTATGCGTGCCATCTCCCCCTTAATGGCAGCAATCTCATCAGCTTGCTGAGTAAGCATAGAAGTATGAAGCTCCATCTGAGAATTAATGTGAGTTTGGCCTTGCTGAAGTTGCTGAAGTAATGAAATAACCATACTCATATCAGGAGAGGGAGGAGGAGGCGCAGGAGTAGGTTGGAGCGCAGTAGAAGAGGAGCGCCTAACTGGTGATGGAGTAGGAGCGCGAGGAGAGGGTAGATAGTCATCAAGTTCTGGCTCCCCCTGAACTTGATCATCACTCAAGTTGCCAAAAAGTTCATCAGATAGCTTATCTTTGAGAGCTTGGCGCTCAGCAGAGAGCGGTTCTGGAGTTAGTTTCTGAACTGGGGCAAGAGTAGAAGTCTTTGATGTAGGCGCATGAACATTAGGAGGCGCATTAGGAGCAGGCACGCGTACATCAGCGCTAGACCCTGCGCCTTTGCGCCTTTCAGACTTGGATAAATCAGCAGCCTGTTTCAATCTGTAGTCTTCATCCCTCTTTTTCTGCGCTTCCAGTCTACTGGCTTTCTTAGCGCGTTTAAGATCCTTTTCTTCATCTGTTTCAGTTCGAGGGCGCTTAGGTGGTCTGCTTGAACTTTCAGCAATCCCTTTGCCTTTGCCTTTTTCTGCGCCTGGAGCAGTTTTTATTTCTGCATGGGGCGTAAATTGTTCTGCGCGAGGTACAACATCAGGTTCTGCGCCATCTACTTCTTTATCTGACCCAGTGGCTTCATCAACCAACTGATCACCTTTTACACGCGGCGCGCACTTAGCCATGCGCTTCCTGCGCCTCTTGAGAACCAAGTTAGCCTTACCAAAGATAGGCACATCGTCAGACTTGTGATCAGCATTGGCATTTAAGAACTGTGCCAGAGTAGGATTTGTCATGAAGAGTTTGGTGAGGATACGGCAATGAGTCTTGAACTTTGTCTTTCCCTCATCCTTGTTCTTGTTATGCTTATCAACTTGTTCCATCAAGGTTTTCATTAACACTTGAGGCCAGTTGAGCCTTGACCGACCCATAATCGCTGCAGTGTACTCCCACCGTTCCACAGTGAATCTGTTCACATTGCCCGTCTTGAACACAATGGAGGTACCAACGAGGTGTGCGATGTGCTCTAAGAGGTCGCCACCATCTCGTATTTCAACTGCCTTGATATTATTCTGCAAAGTAGGAATGCGAAGGAAGGTCTGCGCTATCAAATTCTGATCTGCAGGCGCGTAAATCATAGATTTCCCTGCCACACTTAGTTCCCCAGTGATGGGAAACTCAAGTAGATTCCTGATAGAAGTGTAAGAAACACTGACTGGAACATCATGAACAGTAGCATTGATTCTATAACGAGTATGACCAGGAGTCTCTGTTGGAATCTCTACAATTTCAGCAGTGGAAAAGAACTCATCTACTAGCAGAGGCGCATAGTAGGGTTGATCCATAGTAAATAAAGGAAGAAGCCCAGCAGTTCGTATATAAGCCATCACATCGATGCCCATTGGGTCAGCAGATAACTCGGCGACATCGAATGTCTCACCTGGTTTGAAATTTGCAGGATCCTAAAAAAAATAACAATGATTTAAGTTAGGAGTGTATCAGGCGCATAGAATTATAAAATAAGCAAAGTATAAACTAGGCGCATACAAATTTTGAGGCGCATAGAATAATTAGGCGCAGAGAGTCATAGGCGCATAAGAGAGCACAATGAGTCAAGGCGCATGATTATAGTAGGCGCATGAAATTTGGAAGGCGCATAGGAATACAAGGCGCATGTTATGGTTCTATGAAAAATACTAAGGAAAAATTAATCATAGAAAAAGTGACTAAGTATGACTATAGGCGCTTAATGGAACTAGGCGCAAAACATCCCAGGCGCAGGGATAAAGAGAGCGCAGAGAATTAGGCGCATATAATTACACTTAGGCGCATAACTATGAAAAACTTATACTTAGAAAGAAAACACACAAACAAGTAAAATACATAATCATGCAAGCAAACAAGATCAAACATGAAAAATTTTGAAAAACAAGTTTTAAAAATTTTGAAACCCAAGTCATGCAAAAATAACGAAGAACACGAAGAACATGGCTTGAGTGCTCGAAGAACACCAAGAACACATAAATCATGAAACTTCACCAAATCAAGCACACAATATGTCAAAATGACCGCATGAACACAAGGATCACGAAAATGTAAACCAAAACAAGTACAAAACAACAACGAATCCAGAAAATAGATTCAAATATCCGAAAATTTGAAAAGTAAAAAATCTAAGATTTTCAGATTCACAAAATATAGTGCATTGATCGTCGAAAAGTTTAGTTATAAGGAATCTAAATCACAATACGAACAAAACCTAACAAACGATTTTGAAAACGGAGCCCCGAAACAAGATTTATCAAGATAAACTCATCCGGGTTTTTTGAAAGTGACGAACACACAGAAATGACGAAAAAAATATGAAGAAAATGCAGAAATTTAGGAGATTAAGGTTAGAAATCCATACCATTTCGTCTTGTGGAGTCTTTGTAGTTCTCTTAGGACCCATAGATTTATATAGAGAGACAAAAAGAGAAGAAAATGATGAAGAAATAGAGAGAGAAAGAGAGACTGAGAGAGAGGAGGCGGTGATGGAGGAGAGAGAGAGTGATGGGGAATATATAGGTTAGGAAAAAAATAGGCACAATTATGGAAATAATAGGGTTAAAATTCAAAAAGAAGGGAAGTTGAAGTGATGGAAATTAATGAGGGGAAAAATAAAAAAGACGGCTCATTATGTGGAGAGGTCTTTGGAAAGGACAAGCATTAATGAGGGGAAAAAAAGAAATGATGGCTTCATAAATGCTGAATGACCCAAAGTGTATAGGTGTGACATTTTGGGTAAAGAAAAATTGTCCCACTTTTCTCATAAGTGTATGAACAATTATGACCAAATTTTTTTACACAAACCCCAAAAACATCTGTTTTGGTGTAAGTTTGGGGTGCAAGAAATATATCCCCAGAAAATAAAATTTTTGAAAAACGTAAAACGAGGGAAAAATTAATTGCACAAGTACCCTTGAACAATTATGGAATGTCAAAAGACAAAAATTCCTATAATAAATGGACAGAATCAACATACCTGGTACTTGTGAAAATTGAATACGTTCAATCATTGAAATAATAAATTTTGAGCATTGATTGAGCCGCAATCATAAATGGGCGCATGGTAGGCGCATAACTCATCAAGGCGCGCATAACTCATTTGGGCGCATAAGGCATATGGTGCGCAGAGAGTGAGTGAGGCGCATACAGGCGCGTAGAACAAAGTTTCTTGAAAACTTTGAAAATGATTTAACATTTATCCTAGGTTATACTTAACTCAACAAGATTCAAAATCATTAGTAATAACAAAACTATATGGAATTAGTTGAGTTCAAGCATACCCATTTCGCCTCTCAAAAAGATGAACCGTTTCGCGTCAAGTGCTTTCGTTAGAATGTCGGCGATTTGATAGTCGGTTCCCACGTGTTCCAAATGAATATTGCCTTTCTCCACGTGGTCTTTGAGGAAGTGATATTTGATGTCGATGTGTTTGGTCTTTGAGTGCATGACAGGATTTTCAGAAACGGCAATGGTTGATGTATTGTCACAGTAGATGGGACAATTTCCTTCGATTATATCATAGTCCACCAATTGTTGCTTCATCCATAGAATTTGACAGCAACAACCGAAGCGATATATTCAGCTTCGGTTGTTGAGACAGATACTGAAGCTTGTTTCTTACTCGCCCATGCACAAGTCGATATCCGAGGAAATGACAAGTGTCACTTGTGCTTTTCCTATCGATAGTGCATGCTGCATAATCCGCATCTGAATAACCTACAAGTTTAAAATTCGAATCTTTGGTGTACCAAAGTCCAAGGTTAACAGTACCGGAGAGATATCGTATAATACGTTTCACACCAATCAAGTGCGCTTCTCTAGGGTCAGATTGATAACGAGCGCAAACACAAACATTAAACATAATATCGAGCCTACTAGCAGTAAGATAAAGGAGTGAGCCAATCATACCTCGATAGAGCATTTGATCAACACGTTTACCTTTTAAATCTTTGTCGAGTTTGTTGCCGGTGGCCATTGGAGTATCATATGCTTTGGCGTTCTCAAGTCCAAACTTCTTGATTAGGTCCTTTGTGTATTTGGCTTGATTGATAAATATGCCTTCATTCATTTGCTTGATTTGAAGCCCTATGAAGAATGTGAGTTCTCCCATCATGCTCATTTCAAACTTGCTCTTCATTAGTTTCTCAAAGCGCTTGCACAACAATTCATTAGTAGAACCAAATATAATATCATCAACATAAATTTGAACAAGTAATTTATGACCATTATGTTTGGCAATGAAAAGAGTAGTATCGATTTTACCGCGAGTGAAGCCTTTTTCAATGAGAAACTTTGATAGTGTATCGTACCATGCTCTTGGTGCTTGCTTGAGCCCATACAAAGCTTTCTGGAATTTGTACACATGATTTGGAAATTGTGAATCTTCAAACCCAGGTGGTTGAGCTACGTAGACTTGTTCTTGGAGTTCACCATTTAGAAACGCGCTTTTCACATCCATTTGATATAACTTGAAGTTCTTGTGAGCGGCGTAAGCTAGAAATAAGCTGATAGCTTCAAGTCTTGCTACGGGCGGAAAAGTTTCATCGTAATCAATTCCTTCTTCTTGCGTATAGCCTTGTGCAACCAATCTTGCTTTGTTTCTTGTGATGGTTCCATTCTCATCCATCTTGTTTCTGAACACCCATTTTGTACCAATCACTCCTTGATCATGTGGTCTTGGAACAAGAGTCCAAACCTTACATCGTTCAAATTGATTAAGTTCTTCTTGCATTGCAACAACCCAATTAGGATCTTGCAGCACTTCATCAGCCTTCTTCGGTTCAATTTGAGAGATAAATGCAGTGTAAGCATCAAAGTTTGTAGCTCTCCTTGTACGAACAACAACATTCAGGTCACCAATGATATTATTGATTGGGTGACCTCTAACTTCACGAATTTCAGGAGGTAAGTTAGGCTGGGTTGTAGAAACTTGAAGGTCTTCAATTGGTACTTCTTCACCAGATTCAAAATCATCAAAATTAGGGGGTTGAACTGGTTCAGAATTGAAACTAGGGTTAACACCAGATGCAGCAGTAGATATAGGCGCGTGAGAGGAACCAAGAGGCGCAACATGTGAGTGAGGCGCAGCTGATGATCCATTTGGCGCACCATATGAGGAGTTAGGCGCATTTGATGTAGATGGATTTCCTTGAGTTGATAGATTTTGTTCAAGTGTAGGCGCATCGTAAATAGGAGCACCTGTAACATTAAGCTCAACAGAATCATCAGCAACATTTGGAGCCAAATGTGGCTCAAGGAGAGAATGTTCATCAAATGTAACATGTACAGATTCAACTATCACTAATGTAGATCTATTAAAAACGCAAAAAGCTTTAGAATGTTTGGCATACCCAACAAAAATACCTTCATCGGCTTTGGCATCGAATTTACCTCTATGTTCGTTTCTGTTGTAGAGGATATAACATTTGCAACCAAAGATCTTGAAGAATGCAATGTTGGGAGTTCTACCACGCCTCTTGTTGTGAAGTTTGTTGATGAGGGAACGATTTTGAGTAAAACATGCTGTGTTGATAGCTTCTTCCCAAAAGTACTTAAGCAATTTAGCTTCAGCTATCATCGTCTTTACCGCTTCAATCAACGTCCTATTCTTTCTTTCCACAACACCATTTTGTTGAGGAACACCAGCGGTTGAGATGTTGTGATCTATCCCATGATCGTCGCAATATCGAGCAACACCGCTGTTCTTGAATTCTGTTCCATTGTCGGATCAAACACTAACGATGTCATCTTCTTTTTGGATTTGGATCAGTCTGAATAAGGTGGTCAAAAGGTCATAACAATCGTCTTTTGAGATCATCATTTCCACCCATGTATATCTTGAATAATCATCCACCACAACTAGAGTATACTTGTTTCTTCTAATACTTGCGGTGGTGACTGGTCCAAATAGATCAATGTGAAGCCGTTGCAAACATCTAGAAGTTGAGGGATGGGTCTTGCTGGAGAAAGACTTCTTCTGTTGTTTGCCAAGTTGACACGCGGCGCACTTCTTGTCATGATGATCAGCAACCTTGGGAAGTCCTTTAACAAGGTTATTCCTGCTGAGTTTAGATAGATATTTGAAGTTCAAGTGACTTAAGCGCTTGTGCCACAGCCAACTATTTTTGCTTACACTTTTAGCTACAAAACAAAGATTAGTACTAGAGTTCATACTTTGGAAATCAATAATGTAAATATTTGTCTTACGATATCCCGTGAGTAATGTAGCTCCAGTTTCGCCATTCTTGATAAGACATTGAGTTGAGGTGAAATGGCATTCCAATCCTTTGTTGCAACATTGAGATATGGATAATAAATTGTGCTTGAGCCCTTTGACGAGAGAGTCTCTTTCAATGCACACTTTGTCTTTCTTGAGATTTCCATATGCTACAACTTGACCTTTGTTATTATCAGCAAATGTTACTGAGGGACCTCTTTCTTCATGAACATTTTCTAATACGAATTCATCTCCAGTCATGTGTCGTGAACACCCACTATCGAGAATACATTCATACGTTTTAGCTTTTGAAGATCCAGCCATGAAGCAAAGAACCTGAAATATAAACATTTAAAACTGGTCATTTATTCCTTTTGGGTCCAAGAGTTAGCAACTCTTGACAATCCACTCTTGCTTGACCTTGGGATTTTTAAGTCCTTTGGCATTGGGAGTGAATCTCAAAAGGCATTCCACGGCCTTGTGTCCAAAACAATCACAAATGGAACAATGTTGAAAGCCACCAATCACATGAGTTTTCACAAACTCTTTACTTTTCTTTGGGATAGCATTCTTCTTTGGGTCAGATGAGCCAGACTTAACAAAATCTTTCTTTTGAGATTTTAGAGCGCTCTTCCTTGGAGGGCACATAGGGCTAGAAGGCGCACGGCGGTGAGGCGCACGGCGGTGAGGCGCGTGGCTCCTAGGCGCATAATGTGCACTCGGAGAAGGAGCGCGCCTAGTTTCAAGAATGATTTTGCTAGGGGGTGATTCATCTGTGGCTATATCTTTCCCATTAGCTTTCCCAAATTGTTTCGTTGGGTAGACATAATGGAATCTTTGTCTCTTGACTTTTTCCTGTCCTTTACCCATTGAATTAGAATGTTTTTCCTTGGGAATTTCAAAAGTCTGCTGGTTTGTAAATTCACTATCTCTTTCAGCACAGACATCACATTTAAAGTTGTCACTAGTTGATGAGAATCCCAAGCCACTTTTATCACCACTGACTTTTTGGGACTCAAATATATTCTCCATAGTGACACGAGAATTGGACCACTCATTTGTAATCTTTTTTAAGATCAGTAATTTGAGCAACCAATTCATCGTTTTGAACTTTAAGAAGTGAGTTCTGTTGTGTTAGAAAAGTGTTTTTAACAGTAATAGGAGTCATGCTCTTTATCTGCTCCTTAAGGAGGGTGAGTTCAGATTTAAGTAGAGATTTCTCGGTCTTAAGCTGGGAAATTTCATCAAATGATAGTGCTAAAGCTTCCTTCATTTTGCCAAATTTACTAATTACCTTTTCGGCTTCTAAGAATAACTTTTCTTGTTTGGCAATGTCTTCATCATGATTGATTGTAGGAATAGGTGCAACTTGAGGTCTAACATATTCACTCTTTCTGAGTTTGCTTCTAGTACTCAGATCACATCTAGAGAATAATAAACCACCATTGCTTTGAGCCGGAGTGAGAAATCCTTGTTCAACGAGCTCGCTGATGGTTGGTCCTTTCTTCTTCTTCACTTCTTGAAAACCTGCAGATTTCTTGATAGGTTTATTCAAGGCATTCATATCAGGATCATCTTTGGAGTAGTCATCATCAGAATCATAAGTATCAACTTCACCATCATTAGCCACCAAACAAACGAGTCCGTTGTCAGAATCTGCATCGCTCTCATCGGAGTCTGTTTCAATCCAAGTATTATGCTCATTTGCTGGTTCTTCTTCTTCAGCAACCATTCCCTTGTGACGAGTGAACTTGGGAGTGAATTTGGGAGTATGACTGCTCTTCTTCTGCATGTATCAAATTTGGGAATTGGGCAGCTCGATGCAAAATGTCCGGGTTTTCTGCAATTAAAACAAACAAGGTCTTCTTCTCTTTTAGAATCACTGCTCCTTGTGAACTTTTGAGGAGCTCTACTTGTAGATCCTTGAAATTTGCTGGTTAAGCCGGGCTTCGAGAATTTTCTAAACTTCTGGAATCTCTTCACAAATAAAGCGAAGTCTTTATCATCCATGTCCAATAACTCAGAAGTAGAAATTTTGGGATCGAAATTTTTCTCTTCTTGCACGGGCGCAGGCGCAGATACATGCGCTTCCTCTCTATGCGCCACCATAGCAATGGATTTTGATTTTCCTTCAGTTTCACTAATTCGCTGAAGTTTGAGCTCATAAACTTTTAGATTTGCATATAAGTTCCTTAGTGTCCAATCATCCAAGGTTCCAGCGTCTTCAAGAGCGCTAGATTTATGTAGGTATCTTGATCCAAAAGCGGCAAGGAAATTAGTGTTTAATTCCTTATTAGAGAACTTCTTTCCAAGTGAAATACATAGATTAATGATTTCACAATATCGTTCATATGTCTGTCTAAGTGTTTCACCGGGGAGTTGAGAGAAATTATTGAATCTCTTTTGCACTTCATATCTCTTGTTCTCCTTGCAAACGGTATCTCCTTCTATATGCTCTTCAATGGCATCCCATAGCTCATTAGCGGTAGCACAATGCATGACTTGTTGTTTCATAGCCGTGCTTAGAGTGCTTAGGAGAATATTTCTAGCTTTCCCATCATTTGCAACTCTTCTTGTTTCTTCCTCAGTCCATTCTTCCTTCGGTTTAAGAACTGTAGGTTGAGCAGCGTTAGTGCATGGATTTGGATTTTCCTTCATCGGAATATAAGGTCCATAAACGACGGTGTCATGGAGCCTTTCATCGATTGAGTTGAGATGAGTCAATATGCTAAATTTCCACACGTCAAAATGATCTTCATCAAAGACCGGAACGTGAGTGTAGTTTGCAGTTGCCATAGGTTTTGAGTTTGCAATTTAGAATCGGCACCCAAGCTGTTAAGCTTGAAAAATAAAAACGTTTTATAAAGGTGTTTGCTCTGATACCACTTGTTGGTCCCAAAGGAGGCAACAAGGGTATAAAAATAGCTAGAGGGGGGGTGAATAGCTGTTTTGAAATTCTTTTCGTACCCTTGATAAACTCAATTGCAAATGCGCACTTTATCAAATAAGCGTTATAATATGCGCCTAAGTGAGTGAGTGAAATGCACAGCGAAAGTTAGTTAAGTAAATAGGCGCAAAGTATGATAAAGGGGGCGCACACACACTCTAAGTAATTTGGCTCAAAGTGGGTGAAATAAGGAACTACGACAAATGATATAACAAACACAACACAATTCAATCAATCAATCTACAATGAATAAACAATCAAATAGTTAGATATGATATGACTTGAAGGTAAATAGCAAGATATGAACACGCGCTATTTGGAGAGGTTCGATCAATGAAAGATCTACGTCCTCTACCAAGATGGTTAGTCTTGGATTTTTAATGGAGATCTTATATAAGAGTGAGTGTTACAAATTACAATCGTTTGAGCTTATACACTAACTCAAGATCTAATATTCTATGAATGAACAAATCCTAGACAATAACCAGTGTATCTCTAAAAGAAAGATCTAAGTGATCAAACTTAAAGAGGTGCGTGTGTGATTTTAGATTCAAGGCTCTTTAGATCTTTGAGATTGAGAACACAAGAAAACTAAAGTGTTTTTTCTTGAGGATCTGGGCTAAGGATGAAGGTATGAAGATGTTCTAGATAATTCTGGTAAATCAAATGCAATCTTCAAATCTTCAACAAATGCTTGAGAGATAAATTCTTGAAATGCTTAGCAACTTCAAATGGTTGAAGTTATGGGGTATTTATAGTAGAGCCCCAAAAACTAGCCGTTGGAAATCCTTGGTGAGTCAGAGAAAGGACGAATGTGCTGTCGCTCATTGAATGGAGCACGTGTCCTTTTATAGCCGTTAGACACATAACACAAATATGACCGTTATGGACAGGTGTCCTTAGATGCAGGTGCATACGTGTTATTTAACCACCGTTGGATTATTGGCGTAGTTTGAATCTCTTAAAGTTTTCGAGTCTTCATTAAATCACTGAGTGTTAATTTAACATTTATGCGCGTTGAGCCAAGGGGCGCGTAGACATAGCGCGCGCTAAGCAATCTGGGGCGCATGAGATAAGCTAGGCGCATACTCATGCGTGCGCCTAAGGAGGCGCATGGCGCAAGAGAGAGGCGCATAGGCGTGTGGCTCAAACTGAACTTGTGATTTTTCTTGAATCTTGATCTTCTTGCCCTATTCCTAAGCCTATTCTATTACAATGGACAACCTAAAAAATGAAGTATAAATACTTCTTACATGTGGGTCTAAAGTCCATGAAATAAAACTTAGGTGATGGATCAATCAAATCTAATCAATCCTATTACATTGAAACTGAGATATAAGTGGGCATACCCAACAGTTAAATACTTAATCACAAGATGTATATATATACATTGTTGCAATTACTCTTAGTTACTCTGTTTATTTAGAAAATGAGTTTGTTTCTTATCCTTTTTTCTCTCTTTTCTTTATGACTAAGGTTGTATTTTAGGGTAAGTAAGAATACTGCCAAGCATATTTCTTGCATTCAAAGAAACAGGACCAGTTCAAAGCATAATATTCAGCAGAGGTAGATTATAAAGCAGTTGTAAATTTCTTGTTATCAAAGTTTCTTACTCCCTCTGTCCTAGAAAGATAGTCTCATTTTGAATTTTTATGGTCAACAAAAATAAACTTTTGACCAAACATTGGCGTCAATTTAATGATCACAATAAAATTTTAAAAATTGTTATTGAAAAATCACTTAATGATTTATCAATTACAAATTTTAGAATTTCACTAGAATGAATAGATTGACACTACTGTTTGGTCAAAGTTCATTTTTGTTGACTATAAAAAGTCAAAATGAGACTATCTTTCTAGGACAGAGGGAGTACTATTAACTGGTTGATCTTTCGTTACTTGGGTACATCATGCTTGAACTTTATACAATCTGAAATAACATCTTTTTCAGAGAAAATATTTGAGCAGGCAGCTAGAAGCGGAGGCGGGGAGTTTTCTTGGTGGGGCCACGTATTCATTCATACCCCCCCCCCCCTACGTCCCTAAACGAATAATATGTTTTTACTAAAGAGATTTATCCCTAAATGAATGTACTTCTATAAACTAGGACCATACAAAAATTTAATTTTAAAAAAATTCCATCATGTCCATTTAAAATTAGATGATTTAGGGAAGCTAGCAGTAATATGTTTTAGGAGATTTTAGTTGGTACATAGTTTTCTTTAAAATAATGTTATGTAAACACCAATCATAAAACCCTTAAAAGAATAGTGTTTTTAAAATACCATTACGTATAAAACCTTAAATAACATACTCCATCCGTCCCATAACAATGTGAACACTTTTGAGTGTGCACGAAAATTAAGAAAGGTGTATATATTTCTAAAAAAGTTAATAGTAGAGTAATACTCAATTGACATATTTTTCATTGAAATATCAGAGGGGGGAATATGCCCTCAAAGGTCTCTTAAGGACTCTGTCAGACAATCTGAACTGCATAACTCAAATTAATGGTCCTGAGTTTTGAGCTACAGCGAAAATTTGCTGATCCGTCTCGTTATGATATTGTCATCTTTTATCCTTGTGTATATTTGTTGTTTGAGCAAAGTGAAAGGACAGAGGACGCATAGGACATCTTTCAAAAATAAGCTTTGGATTGACTTGGTTTCTCTTATACCTTTCTGAAAGAAATTAGGCCGGCTAGGACTGTTCTGGGACCAACCAACTGTGTTGACAGTTGTCTAGACAGTTGTCCTGTCAACTGGCGAAACTCAGAAACACAGAAAAATAGAAAAACCCAGAAAACGCAGCGGATTAAAACGAACATAAATTAAACACTTCAGCAAGAAATTACTTGCTGGAAAACTTTCATTAATAAAAAGCGATCTTGCAGAATACAAGTCGAATGAAAGAAACAAAACAACGAAAAGATCAAAACCTATTCTATCTTGAATAGACTAAACACCAAAAACACTTGAGTTCTTGATGAACAAGAACTTCAAGAAAAAACAAAAGACTCTCTCAAAATACTCTGTGAATCCGTGTGATGGACTGATTGAGATCGCCATATTTATAAGACCTATTGATAGCTATTTTCGTGGAGATCTTCACCAATCATCATATCTCCTTTTTTAAATAGAGTCCTTCCTTTTCTACAATACAAAGACACACAACTTACTAAAGATAAACATTAGTAGGTTAGTGAAATAAATCTTAACTAAAATAA
Source organism: Campanula takesimana (assembly GCA_026119855.1). Lineage (NCBI taxonomy): Eukaryota > Viridiplantae > Streptophyta > Magnoliopsida > Asterales > Campanulaceae > Campanula > Campanula takesimana. The sequence continues at coordinate 273,589 of JAOWBW010001211.1, read as the reverse complement.
ATAATCCTAATATAAACTATTCCTAAATAATTACAACTAATTCCTAAATTAAATAAACTCTAAACTAATTATATACAATAATTATTATCAGAATCACAAAGATACATAAAAATATGTAAATGAGTATTTCATACTCTTTCAATCTCCCCCTATCATTGTGGTTCTGATAAAAAACATCCAAAACAATAATCTCTCCCCCTGAATTTGTACATTGGATTCTACTCCCCCTAAAAACATTTTTAGAACAGATTTTTCTCCCCCTGGATATGAAGACCACATTTTTCTCCCCCTTTTTGAGAAGAACCATCAAACCCAAAGAAAGAAAATTTCGAATATCTTCCACTCCCCCTAAATTTGAATCTCCCCAACAAAAATATCTCTAAGAGCATCATCAATCTCAACTCACATCGCAGCAAACCTTTATAGACCAGCGAGTTCTGCAGACTTACCAGATGACTTACCAGTTGACTGTACAATTGACTGTACAGTTGACTGTCCAGTTGCCCGCACAGTTGCACGAACAAGTTGCTTAGCACCAGCTGGATGCTTAACAACAAAAATGCCTGAGCTTGATCAGAGCAGTGGAAAACAATCATTTTGTGTCACACACAATCACTTAGAGTTTCTCCTGAATTCTCGGATTTATCTGCAAAAATATTAGAGAGAGAGCATTTGCAGAATAGGAACAAGATGAGATGAGAGAAATGTAGCTAGTAAACATGAGGAAGAAGATACACTAAACCACAATTCACAACTAGAATTGACATGGAGGAAATATCACGGGAGGACAGAGATTCTTCCTAAGAACTCGGGTAGGCCAAGGAGTAGAGAAAACGAGAAACATTGAAGTACCCATTTGAATTCCAAAACAAACAAGGATTTTAATTTTAAAATTCAAACTTTTTCCATGTTTTGTGATAAATTGTCCGTCCCAGAATTAGAACTTGCCAAATTCAACTGAATCCATTTATCCACAATGTACCGTAATTTCCACCAACTGTACACTGAAACTTGAACATCACGCCATTAGATTCTCGATAATCACATGAAAACATTAATCTTTAACACATAAGAATAACAATTCAATTTGCTGATGTTAATACCAAGGAGAGAAGAAACCTAGAAAAAAATATGCCTAAACACACAAGTGAAGATTGTCTCAATTTTGTTGTGACATAGTATGATCACCTCAGTCCATGACTCGGTTTCAACTCACAAGAATTCAATGAGACTCACTTTCAATCATGCAGCCTCTAGAACACTCCTATTGAAGGCTTATGACTTATGAATCGGTTACAGGGAGGAGCTTTTCACTCTCTCAATACAGTGTTACACTGATTCTCAAGTTATGTATGAATACACGTCAGCACATTGCCTAAATGAGTAGTAACTTCAAAGACTGGTGGCAGCTTGTTTTCCCCGTAACCTTAGATTGAGTGCCCACTCCATGATAAACAACACGAAGGAATTAACAAGACAATTTTCATTATCAGGTTAAGAAGGGTCTCACATTCAAGGGTCAAAGCTCAGAGTCAAGGAACTAAAGAAGACCAAGTGATCACAAGAGACAATCGTGCAAGGATGAATGCAATCTACAATTTATTTTTATTTTTTTGGTGTTTACTGTAATATACAATTATACAGTTATGCAGTCAGTTGTCTGCACACTTGTGCAATCAACTGGTATCACACAGTCCAAGAGAAAATCTCTCGAAATCCAAAGCCTTGGTAAAGATATCAGCAAGTTGATCCGTTGTGCTTACATGTTCTAGAGTAATGATTTTTTGATCAACGAGATATCTAATAAAATGGTGCATAATATCTATGTGCTTTGTTAGGATATATTATACCGGATTCTTGGCAATATTCAAGGACCTTAAGCTATCACAAAATACGGTCAAAATTTCACTTCTAAGACCATAATCCTTGATTATCTGGTTCATCCTCAACAATTGAGTACAACAACTAACAACTACCATATATTCAGTATTAGATGGCCTACGAACCAAGAACCTAACATCTTTCCTTTCAAATTTTACCACTTTCTCTTGCATGACATTGGTCCAATTATTAACTTTTAAAGTTTCTGACTCATCCTCATGCTCAAAATTAGCAACGAAACAACAAGATTTTACCTGATGGTACGCGGATTGTATGCATACCAAACCTGCTAATTCCCGGTAATTTATTCGTTTTCCTCTTGTTTTTATTCTTTCATCCACTCCCCCAATGACCTGAGAAGTGGGATGATCTCCCTGTAACCTTGTTGTAGCATCATTACCTCTGGTTTCCTGATCTTCCAAGATTTCAGAATCTGAACCAGAATCAGCTGCTGTATGACCATCTGTCGTGGCAGTTGACTGTTCATCTGGACTGTCAGTAGTCCTCACAGTTGGTGTATCTGCAGATTCTGCTGTGGACTTTGGATCAGATTCATCATTAATCTTTTCATGCTCCTAAGTTCACCCTGTAATGAAATTCTCAACACAATTGACACTAAGATCAGGAGCATTATCAAAAATTGAGTTAAAACATGAATGGTTTTCAACCAACTTGTAACAATGATCAGAGGATCTTACACCTTTCAAAAATGCATCTATTTGAATCATCGAAGACCTCACAGATCTTCTTATCAAACTTGACATGTAGATCATCATCACACAATTGGCTTATGCTAATTAGGTTTTCCTTTAACCCATCAACATGCAAGACATTATGCACGTTAGGCAAACCATTAACATTCAGAGTACCTTTGCCAATTACCTTACCCCTTGAGCACCTCCACCAAAATCGACTTTTCCACCTTTAAAGGCTTCATAGTCTTTGAAATGCTCAAGAGAGCCAGTCATGTGGCGGGAGCAGCCACTGTCAAAGTACCAGGCTCCTTCCACACTGCTCTTCAAGGAGGTAAACACCACTTGACACTTTAGAGTGTCCTTTCTTACTCATGTGGCTTTTGGAGCAGACTGTTGTTGACTGGGCAGTTGTGACTCCAATTGTTCCCACAGTTGTCTTGTCAGATGGCTGCTGTTCTTCTCCAAGCCAAGTTCCTGTTTCAACTTGTAACAAAATGGACGTATATGTCCAGGGGCAAAACAATGGTGACACACGTATCTCTTTTTTCTATTTCTTCTGTTTTTGTGAGGAGATACGTGATTAGCATTAAATCTCTCATTGTTTTTCGAAGTGCTCTCTCCTTCCTTGACAAAAATTGGATCTCCATAGCCTAGTCCTGATTTTCCTTGATTCCCCATTTTTAGAACTTCATCTAACTTAGCCTTACCATTGTTAGATTTGTGAGAGTGTTAGTTTCTTTTGTCAAGATCGCTTTTATACTTTTCACACTCATTATCCTTTTTGGTAAGCATGACTTCTAACCTAGTTATGGAGTCCTTTTGGGTATCATTTTCACTCGACAACCTCTCATTCTCAGCTTTTAATTTTAGATTGTCAGAGGCGAGTTTTTCATTTACCTTTTTGAACTCCTTGAGTTGTTCCATTCGTTTGGACCAGTCTGTAAAACAACTCAACGTATGTATTGTGCAGGTCCTCATACGTGGCACTATCCTCTTCTTCCTGTTGGGATTCCTCAGATTCACCTGCAGATGTGGAGTTAAGGCAGATATACATGTTAGTACCATCTGAGCTGACAGTTGTGCTGACAGTTGACTGTTCATCTTCACTGTCAGATTCATTGTCAGATTCACTGTCAGAAAGGGATGATTGTGATGATCGTAAAAATGACAGGTTTGCTGTCTGATCGTCATCATCTGAATCACTTAAGGTTGCAGAAAAACTCATCCCTCTCTTTTTGAGTGTGTTAGCACACTCATTGGCATAGTGTCCAAATCCTAAACACGCTCTACACTGAACGGGCTCAATCGGCGTTTTGCTTTTAGAAAAATGATTTTTCACACCAGGGGTTAATTCATAAATGGTTAAGACCCCAATAAGTTGGTCAAAATTGACATCATAAAATTCCTCTACCAAAGAGATTATCATGTTGAATCTTTCTGGCAGGGATCTTAATATTTTGCTTACGAGTCCAGCATTAGAGATTGATTCCCATAACACATATAACTCATTTGCAATATTTATCAATTTAGAAGAAAAATCATTGATGGTTTCATTCTCTTCCATTCTCATATTTTCAAACACAATTATTAAAACATTAAACTTGGTCCGTTGACAGTCCATTATGGCTACTTTCAAGGATCACTTCTCAGTGTATCGAGATCAGGCTCTGGTGCCAATTGAAAGAAATTAGGCCGGCTAGGACTGTTCTGGGAACCAACCAACTGTGAGTACAACTGTGTTGACAGTTGTCTAGACAGTTGTCCTGTCAACTGGCGAAACTCAGAAACGCAGAAAAACAGAAAAACCCAGAAAACGCAGCGGATTAAAACGAACATAAATTAAACACTTCAGCAAGAAATTACTTGCTGGAAAACTTTCATTAATAAAAAGCGATCTTGCAGAATACAAGTCGAATGAAAGAAACAAAACAACGAAAAGATCAAAACCTATTCTATCTTGAATAGACTAAACACCAAAAACACTTGAGTTCTTGATGAACAAGAACTTCAAGAAAAAACAAAAGACTCTCTCAAAATACTCTGTGAATCCGTGTGATGGACTGATTGAGATCGCCATATTTATAAGACCTATTGATAGCTATTTTCGTGGAGATCTTCACCAATCATCTCATCTCCTTTTTTAAATAGAGTCCTTCCTTTTCTACAATACAAAGACACACAACTTACCAAAGATAAACATTAGTAGGTTAGTGAAATAAATCTTAACTAAAATAAATAATCCTAATATAAACTATTCCTAAATAATTCCAACTAATTCCTAAATTAAATAAACTCTAAACTAATTATATACAATAATTATTATCAGAATCACAAAGATACATAAAAATAAGTAAATGAGTATTTCATACTCTTTCACTTTCTATTGCATCACAAGTCGAATACCTTATCTACCAATTTGGGTGTAGAAGACCACTTGATAATTTAATAATAAATACTCCCTCCGTCCCAAATTGAGTTTCCACTTTTGAGTTTTAGGGAAATTTTTTAGGAAGTTGACATTTAGGCAATTTTTTAACACTCGCAGTTCCATCAATAAGTGTCATTGATTAGATTAAGAATGTTTGTGCAGAGTTGGAATTCAAACTATACACTGATTCCAGTCTCATGAAATATAACATGATAACAATCAAATCAAACTATTTCAAATTAATATTCCGGGAAAGAACTCAAATTGCCCTGACCCATCATCCTCTGCCTAGGAAAAACGTGTTTTTTCTTAAGGATTACTAACACGATGACAGAATTGGAAACGTTTGTGTATTCACTAAAACAGGGAAGCAAACAGGTACCAACTTTGGAAAACGTTGCATTATATGGTGATAAAAGCAGCTGGTATGAACACTAATGCAGTTACGTAATGAATAATCTACCTCTGACATCACTTTTCTTGTTCAATCTTTGACTTCTTGCTGTTTCACAAGGCAGGGAAGTGTGGGTGCCTTCTGAATCTGCAGTTTGGTAACATGCAAAAGTTAGATATCAAGTGTTGACAAAATCTTATTCAAGTATTTTATATTGTAACTGGCCCAAAATTCTGGTTCTAACAAATTGTGGTCAAGAAAGAGTTGTAAGGGTACTTAGATTAAGAACTCTATACCACAATTTCAATAGAGATTTATCTTTAACTAACTTGAAGCCAAGAGAAACTAAATCTCTCTCTCCTAGGCATGTCCTTTAAGGCTATTTACCATTAATATTTGATAATAAGCATCCTATCTTATTCTCTGGAAAAGACAACAGCATGGGTTCATATATTGCAGATTTAGCGATTTGTTTTAACCCTTGCCCCCCCCCCCCCCCCCAACCCCCGAAATTATACCTCTTAAGTGGTACGAAAACATCCGTGGATTTTTATACTCCCTCCGTCCCTAAATAAATGTCCAAATTTTATTTAAGGGGACATTCTAAAAATGTTTACTTTTTTTACAATTAAAATGCAATGATGCATAAATATTTATGTTATCAAATTTCTAAACAATAAGTTTCGCAAGTATGAAAAGACTAGTGAAAACAATTTACTAAAAAACATTTAGGGACAAATGATATTACAAAAAGGCATTCATATTGGGACCAATGATTCTTTGAAATGAACATTAATTTAGGGACGGAGGGAGTACATTACTAGATGAACATTCTCCTCACCCTCATGTCATCAAGTTGATCAGATCTGTTGTTGACAAGAGGATTTGAAAAACATAAATTAATTATAGTGGAACTTGATCATATTCTCAACATACACATCTGCCAATGCATTATCAACATCAGATTCCTTAAAATCTACCACAGGATCCTTGGGTTCATCAGAAAATCCACAAGCACCTTGAGAAAATTGAATTCATGAAACTGAAAAATGTATAGAGCTATAAGGGAAATTTACAGCTTCAAATTGTACCACATTGAATGTACCTAGTTTCAAGCAGTGAGCATGAACTGAGAGTCTTTTCCTGTGTTGTTTGACTTCTTCATTGGGACTGTTGTCGAATTCAATCTTGTAAAGCGCTCCTATTCAAATTTAATCTTCTATAATGCTAACTATGTGGACCAACACTTTTGTCTAATGCTTGAATTTGTGTCGTAGTATATGTGTTGTGGAAAAAGCCCTTCCCAACCCAACACCCAAGCAAATCGCAAGAAATCACAGCACCACAAACAAGCACAAGAAATAAATAAACAAAGCAAGACAAAATAACACAAGAAATTGTTTACCCAGTTCGTCAATATGTTTGACTACGTCTGGGGGCACTACCAAGCCAGGATCTTGCACTATAATATGTAAATCTGGAGTTACAATGAGTATAGGGGCGGAACATTGCTTATATATGCATCCTAGAATAAGACCTAAACCTAAACATAAGAGAAAACCCGAAAATACTGCTATTCCCCGAATTCAGATCGGGGGCACCGAGCGCCCGCCTGGTGTCATGCAAGCGCCCGCCTGAATTAGCTTTCAGAAACCATGAGCTTAGTGCCTACATGAGCGCCCGCCTGGTGCATACCAGGCGCCCGTTCGCTCCCGATGCGTATTTTCCTCTCTTCGTTTCTTTGACGATCTCTATTCCAACAATCTCCCACCTAGAGATCAACCGCGTATATCAGCCCCGTATCCATCTTCAACTCATCCTTGGTGTCATCCTAGTGCTCACCTCGATCATGGTAGTGCCGTCCTCCTCCCCTATTCTCCAAGCCCCGTTGAAGCTATACCCAGCTTCAACTTTACCTTGCTTGAGAAACCTGGAGCCTTTCCCGATCTACACTCTTTGTTAGATCTGCGCAGCGGAATATCCAGTCCTGGAGTATTTGGTTCATCTTCAGTGACCCCTTGACCTTGGTCATCATGAACCGTCCCGCTCCCACCCGAGTTTGGAATATCCATGCAAATTTCATCCGCATCAGAGTATTCCTCAAACTCCCTGAGCTCATACTCCCCACCATTATCAATAAAGGTCATGTAATATGACACACCACCCCGAGAAGTTACCGGGGTCGGTCCCCACAAATCTGTGTGAACCAACTTACCCTTCTCACCCATGTGACCCAATCGACAGTGCCACAAATCCGTATCACCCTTGGCTGACGCCACCGCGATACTATCCTTGGTGTTGTTCATCAAATACAATCTTCCTTCCCAATTACCCCGAGCGATCTCACAATCCTCCTTGGTAATAACCCAGTTCCTGCAGCTAAAAGTTACCATGTAACCTTCTTCACCCAGCTGCCCAACTGATAACAGGTTCTTTTTCAAACCCGGAATGTGTCTGACCCCGTGTAGATGTAAGACATTCCCGTCTGATGCTCCTATTCTGACATCCCCCTTTCCCTTGATTTCCAAAGGCTCGCCATCCGCCAGATAGACCTTTCCAAAATCACCGGAAGTGTAATTTTCCATCTCCCCTGCATGCCCGCATGAGTGGAATGATGCCCCCGAATCCAGCACACATGATTCTAGCGCACTACTAACGCTCAGAATCAGTACATCTTCACCCTCAGTTATCACACTCGCCGATTTATCCCCTCGCATGGGACAATCCCTCTTGTAGTGTCCTAACTCCTTACAATGATAGCACTCAACCGATCTCTTGTCAACCCTTTGTGCATTCTTATTCTCCATAGACTGATCCCCACCCCTGATTACACTTTCCCTTGACCCTGTTCTCCCTTTGTTGCTAGAACCCAGCCTTCCCCTGCTAGTTATACCTAAAGCCGATTCCGAAGTAGATGGTATCCCCAACTTCTTTATACGATTTTCCTCGCCTAAAAGAAAGTCCTTAACATCATCATACTTCAATTTATTCTTACCAGCTGAAGCATTTAACGCCGTCACCGTTCCGCTCCAACTTCCTGGTAAGGATGCTAGCAATTGACAAGCATGAACCTCGTCACTGAAAGTAATCTCCAACGCAGCCAATAAGTCTATAACATCCATAAACTCATCGATGTGTTTAGCTATGGATCCTCTCTCTTGCATCTTGAGATTACCCATCTTGCGTATCAAATCAACCTTATTTGCAGCAGATGGAGTTTCAAATCTCTCAGTAAGATAATTCAATAGCTCATTGGTGGTTTTCGCCTTCTTGGAAGTCTTCGCGATCCACTTCGACAAAGTAGATCGAACCACCCCTAAGGCTTTCCGATCCATGAGATCCTAGTCTTCCTGTTTTTCGCTTTCCGGCTTGACTCTTGTTAGAGGCTTATAGAGATCCTTACCATATAAGACATCCTCTATTTGCATCCTCCAATATCCATAGTCAGAGCCATCGAATTTCTCCACCTCTTGTTATCCTTGCCCATTCTTGATTGCTTGATAAACCCGGATCGTTAAACCGGAGCTCTAGATAACAGTTGTTGTGGAAAAAGCCTTTCCCAACCCAACACCCAAGTAAATCACAAGAAATCACAGCACCACAAACAAGCACAAGAAATAAAAAAACAAAGCAAAAGGCAAAAGAACACAAGAAATTGTTTACCCAGTTCGTCAATATGTTTGACTACGTCTGGGGGCACTACCAAGCCAGGATCTTGCACTATAATATGTAAATCTGGAGTTACAATGAGTATAGGGGCGGAACATTGCTTATATATGCATCCTAGAATAAGACCTAAACCTAAACATAAGAGAAAACCCGAAAATACTCCTATTCCCCGAATTCAGATCGGAGGCACCGAGCGCCCGCCTGGTGTCATGCAAGCACCCGCCTGAATTAGCTTTCAGAAACCATGAGCTTACTGCCTACATGAGCGCCCGCCTGGAGCATACCATGCGCCCGCTCGCTCCCGATGCGTATTTTCCTCTCTTCGTTTCTTTTACGATCTCTATTCCAACAATATGCGATATTACATTAAAGAAAAGTTTATAGGCATTTAGGATACGTGAATAATGCTTGAATTTGAGTCATAGTATATGCTATATTTCATTAGAAAAGTTTATAGCCATTTACGATATGTGATTTCTGGAATATTCGTTAGAGAGAAATAAAAGATGCAACTTGCAGAAACATGATGCAAACGATCAGCATATAGTGAACTGGATGTTGGACATTTGATATTGGACAATGGAAGAATGGTTTAACTTACATACTCCCTCCGTCCCAACCCAAAATGATCTTCTCATTTGCCATTTTTCATTGTCCCAAAAAATTCTTCCTATTTCTACAATTTGGGCTTAAAAGTGTCTAAGCAAAACATGGCTAGTGAAGCAAGAGTTCATATCCTTAAAAAGTTTGAATAGTCAAACGTGAAGATCATTTTGGGACGGAGGGAGTATTAGAAAGTAATAATGTTACCGATATGCATCAACTATCTGATGGATCGGTTTACACATGTATTATCTCTATATTTTCGTACTAATTTCATCGGCTTTTGGTTGTAATCTAGTTTAGATTGGATGTATTTTTGGTCTTTTATGTTTTATGGAACTTTGTTGGATTTGTAATGTTTTAAGACACTTTGTAGTGCATTTTGTGTGGTTGCAAAGTCCGTGGGTTGTAATTTGTCGAAGACCGAATATTGCTCGAGTCACAGTTGGAATTAAGGGTCAACCATGGTCAAAGCGAGTCGAAGATCGAAGAAAAGAAGGAAAAATGAAGAAATTCCATTCCAGGAGAGTAGGCGGTCGCCCACTCTGACCCGAGCGGTCGCCCACTAATGCGTTTTAGAGATGCCCCAGTCTGATGCTTTGGGCGGTCGCCCATAACCCTTCCGGGCGGTCGTCCACTCCTCCGCACTGATTTTCGGGATTCCTCTCCAAGACGGGTTTTAACCCAATTTTCCCTATTTTTGGGCCCTAGGTTCTCTCTGTATAAATAGTAGACTGCAGTACTTTATTTCCTTATGCTTTCTTTTAGGTTTTATTCAAGTTTTCAAGGTGTAATCAAGATTTTGGGGATTTATTCATCATCAAGCGTTTATCCAGGTTTATGGTTTTTAATCTTATTCTTGTGATTCTTGCTATGTTTATGAGTAGCTAAATTCGTTATTCATGGGTTGGGTGTAGCACTATTGAAACTCTATGCTAAATTGGGTTTAATTAAATATCATTCTTGTTCTTGTTCATTGAAATTGATCTTCATTCATTTAGAGATTTCAACTTTATAGATAGATATTGTTGATCTTTAAATCATTAGGGTTTAAATTATTTCACTAGCGTGGATAGTTTTTACATTGACCTAGATTTCATTGAATAGATTTAATTGAGGACCTAGGGGAAATCAAAAGGATCTGTTGTTCAAATATATGTTTAGGACATAGAATTGCTTAATCCCAATCATAGTTAACACTTAGGATCCCCCAATTTTATTAGAACCTTTATAAGGTACTCTTAGGATTCTTGGTGACCAGCACAGGTGTATTCCAACTCTTCAAACAAGGCAAACCAGCAAGAGGAAGCAAATCAGTAGACCAGTAAACAAGTTGCCGATCAACTTGCTACACAAGTTGCCGATCAACTTACTAAAGAAGTTGCCGATCAACTCCATTCTCAACTTGCCGATAAATAAAGACAGTCTGTACTTTCAGTCAGGTTACATCGTTCCATCTTTAAGTCAACCTTGCTGATTGTCCCTGTCCTTTCTTACTGTTTTATCAAAAAGTAGTTTACCTGCTCTGTAATGATTGCTGCGCCGTCTGACACATAGCTACTTTTAGCTATACTCTGTCTCTACTTGCTTTTTGCAGGTAACCGATTGAGACAAAGGGGTCTTTACCCATCAGACTTTTGCAAGCATGCGTGTACCACATATCTTCGTCATTAATGCTAAAGATACCGCATTTAATACTCCTCAACTACCCAGCTGGATATTCAAATTGCAAGCCTTCTTCTACAAGACTCAAGACATTCACTCCTCTTATAAATAGTGGACTTGGAGCATTGAAGAAGGTTGGTGAAAATAGAGCATTGAAGAGAGTTGAATGTTTTCGAGTATTCATTAAAGACTCAAACATTCTGTGTCCAGATAATTATTAGATCATTTAATAGGACATACACTTGTGCACCAACTCAAACAACATTGTTAGTATTCCCGAACTAGATCATATAAGGAATACGTTGTTTAAGTTATTCACACACCCACCTGAGTGAGATAAGTTCTTTTGAACTTGCCGCTCAAAAACACTTGGTCAGATTTGTTTTACGATCCATTAGAAATTTCTAGAACTTAGTCTTTGTATACCGGCAAAGCTGTGCTTGTAATAGACTAGAGATATCTAATAGTACTCTTAACCCAAATCCAAGTTCTGACCAAACTTGGTAGAGGACGTAGCAGTATTTACACTGTGAACCTCTCCAAATCCCTATGTCTCTGTTGCTTACCTTATCATTGCCGGTTGGAATTCTATCACCGGCAGATTGCATATGTTCGTACTGATTCATTGTAATTTCCATTGACCAATTTCTTGAAACTGCATTGAACTTTTAGAAACAACTTTGTGTTTAAACTAAGCTCTAAAAACTATTTCTTACCGATTTAAGTGTGAGTTAAAACTTAGTCATATCTTCTCCGCTGCGCTTACTGATAATAGTTTGCAAACTGATAAGTGACTTTGCATTTAAAAGTGTTTTTTTTGTAAAAGTTTTAAAAAGGCTATTCACCCCCCCCCCCCTCTAGCCTATTTTCCTACCAATTGGGCCTAACAATTGGTATCAGAGCTTGGAATTTTGAAAGAAATTTCCAAGCTTTGCAGCTTGTATTGCCGATACCATGGCAGGAAAAATCATGCAGTCATTTAACATCACTACCATACCGTTGTTGAATGTCAACGAGTTTGGTGTCTGGAAATCTCGTATGATAAATTATATGAACTCAATCGATGATCGGTTGATGAAGGTCATAGAAGGTGGTCCAATCATTCCTTTAAAAGTCTCAACCACCTATAGACCTATTCTCTCCACTCCGCTGACACAACATGCTAATCGTGACACTGAACAAGAAACCCATGTTCAGATTGAAGAAACCTTGGTCGAGAAACCAAGAGAGGAATGGACTGAGGACGACAAACTTTCAGCTGCCCTAGATGGAAAAGCATGCCACATTATTTCTTGTGGTTTGGACGACTAGCAATATAAACTCATTGACTTGTGCTCCACCGCTCAAGAATGCTGGAACAAGCTCCTTGCATACTTTGAAGGTGATGAGCAGGTAAAGGACAACAGACTCTACGATTGTATTGCTGAGTTTGAATCCTTCAAGAAACAAGATGGTGAATCACTAAGGAGTGCCTACGACAAATTCTGCGAGGTAAGTAATTTATGTGCTTCATTAGGAAAGGTGTATACTATGAACGACCTGAATATTCGTTTTCTAAGTTCTTTGGGAAATGAGTATCATACCAAGGTCACCGCTGTTAGAGAAGTGAGAGACTTGAACAAGACTTCTATTCAGAATCTTGTGTCTAGTCTATTTCTGTATGAGAGAGAACTGCAAAAACTTAACGTTCTCGATAAAAATTTCAAAAACTTGTCTCTATCAGCTCAGTCACAGATATCCTTCCCTTCAAACAAATTCCCTCCTATAGATCCCCATCCTATACCCTGCAGCTCCAAAACCCCTGAAACTACCTCAGAACAGCCCATGGAAGAAGACGAATTCGCCGCCTTCGCTAGGAACTACAAAAGGTTTAAAGACTTCAAAAGGATGCAGAAAGGAAGCTACCAGTAACCAAAATCATTCACACCAACATTTCAAAAACCAGCAAGTTACAACAAACCCTCAACAAGTGCTACCGACGGAAAGAACAACAAAGGTGATCTCGTTTGCTTCAACTGCAGAAAACCTGGTCACTTTGCTTCTAAATGTCCTCAACCAAAATATGAGTATGTGAGGAAGTCATTCAACAAGAGACATCCCAAGTCTCGAAGCTTTGTTGCCGATGAAAGCACAGAAAAGGCCTTGCCGGTTTGGTGTGAAACTGACTCAAATGAAGATGCCGATGTAAGCTTTGTCGCCCTAGACATGGAAGATGCCGATACATCCACATTACCGACTCCAGTCTACCGAGATCCATCTCCTCCAAGATCTCCAGTCAGAGAAGAAGCTACTGGAAGACCTCAACCACACTTCAAAGAGATTAGTGTCAAAGCAGAGAACCCAAATGGATACAGAGTTCACCAAGTGGGAACCTCTCTCTATGGTCAGTGTAACTCTATTCAATTCACTGCCATCAAACCTAAACCCTTACCAATGACCAGAAAATTCTCATTCACCGAGCATCCCAGCATTGCCAAAAGCTTATCTAAACCCATCTCTTCTCTACCTGACTTCTCTCCCAAACCTATTCCCTCTGCCACCAAAATTTTTGCTGACCCCTTTCCTGAAATATCCAAAGCTGAAATGGTAGAGACAATGGATGAACTTTATATTGATCATGAGAAGCTGAGTAGCGTTCATAAAGTAATGGCTGCTGATTTCAATAGAATTTCTGCAGAGAATGACTTTCTTGTGTCTGAACTTAAGGTTCTCAAAGGACATGAGCTTGAGTCTGTTCTTCTAAAGAAAGAAAACCTGGATCTCAAAATCCAAGTAGCAGTATTGATGGCTCAGATCGAGATCTTGTGAAAAGAAACAATCATCTCTCAAGGATTGTTGATTCTTACACAAAATCTAGAGTTGCTGTTGAAACAATCCTACAGACCCAAATGTCATATAAGGACCAATCTGGGTTAGGATTTGATTCCAGCAGCAGTAGCTCTACTGAAACTTGTGCAACCGAGAAAAATGATGAGAAAGTTGAATGTAGTCCTGTTAACTCAGTGCATAAGGATGCTAAGCCAATATACAGTGCTGTGGCAATGAAGTATCCTAAGAACCAGAACAAAAGGAATGATAAGCACAAACAAAGATATGTTAAGGTTGCTGATACTGAGTCTGTCGATAACGGTATTCTTGGTGAATACATCAGCAGAGCAAGCGCTGCCGATCTAACCTCCTCTGCTGCCGATGGACAAGTACCTAAAAAGGTAACTGCCAAAGGTAAACAGAATGGAAAGAAAGGCAACACTAGCACCTTTAAACCTACTAAGTTTGTGCCTGCTCAATTCCCTAGTTCTGCCGATGCACTGACTAAACAGAATGACGTTCTACCGACTCCACAGCCTATCAGTCAAGTGAGATGTTCTAATTGTTCTGATTATGGTCACAAGGCTCATGAATGCCTCTTAAATCACCTATCTGGATCCACTGAGGTTACATCCTCTAGTGGTGGCCAGATGTGGTTGCCAAAGAGGAACTAACCCTCGGACCCAAGAATAAGGGGGACCATAAGCATACCGTTTTATTTCAGGAATGCTTCATGGCCTCAACTGGTGCAAGCAAGGATTTGTGGATTCTAGATAGTGGCTGTTCAAGACACATGACAGGATTTGCAAATCTACTTGCCGATATCTCAGAAGCATCAGGTCCCCCAGTGGTTTTCGGTGATAATGCCAAAGGAAAAATCATCGGTATTGGTACCATCAAGAGAGGTGCAGTTACTGTACAAAATGTCTCTCTTGTGGATGGTCTGAAACATAACCTTCTATCTATATCACAATTCTGTGATAAAGGAATGCAATGTGTATTTACTACTTCCAGTTGCTATGTGAAAGACATTGCTTCCAATGAAACTCTTCTCACTGCCAAAAGAAAAGGTAACATTTATGCAGTAGACTTAAGTGCTACTACTGGTGTTGCTAATGTTTGTTTTGTAGCTAAGAACATCAGTGAGAACTCATGGCTATGTCACAAGAGACTCAGTCACTTGAACTTCAAATATCTATCCAAGCTTGCCGGTTCAAATCTGGTTACCGGTTTACCTCAAGTGTCTGCTGGTCAAGAAAAGAAATGCAAGGCCTGCCATCTTGGAAAACAACATAAATCATCCTTCCGAAGCAAGCCCTGCATGTCAACATCTAAGTGCCTCCAAATGCTACATATGGATCTATTTGGCCCCACAACTACAGCAAGTATTGGGGGAAGTAGATATACCTTGGTTGTAGTAGATGATTTCTCTAGATATACTTGGGTGGAAACTTTCAGTCACAAAGATGACACTTATGCCATTGCTACCAAGTTATTTAGACTACTACAAACACAAAAAGAAAGCGATATCATCAGCATGAGATTAGACAACGGTTCTGAATTCAAGAACAATGGTATTGCTCAGTATTGTGATGATCATGGTATAGACCACAACTTCTCAGCTGCCGGTACACCACAACAAAATGGTGTCATTGAGAGAAAGAACAGAACTCTCATTGAAGCTGGTAAGACCATGATTGCTGAAGCCAGGCTGCCGAAATATTTTTGGGTTGAAGCCATCAATACCGCCTGCTTCACTCAGAACAGATCTCTCATCAACAAATTCCAGAACAAGACTCCTTATGAACTCTGGAGAGGCAGAACTCCCAACATTGGATTCTTCAAAATATTCGGCTGCAAATGTTACGTGCTTTACAACGGTAAAGAGCACAGAGGTAAATTTGATGAGAAAGCTGATGAAGGAATCTTTGTTGGATACGCTAAACACAGTAAGGCCTTTCGAGTTTTTAATAAGAAACTTTTGAAAATTATTGAATCTGTTCATGTAACCTTTGATGAATTTGATTTGTTAGAGTCTGACAAGGCTCCAAATAGTACTAATGCTTCTAGTGCTCATGAGACAGGTGAATCCAGTAATTCTAACCCTGCAGGTCAAGTACCAGCTGCTGATCCAGTCATTTCAGTAGAAGAACCAGCAGATACTCATTATTTCCCATCATCGGCAGAACATGATCTTACCGATAACTTTCATAATCCATTTGCCGATGCAAATTCTGCTGATCATCCTGAAGACAGATCTATCCCTCAACCAATTTCTGTTATAAGGCCCTTCCCAACAAGCTCTCAATCTAATCCACCTCACACCCAAAACTCTAATTCTCCTTCTCCATCTGCTGATCTTGATCCTCCTCTAGAATCACTCCAACAAGATACAGTCAGACAAGATGTGCCGAGAGAAGTTAGACCAGTTCGTGATCATCCACTAGAAAATGTGATTGGTGATGTCTTTGGACCAAGATTGACAAGGAACCTTAGTAGAGCATTTGCTGAAAGTCTCTTCTCATCAGCTATGGTTTCCAACATAGAACCAAAGAAGACTGAAGAAGCTCTTGTCGATCCTGGTTGGGTTGAAGCCATGCAAGAGGAACTGAATCAGTTTGAAAGATGCAATGAGTGGGAACTAGTGCCAAGACCATCATCTCAACAAGTGATTGGTACAAAATGGGTCTACAGGAATAAATTGGATGAAGCTGGGAATATTATTAGAAACAAATCAAGGTTAGTTGCTAAAGGCTACCGACAAGAAGAAGGAATTGACTACGATGAGACATTCGCTCCTGTTGCAAGATTGGAAGCTATAAGACTTTTCTTAGCCTATGCTGCCTTCAAACAATTCAAACTGTATCAAATGGACGTGAAAAGTGCCTTCCTGAATGGAGAACTTCAAGAACTTGTGTATGTTGAACAACCACCTGGTTTCGAGGACTCCAAGAAGCCTAATCATGTCTACCGATTGAAGAAAGCTCTCTACGGCCTAAAGCAAGCTCCAAGGGCATGGTATGAAACCCTTTCTAAGTTCTTACTTAGTGATGGCTTAGGTTTCACTCGAGGTAAAATCGATACTACCTTATTTGTTGCCAAGCACAAGGGTCGTTCATTGTTTGTTCAAATATATGTCGATGATATTATTTTTGGTTCTACTAATGAATCACTTTGCAAGAGATTTGAGAAGCTAATGCAGAGCAAGTTCGAGATGAGCATGATGGGTGAACTAACATATTTCCTTGGACTTCAAGTCAAGCAATCCATTGAGGGAATATTCATCAGTCAAGCCAAGTACGCAAAAGAATTAATCAAGAAGATTGGCTTTGACAATGCTCACTCTCAAAGCACACCTATAGGCACTAACATTCACTTAGATAAGGATGAGTCTGGTAAGAAAGTAGATATGACACTCTACCGAGGTATGATCGGCTCACTCCTCTATCTTACTGCCAGTAGACCAGATATTATGTTTGCTGTTTGTGTTTGTGCCAGGTTTCAAGCTGACCCTAGGAAATCCCATCTGCAAGCTGTTAAACGTATCATTAAATATCTATGTGGCACTGCTAACCTTGGATTATGGTATGCTAGAGATTCATCTTTTAATCTAATAGGTTATTCAGATGCAGACTTTGCAGCTTGTAGGGTGACCAAAAAAAGTACTAGTGGAACTTGCCAATTTCTTGGTGATAGATTGGTGTCTTGGTCCTGTAAGAAGCAAGCATCAATTTCCACTTCTACTACTGAAGCTGAGTACATAGCTGCCGGCAGTTGCTGTTCACAGATCCTTTGGATGAAGCAGCAGCTTGTCGACTATGAAGTTCCATCTCAAGTTTGTCCCATCTATTGTGACAATCAATCTGCTATCTCAGTTTCCAACAACCCGGTCATGCATTCCAAAACCAAGCATATAGACATCAAGTATCACTTTCTGAAGGAACATGTTGAAAAGGGAAACGTGGTGCTGCTCAAAGTTCATACCGACTACCAAAGAGCAGACATACTGACAAAACCCTTAGATCAGAAAAGATTTGAATTCCTTAGAGGTGAACTAGGTATGATTGATTATTATGGTTAAAATTGTGCTGACTTTGCTACTTGTGTTAGTCTGCCGATAAAATCAGCATATCAAAAATTATCTTGCCGACAAACTTCATGCCGATAATTATCTTGCTGATCAACAACTTGCTGAATCATGTCTTGCCGATTTGTCAAAATTCAAAATCCAAAATTCATCGGTAGATCTCATTCAAACGGATAAGGATTCTCTGACACATGACGTAAGCTTAGTCAAATCAAAGGTGCAATCGGTCACACCTCCTCTCTGATACGTGTGTGCTCCGCCTTACCCAAATCGTGTCAAAGATTTATCCCAACTCTTTGTGATAAATCAGAAAGGTAACCTTAACTTTATTGTTGCCGTTTCTACCCTTTCTCTCTCCTAAGTTTAACCGTCTAAATTAAACCGTCCGGTTCGTGCATTTAATGCATTGTGTACGCACGTTCTCCGAGGTATTCGCTACAGTTAAACTCATCATTATTTCTCTTTCTCCCATGCAAACCCTTTCTATTATCTCTCTCTCTTCCATAACATATATAAGCTACACTTAAAATCCTCTTGGTCTTTTCGCTCCTCACTCTCTCATGATATCTCTATTGCTTGTGTTCTTCATCTTCTTTCATATTCTCTTACGCTCTTCAACCAGAGTTAACACTATTTTTTGGTAACTACTTGATGAATTTACACTTGCATTTCAATCTATTTTGAACTAATTTGTTCTAACTTGTGAGATCTTTTGAGTGATTTTGCAGAAAATGTCTAGCAACGAAAAGGATATCTATGGAGGCTATGTTGACTCCACCTTCTTCGACGACACTCTTGACGGTGAATTCTTGAAGAATCTTATGATTGGCTCTCTTCTGGACTCCTTCATCACTCCAACTGATGTTGAGTTAATCTTTTTGGGTCAAGTTCAAGAGTTCTTCTCAAATGCCTCCGTCATCACTGATCGCAATGACTCCTCTGTATTCGTCTCCATCGCCTCAACCGTCGCCGGCGTGCCTATCTCCGTTACTCCTTCTTCTATTCATGAAGTATTCCCTCTGCTTGGGAATAAGGGTGCTGACTCTATTACTGATGACCAGACTTTGGACAAGGCATGGACCCTTATGAGGGGAGCCGGTCCTAGACTCAGTGGAGATAATCATCTCAAAGCTCACTACAGAAGAAGATTATTTGCCCTTGCAGAGATTGTGGATAGATGTTTGGTGTACAGATCTTGCTCTCATAGCCATGTTACTGATGTCCAGTTTGAAGCAATGGCAGCCATCGTGTTGCAAGAAGAGTTCAACTGGTGTGCCTACCTGTTTAGGGTCATTGACATTGCTGCCATTAAGTATCAGGAGGATAGAAAGAAGAACAAAGCTCACCCCGGTAAAGGATGCCATTACATGCTGATTAGCACTATCTTGAGGCGCAACTCAGCAATTGTTAGGGCTTCACCGGCACCCCTAGTCTTGATTTTGACAAGCTCAAATCCTTTAAGCTTACTGATTGGAATAGGATTTCCAAGAAGGCTCCTACCAGCACAATAGTTGTTCCTGCTTCTGGTATTCCTAAAAAGAAGAAGGCAAAGAAAGTTGTCAAGGTTGCTGATGTAGCCCCTGCCGACGTTTCTACTCCTGCTCCAGCTACCGAAAGGATTCTTACCGATTCTACTCCAGCAGCTCCAAAGAAGAGAAGGCTAGTCAAAGCTGCCGATAAAGCTCAAGTCAAGAAGTCAAAGGTTGTATCTACTGATGATCTTCCTGCTGCTCCAAAGCCAAAGCCTTCAGTTGCTCAAGTTCCTTCCTCTCAAATTCCTTCTACTGATCCAAGAGCTAAGCAGATCAGGTTTGCACCATCTCTTCTTGCCGGTGCAACACTTACTGCTCCCTCTGTGGTTATCAAGTCTGAAACCGATGCTGCCGATGAAATGGCTGAGAGAAGGAGACTGATTGGATCTGACTTAAGGGTAAGAGTCCCTCTTCAAAAAGGAATTCTAGATCTTCCATATTTGCCTGAGCTCCATGCTGCTGCTGATGTAGCCTCTGGACCCTCCGTCAGAAAATGCAAGCCAATCAGAAACCCAACATTTCACATCTTCTTCAGAAACCATTGGTCTTTCACCAATAAGGTCTTATCAAAGAATTGGGTGTTCCCCATCGATCATCTCCATCCGTTTGTTCGCCGGTTGCTCCAATTTCATGAGGAAAGGAAAGAGACAGTTCCCCCTGGCAATCGTGCTGATTATGTTGATTTAACAAGTCTGAACAGGGTCACCGATATGTTTAAAGAGAAATTTGTGCCTGTTCAAAAATTCCAAAGGTTGTCTGAAAGTGAGTTGAGATTGAATTTTGGTAGGTATTTTGATTTGCTACCCTTTCCTTGGAATCAGGTCTATCTATTTCAAGATAGGATCAGACGGGATCTGATGGTGCAAGACGTATGGGTTGCCTATGCCTCAGTCTTCAACCAGCTGATGAACTTTGATGAACAAGATCCTTATCAGTTGGGAAGGCCAGAAGATGAGGATGATTTGCTGAACTTCAACGATAATGAAGGGCTGGATAAGAGTGCTCAAGCTACTCAATTTATAAAGAATGTGCAGAGGATTACACTGAATCTGCTGAACGATTCAGAGGCCTTTATCAAGGCTAGAGCTGCTTCTACACCAGCATCTACCTCTATTCCTGAACAAGTTCCTTCACCAGCAATCTCACCCATTCCAACTCCAGTCAGTTCTGTTGATACTGCTGAATTTGTTTGTACTCATAAAGCTGCTGGTGAAACAATCACATCTCCTGATTCTATTGATGAGTATGATAAGCTGCCGATAAGTATTGTCTTTAAAAAGCCCTCTATTGATCAAGATCATGCAGCTGCTGCCCCTACTTCTGTATCTTCTGCTGAAGCATTTGCTGACTCAGTTCTAGCCAGTGATGGCTCTGAGCGTGGCTCTGCTGATAAGTCTGTTGAACAGGCTGTTGAGAAAACTTCAGACACTCAACCTGCTGATGAGACCAGCACTGCTGATGAATCCTTAGTTAATCAAGTTGAGGAAACTATGGACACTCAACCTCTGATTGTTAAAGAAGACCAACTTGCATCAATTGAGGAAACTATAGAAACTCAATCTGCTGATGAAGTTGGTGGCTTGCTGATATCAGGAGGAGATTGTGCTGATGAAGAGGTTATTGCTGATGTGTATGCTGATGAGCCAACTACCAACACTCATCCATCTGAGACAACTGCCGACACTCAGATTATTAAGGTCCCTATCTCTTCTACTGATGTGATTCTGGTAGCTCCTACTGGTGTTAGAGAGATTGTTGAGTTGGGAGGAGGTGCTGATACAGAGATTGCCAATCAAGATCATAATGCTGACTTTGATGCTCTGATTGCTGCTGATTTACAATTTGAGGAATTTCAGGATGCTTTATTTGCTCCTATTTCCTTTCCTTTGCTTACTGCTTCCGAGGCC
Organism: Campanula takesimana; assembly: GCA_026119855.1. Classification (NCBI taxonomy): domain Eukaryota; kingdom Viridiplantae; phylum Streptophyta; class Magnoliopsida; order Asterales; family Campanulaceae; genus Campanula; species Campanula takesimana. The sequence goes on along the minus strand of JAOWBW010001211.1, from coordinate 251,920 downwards.
CTTGTTGCTCCAGTTGTTGCTGATGAAGCACAAACGGTTCCTGTTGCTGCAGCTACTGGCGGGAATGACAGCTCCGATGAAATAGATCCTGAGGATTATATAGAGCTGCCATCAAATTCTCTCCGATCAATTCCTAATCCTTTTGGTCCCAATCATTCATTTCTTCTGGGCTCGACTAGTGAACAGCTTACTTTCTTGCCCTGGATTAAACCTGACTTCAAAAGAAAAAAGGGGAAAGCTCCCAGGGTCTCCAAGCTCAAGGTGAAAGGACCAGCTTTTGAACCTCTACATTGCCTGCCAGGTAAGCTCAAAGTTGGCGGCAAAATTCATCTACCTGGTCCATCTCCCAAGGAAGTCAGCATCGCCACGAATGGACTGATGAAAAGATGCATGATGATAAATGAGGAATTCCATGACATTCTTGAATACCGAGCTACTGATTCTCGAGGTCTTTTGCACTTGGTAAAATCTGCTGCTCTTGCATTAACTCTGCCGATGTTCCATCCAAGACAGCGTGCCGATCATCTGGTCTATACCTCAAGGCTGATGAATGCCGGGTTAATGACCATGATTCTTGAAGGTCGTGCTTATTTGAATTTTATTCTGGCTATCTTTCTTTCTCTGGAGGACAATGGTGTGTTCCATCTGCCGGCTGAACGTGCAGTTATTATTCATCCTTCATTTCCTTTGCCGATCGTCCGTGCCGATGTAACTTCTGCCGATCTTGTTGCCTCCACGTCTGTTCCTGCTAAGTTCTTTCTTGCCGACAGATATGCTGCTGATGCTTCTTTCCTTCAACAAGTTTTGCCTTTGTCTCTGCCAGCTGCTCCCTCTCCTATGCCAGCTTCTCCATTACTGATTGTTCTATCTTCTGATGATGAGTTGACTGTGCCTGCTCCTGAAGGTCTTGTAGAAGATGCTGATATTATCAATGAAGACTTCATTCCTTCCTTCCTTCCTGATGCATTCTTCTCTTGGATTGTCAAAACCCGTGGTACTGAATAGTATGTATGAATACTTCAGTTACCTTGAAGGGGATACTGAAAATATGCAAGTGCCTGTTACTCGTGCCGATCTGGGTGATACTGGCCTCTTCCTCCGTGACAAGTTGAACCGTATTCATGAGGATCTTTCCGACAAAATCCTTAAGTCCAATCAGGAGGAGGAAAGCAAGAGAATCCAAGACCTGAAAGATCTGCTGGAGGACAGAGAATCAAGGCTGATTACCCTTTCAGAAAGTTTGGGGAGTATGCATTCAATTCAACAGCAACTAGTTGATGAGCAAAGGTTGCAGATCAGAGACCTAGAGAGGACTGAAAAAGATTTATCTGCTGCCAAGTCTGCTCTTGCTGATGCTCAAGTGAAGATAGCTGCTCTGGAAGCCAACAATGCAATGCTGACTGAAAGACTGGAGAGCACTCAAAGAAGGAAGAAGAGAGAAGCTGAAAAGAAAGAGAAGAGAGCAAAGAAGAAAGCCAAGCTTACCGACTCTACATCAAAGGCCATTGACCAGCAAGAGGATCCTCCTGTTTCCTAGTCAATATAGCCAATGATATAGATATCCAGAAGACATTCAACGATTTATCCAAGACTTCTTTGCTAACCATTACTGTCTTGTGTGCTTATTTTTATATGTTATATTCTCTTATAATATCTGCTGCTATTCATGCTAACTTTGTTTTGCAGATTATTATTCTCCCTGCTGATCATAGCAATCAGCAACTCATTTTTCTTTTCTTTTACTCTTAACTTTTTATCATTTTGTATTTTTACCTTTTTAAGACATCTAGTGTGTGACTTGGCTTAGGGAATGATAATAAATAGACATTCCTTATACATTCTTTTACTAAGCTAAGATAGATGTTCTTGGATAGGGTGATTGGACTTAAGCAATTAGGAGGAGATTGTTGTTCAAATATATGTTTAGGACATAGAATTGCTTAATCCCAATCATAGTTAACACTTAGGATCCCCCAATTTTATTAGAACCTTTGTAAGGTACTCTTAGGATTCTTGGTGACCAGCACAGGTGTATTCCAACTCTTTAAACAAGGCAAACCAGCAAGAGGAAGCAAATCAGCAGACCAGTAAACAAGTTGCCGATTAACTTGCTACACAAGTTGCCGATCAACTTACTAAAGAAGTTTCCGATCAACTCCATTCTCAACTTGCCGATAAAGAAAGATAGTCTGTACTGTCAGTCGGGTTACATCGTTCCATCTTTAAGTCAACCTTGCTGATTGTCCCTGTCCTTTCTTACTGTTTTATCAAAAAGTAGTTTACCTGCTCTGTAATGATTGCTGCGCCGTCTGACACATAGCTACTTTTAGCTATACTCTGTCTCTACTTGCTTTTTGCAGGTAACCTGTTGAGACAAAGGGGTCTTCACCCATCAGACTTTTGCGAGCATGCGTGTACCACATATCTTCGTCATTAATGCTAAAGATACCGCATTTAATGCTCCTCAACTACCCAGCTGGATATTCAAATTGCAAGCCTTCTTCTACAAGACTCAAGACATTCACTCCTCTTATAAATAGTGGACTTGGAGCATTGAAGAAGGTTGGTGAAAATAGAGCATTGAAGAGAGTTGAATGTTTTCGAGTATTCATTAAAGACTCAAACATTCTGTGTCCAGATAATCATTAGATCATTTAATAGGACATACACTTGTGCACCAACTCAAACAACATTGTTAGTATTCCCGAACTAGATCATATAAGGAATACGTTGTTTAAGTTATTCACACACCCACCTGAGTGAGATAAGTTCTCTTGAACTTGCCGCTCAAAAACACTTGGTCAGATTTGTTTTACGATCCATTAGAAATTTCTAGAACTTAGTCTTTGTATACCGGCAAAGCCGTGCTTGTAATAGACTATAGATATCTAATAGTACTCTTAACCCAAATCCAAGTTCTGACCAAACTTGGTAGAGGACGTAGCAGTATTTACACTGTGAACCTCTCCAAATCCCTGTGTCTCTGTTGCTTACCTTATCATTGCCGGTTGGAATTCTATCACCGGCAGATTGCATATGTTCGTACTGATTCATTGTAATTTTCATTGACCAATCTCTTGAAACTGCATTGAACTTTTAGAAACAACTTTGTGTTTAAACTAAGCTCTAAAAACTATTTCTTACCGATTTAAGTGTGAGTTAAAACTTAGTCATATCTTCTCCGCTGCGCTTACTGATAATAGTTTGCAAACTGATAAGTGACTTTGCATTTAAAAGTGTTTTTTTTGTAAAAGTTTTAAAAAGACTATTCACCCCCCCAGCCTATTTTCCTACCAATTGGGCCTAACAGGATCTAAAATCAATTGTTCCTAAGAACTTAATAAATTATTTGTGTGTGTTGTTGACCTAGCGGAATTCATCACATAAAGATAATAATAGGGTTGCAATCCGGTGACCAGACCGTTCCAATTCTTAACTAAGTGAACGATTTCTTGAACAGGTTTGATAATCTTTATTTAAAAATAGCATAGAGTGGAAATAGTTGTGAACCACAATCCGTGAATCTTTGTCATCTTGAATTCAATCCTTGCTTGCTTTGTGATCTTCAATCTTAGTTTATTTTTACTGTTTAGTAGTTAAAGTAGATTAATTAAAAATCAAATCACAACCCCCCCCCCCTTTGGTTACTCTTTTGCACTAATTAAATTCACTCGTTTGTCCAACAAGTCTCTGTGGGATCGACTCTCGCTTTCGCGCGTTACTACTACGGTAACTAGTGCGCTTGCTAGGTATTTATTACTTGGAATTTTATCCATCACTATCCCACTAACATAGAAGAGTAGAAGCACTGGTGAGAAACCCCTTCAAACGTCTTTGGAGTGAAACTTTGTCAAGTGTCCTCATCCAATATATAAGCAAACATTCTCTTCCATTTTTATAAGAAACTCGCTCCATTTACCATAACAGTAAATAGCCTACAGTCCTATTTTTCAGGCAGCTTCTTATGAACTGGAACAGGACTTTTCATTTTATCTTTAGGCACAAACTTTTGGATCATGTTGAGTAGAGTAGGATCATTAGGTGAGAAACCCTTTTCAACCAGCTTGCCTAGAAGTGCCACTGCCTCATGACCCTCCTTTCTCTTCAATAGTTCTTGTAACTGACATCGTCTGGTATGCAACCATTCTCTTCCATTTTGATTAGAATTTCTTTTGCTTTCTCTACAAGGCCCCCATGGCATAGCGCATTATACGTCCTGACATTAGGTTGGAACAAAGTTCTTTGAAAAGATCGCTTGCAGCATCAAACTTCCCAATCTTGCTAGTAGCATGGATGAGAATGTTGTAAAGGGTAAGTACTGAATTCGATCCAAGAGTTTCCATTGAACGAAACAAAGACAATGCTTCTGCAACCCGGTTGTTTTTTGGACAGCCCTTCAAGCACAACAGCGTAAATATTACTCCGTACAATATTAGAAATCATTCACCAATATTGTAAGGAAAATATGGGCATACTTTTATTGCTACTAGCTCCATACAAAATACGTATTCTATCACTCATACAATATGGTGTGAAACCCCATACTACTACCTCATAAGACATCAATCACTCACTTTACAGTTGTGAACATTGTTATGGGACGGATGGAATATTGCAGATTTACAAGCAATTTGCATTGACCTTGAGGATGATACGCGTGAAACTTGGTTACCCGGAATTATATGTTGCAGTACAAATCGTGGCAATATATATTCATATCTATCACATTTTATTTTTTCATCTTCTCTTCCTTGTGTGCTCCCTTCTTTCCCATTTTGATCTGCTTGCCTCCACTTTCCCACATTTTCCCACCTTCGTTCCTGCCATATTTTCCCTTGTTAACAAGCAATCTATACTATTCCAGCCATATTCCATTTACTAGCCTAATTTTTTTCCCTCTGCTGCTTTAGTTTGCCTCTTCAAATCTTACAACCCACTCTGATTGGGCGAGTTGTCCTCTTACCCGGCGATCACTTACCGCTTACTTTGTTTTCTTGGGTCAGTCTCCGATCTCTTGGAAAACCAAGAAGCAGACTACCATTTCGCGATCATCGGCCGAGGCAGAATATCGTTCTATGGCAAGTGCCACATGTGAACTGAAATGGCTTCGTAGTTTACTTGATTCTTTTGGGATTTCACATTCAGCTTCGATGACTCTTCTATGTGACAGCCAATCTGCATTGCATATGGCTCGAAATCCTATCCATCATGAACGAACTAAACATATTGAAGTTGGCTGTCATCTTGTTCGCGATCCTGTACAGTCAGATGTCATCACAACTGGTTACGTTCATCTGGTTACGTTCATATGACTTCACAGCTAGCTGATATCCTTACTAAGGAATTGGGCAGTCAACAGTTTCTACATCTTTTAGGCAAGTTGGATGTTTGTGATCTACACGCTCCAACTTGAGGGGGGGTGTTGAGATAGCCGAGATCCTTGAGAATCTCTCGGCATATCTCATTTCCATATTGTGTGTATCCTTAATTAGTTTGTTACCTATTTGATAAGAATGTAAATAGGTAGGATATATTTTACCTAGCTAATTTATAGGGATTAGACTTAGTCTCCAAGGAAGAGTCTATGTATATATATTGTTTGTACTCGGCATTGTTCATCAAGGAAATAAACTGACTTTATTTTCCTCCACATTATTTCTCTATACACGGTTTAACTAAATTCATGAAACTGAAAAACATAATTAATCATTGTGGAACTCAACATATACATGTGCCAATGCATTATCAATATCAGATTCATTAAAAACTACTACAGGATCCTTGGGTTCATCAGAAAATCCACAAACATCTTGAGAATATTGAAACTCATGAAACTGAAACATGTATAGAGCTATAACGGAAATTTACAGCTTCAAATTGTACCAAACCGGATGTACCTTGTTTCAAGCAGGAAAATTTATAGCCATTTCCGAAACTTAATTTTTGGAATATTCGTTAGAGAGAAATAAAAAGATGCAACCAGCAGAAACATGATGCACACAGATCAGCATATAGTGAAGGGGATGTAGCACATTTGATAGTGGACAACAGAAAGAATGGTTTCACATACATATTAAAAAGTAATAACGTTGCGCATATGCATCAGCTATCCCACTAACATGGAAGAGTAGAAGTACAGGAAACTTCATCCTGTAAGCAAACATTCTCTTCCATTTTTATTAGCAATTCGCTCCATTTATCATAATAGTAGACAATATACCGTCCTTTCAATTTTTAGGCAGCTTCTCATGTGTTCGAACAGGTCTTTTCATTTTATCTTTAGGCACAAACTTTTGGATCATGTGGAGTAGAGTAGGATCTTCCCCTTCAGCTGGGAGTATATCTAATAGCATAGAAAGATTATGATCATTAGGTGAGAAACCCCTTTCAACCATCTTGCCTAGAAGTGCCTCTGCCTCATGACCCGCCTTTCTCTTCAATAGTTCTTGGAGTAAAATATCATAAGTGACATCGTCTGGTATGCAACCATTCTCTTCCATTTTGATTAGCAATGCTTTTGCTTTCTCTACAAGGCCCCCATGGCATAGCCCATTTATGAGCGCAATATACGTCCTGACATTAGGTTGCAAACCTTTGAAACAAAGTTCTTTGAAAAGATCGCTTGCCATATCAAACTTCCCAATCTTGCTAGTAGCATGGATGAGAATGTTGTACAGGATAACTGTTGAATTCGATCCACGAGTTTCCATTGAACGAAACAAAGACAACGCTTCTCCAATTCGATTGTTTTTGCACAGTCCGTCAAGCACGATAGCGTAAGTTTGAAGATTCGGAATTATACCACCAGCTTGCATCTTGGCAAGTATATCGCAAACAGTTGAACATTTACCCAATTGAAACATGCCTTGTATCAGGGCGTTATAAGTGGCAGCATTTGGCTTCAATCCCTTGCGAACAACTTCCTGAAACAGATGCAAGGCCTTATCCATCTGTGCCTTCTTGCAAAAGTCATTAATTAGAATGTTATAACTAACTATGTCACGCACAATGCCCCTATGCACCGTGGAAATGAAAAATTCATTAGCCTCACTCATTTTCCCCTGCAAGCAGTATCCATCCATAAGTGCACTATAAGTAACTATATTTGGAGACTCTCCATACCGAATCATTTGAAGGATAATATCCTCTGCATCTTTCATATTCCCATCCTTGCAATGTGCATCGACTAGTATATTATAAGTGCGTACACTAGGATATATTTGCTTCTTTCTCATTTCGTCAAGCATATGTGTAGCCTCTCTCCAACGACCCAAGTGACAAAGAGCCTGAATCAAACAATTATATGTAATGACATTGGGCAAAATGTTTTTATCAATCATCTCCTCTAAGAATCTCAAAGCCTCATCAACCTTTTTGTCCTTGCACAGACCATCGATAATTATGGTATATGATATAATTTCAGCCATAAAACCTTCTTCTTGAATTGCTCTAAGTAAGCTAATGGCCATGGTTGTTTTCCCAGTTTTGCATAGGCCATTCATAATAGTCCCAAAGGTAACTTCAGTAGGTTCACAAAGTTTCAGTCTGACCAATTTCTTAAACAGTTCAGAAGCCTCAACAATCCTACCATCTAAAGCAAGCCCATTTATAAGAGTGTTAAAGGTAACAATGCTGGGCACATAACCAAGCTTGAAGATGCGACCCAACATGGCAAACCCATAACTCAACTTGTTCAAATGGCAATAACAATTTATAGAAATGCTAATGGTGTACACATTTGAAATACCCAGCAGATGCAATTTATTCAAAAGCGAAAGAGCTGCTGAAAAATGATTCATCTTGGCAATGACGGAAATCAGATGGCTGAATTGAAGAATTGAAGGGCGGGGATTTCTTTGGAGCATTTCGTCGAACAGGTGGAGAGCATCATCTAGTTTTGTAATATTCTCAAATATATAGCGATTACGATGATGATTATAAGGGATTCTTGAAATAGTCGAAAACGGGATTGGAGACGGAGAGGGGAAATTATTGGAAAGGAGAGACGGTGGCCGGCGGCGACGGCAGCAGATGAAATAGACCGCAGCAGTGATGGCACTTCGGCTCATTCTTATTATACAAGAAAACAGCCTTTATCTATTTATCTAAATTTCAATATGAGCCTTGTATTTTGTATAAAACTAAAGTAACTGAGTTATGGTTGCCTCAAAATCTATATATATATATATATATATATATATATTAAAGTTGGTGAGGAGGGCTATGTCTTTGACACATAAACAAACATAGGTTAAAGCTTCATTTGTGTGAAGCCACATCATCAGTGTCCTAAATGTTTGTGACTTTTGATATTCTCATTATTAGCAAATACTATTAGCTCATAATAATAGTTATGATATGAGTTAACAATTAATATTAATAGTATTAGTTAACTATAATAGTTACTATACAAGTTAACTATTACTACTAATAGTATTACTTAACTATAATAGTTACTATAGTAGTTAACTATTACTATTAATAGTATTAGTCAACTTTAATAGTTACTATAATATATAACTATTACTATTAATAGTATAATTAAGAATAATAGTTACTATACAAGTTAACTATAATGATTACTTTATAAACTAACTATTATTATTAATAGTATTAGTTAATCATAACAATTATAATATATATTAATTTTTACTATTAATAGTATTAGTTAATCATAGTAGTTACTATATAGGTTAACATTATTATTAATAGTATTAGTTAATTATAATAGTTACTATAAATATTAATAAGTATTATTAATAATATTAGCTATTGATATTATTATATAGATTAATTTTTACTATTAATGGTTTTAGTTAAGATGATGTTTACTATTTTAGTTAACTATAATTAAAAAAATATTTTTCATATACAATAAATTTATATTATAAAAAATTGTTATGCTACTTTATTAAATAAAAATATAAAAAAAGTAAAATGACAAAAAAATAGCAAATTAGTTACCCGTGCAGATCACGGGTTACCCACTAGTTCTAATATAAACCAACATTTTGAACAATATCATTTTGGTAAAAGTTGTGGTTAGGAATGAACTTCTTTTAACTAGAATCCATTTATCATTAAATGAATAGTGAATGTTCAATTTTAGGATTTTAATGGCTGAATAATGTTGGTTAATTTTATGGCAAAAACATTTATGAGACTGTCTCATCTTGTGAGACGGATTACCCGCGGGTTATACATGCCCCGTTCGCCCAGATCCAAGTCCAGTCAAGCAAGCCCGTGTCACCTGCGCAAGCCATGTGGCGTATTTGAAAAAATAAAAACTCTAATAACTCTAAGGCCTCGTTTGGCACATGGGAATCTGGGTTCGGGAATGGGTATTTGATTCCCGTATAACACTTGATTTTGTTTGGCGTATACATGATACCGGGTAAGGGAATGGGTATCAGTTTCCTACGGGTATCAAATGCCCACTTTATAATGTCATCTCATTCCCACGATAATAGGTGGGTTTTTGATATCCATTCCCAAGGAATGTGTACAGGGTAACTTATTTCTCTAAAATTTTGAAATTCAATCAACCAAGTCAAGTAAATCTCATCATCTCCATAGCGACATCGTTCGAAATTTCATCGTCTCACTAGGTGACATCATTCAGAAAAAATCCCTCGATCATCAATGTCTCTCACTCGGCCTCTTCTAGACTTCACACAGCCCAACTCCTAAACGTTACCCAAAAGGCACTGTATATTAGAATTTTTATGAAATTTGTTGCCACTCATGCATTCTTGAAAGTTCCGTTTTTAATCAAAAGGACCTGTGAATTAACCTAGGATGTCTACTTGATTTTAAGAGTCGCCACCCACGTTTTAGAGGAACGTGAGAAAACCTAAGAAAAGCCAATTTTTTATTGATTACGAAACCAAAGATTCTTGAGATGAGGGGTTCGGGGGTTAGGTGACGGAGTGGGAAGTACTTAAACACCCACTCCGCCCCGCTTACGCGGGTCTTGCTACTTTTGGTGTTCTAATACTAAAAAGAAAAGTCCTTCAATTATTAATGTTGTGAATCTTGTAGCTTGCTGCTGAATAACGTATAAGGCTAGCGCAGCTCGCTTCGCTCTTTAAGAGTATAGTCCTTACTTTAAGCACGATGCAGCAGTTCGACAGATAATGCAACTGGGCAGGCAAGAAATAAGAAAGATGGTTCTTACTTTCGGGCAGAGATTGAGGTTATCACAAGGATCCAGAATGCATTCTCCCAATAGCATTTCTAGGAAGAGCTTTAAGACAAATGCAGGTAAGGCATCGGTCAGTCCTAGAAATGTCGACAGCGGCTGGAGGAGTGAACGACCGAACGTGCTGCAATGTACCTAGGCATACCTAGGCATCACCAGGCAGCTCTAAATGAAAAGGCCTACTCGCAGGAACTCACTTTCTGATCTGTTTTGGTTGAGACCACATGTAATCTACAAACAGGTAAGTACCATTATGTGCATCAAATGAGAAATTTTCAAACTAGCAACCAAGTGCCAGACACCTAAACCCAATGAAAACATGCAAGGAATCTTCATCATTTGCATTGTAAGGACAAACTTGTTCAAAACACCATTCTTTGTCACATTGAGAATGAGACTCTTACTCCAGGACGCACCAAAAAGGAAAGTAGAACATTTATTATGGGACGGAGGGAGTAACTGATTTGTCAATCTTATCAAGAATTTTGATTTTTTTTGTTTGTACTTTCCTTGTATCTTAATAAATTAACACCAAAATATTTCTACTTTCTAGAATGGTACTCCCTTCATCCCAAAATGAATGTCAGAAATCACTCTTGATCAAGGGCGATTTCGGACATTCATTTTGGGACACAAGTAATTTTGGGATGAACCAAAAAAGAAACACAAAACTAATCATGGGACGGAACGGGACGGAGGGAGTACCAAACAAAACCCACGGATCACTATCAAACCAACTCACATTGTTTGCTGATTATACAAACAACAAATTTAATAAGGATTTTACATAGAAGTAATGATTCCAGTCAATGAACTTATTTAACCACATTTAAAAAATACATGACTCTGATATCCACATTACAAGATAAACGAATGCAAAACAATCAATCAAGTACAAGAATCTTCTAGCTATAAAACAATTCTAAGCAACTAGATTAGAAATTAATAGGTCATCAACACAAAATTTTATTAGCCAAAAACATATCTTAAACCCCTAAAATAAAAATACAAGACAGAGTAAGAAACAAAAACACAAAACATAGAGTGATGGGAGAACAAGTGTTGAGAAAACGTTGACCATACACAAAACCCTTAGGCCTCGTTTGGCACATGGGAATCTGGGTTCGGGAATGGGTATTTGATTCCCGTATAACACTTGACTTTGTTTGGCGTATACATGATACCGGGTAAGGGAATGGGTATCAGTTTCCTACGGGTATCAAATGCCCACTTTATAATGTCATCTCATTCCCACGATAATAGGTGGGTTTTTGATATCCATTCCCAAGGAATGTGTACAGGGTAACTTATTTCTCTAAAATTTTGAAATTCAATCAACCAAGTCAAGTAAATCTCATCATCTCCATAGCGACATCGTTCGAAATTTCATCGTCTCACTAGGTGACATCATTCAGAAAAAATCCCTCGATCATCAATGTCTCTCACTCGGCCTCTTCTAGACTTCACACAGCCCAACTCCTAAACGTTACCCAAAAGGCACTGTATATTAGAATTTTATGAAATTTGTTGCCACTCATGCATTCTTGAAAGTTCCGTTTTTAATCAAAAGGACCTGTGAAACAGAGACTATTAGATTTTATTCGTATTTCCATGCCCAAAAGTCTTAACCCCAATTCATATATTCTGAGTTCTTGTGCTTCAAATTTCACAATATCTGTGAGATTTCCCTGTAATTGTGATAAAATTGATTTTCATAATTAATTACGTATCTGTGTTTTAGGCAAATAGATTGTTTAATTTTGAAATATATAGATTTCCAAACATAAGAAACGTAATCTTATGTCCATTCCTTAACTTTGACATAAGCAATGACCAAACATGGGAATGAGAATGTTTGATTCTCATCATTCCTAGATTTCAAATACTTAGATATGACTTGCCCATTCCCATGTAACCATTCCCGTATGCCAAACGAGGCCTAAAATGCAATATCTTGAGATTTTGAAGTCGAAAAAATAAATGAAAATACCGTTGCGTTTGTCTCGACGAGACGAATCAAACTAGATAGGTTATGATATGGTTTGCATTTATCTATTTTTTAAAAACATATTTTTTAACAAACAAAAAAATTGTTCTGTTCATCGTCTAAAATGTAACACTTTTTATGAAAAAAGTAACAGCTTAGTCTTTAAAAAGTAACACTTTTATTACAAAATATAACAGCATTTTTGAAGAAAATTTTAAATAGTTTGATAGTTTTTGTGGTTAGAAAAAGTAATAATTGAAGTGTAACAGAGTGCATGAATGATTATAATTTGCTATATAGATGAATATAACAGTTTTATAGAGTAAGTGTTACATTTTATAAAAAAAAAAAAAAAAAAAAGAGTAAGAATTCATGTATATAATCGGTTGCATTTTAATTGTTACTTTCTCTTAAATAACAATCAAACTATTTCTTTTTACTTTATTTTTTTTTTGCAAAACTACTATTTTACATTATAGAATTCCACTTGTTACATTTGTTAGGTTTATTCCGCAAGTGCACGGGTGTATGTAGTATAGATAGTGCAAGAGCGAGTCGATCCCACGAGGACAACTTTACTTACAAAATATTTTTGCTTAGAATAAGAAAATAAAGAAAAGAAAATGATTGGGGGTTATAAAATTGTTTTGTCACTGAACTAGATATATATTGCAAAATACTCTAACTTTGAATGAAAACTCTTATGAAGAAATACTTCCCGGGATTGGGATTCGAACAATCAAACGTTCACCAAGTTAATCATGCTCTTTTGATTAAATGTTCATTTTTTAACAAGGATGGTACGCTATTCATGTTACTTTCTCATTGGTCAAGCTAAGTAACAAATGTATTTTAATACTAACACGGCCTTTCTCTCGAGGGTTCCGTACATTAGTAAAAACCCATTAAGTTCATGAAAAATCCACGTACTTCCACTCAAGGAGCACCCCTAGGCCATTAACCTACTCTCGTGATTAATGAAACCCAGTCTATTCATATGGTTCCGTTAGTCAAGATTCCACTCTCGCTCCATCTCTTGACTAACTAAGATTCATACAAATCATGGAGCTCATCATGGTTGTAGGCGTTTTAGTACAATATGAAGAGATTGTTTAAGATGAAGAGAATAAAAATAGAGCATAATTAAAGTTTATGAACATATGGTGTTGAATTCCAACCCCGAGAAAAAGGGAGAATTACTCACAAGCCATTTGTGAAATCAAAACATGAACAAGATAAAAATAATAAGGAGAGATGAGAAACACTTATTCAGATTTGGATGAAGACAAAGGGCTGAGAATAACTCTGTAAGAATATTTATTGCTTTTCCTCAAGAACACCTCCAAAAAGATATAAAATAATAATATTTGAGACTAAAATTTAGTAGAATAATGTTACAATAAATTCTCCCCCTTTAAACTACTGGTTTCTAGTCTTTTATATAGGCCATGGAGGAAGAGATGTGCTTTTTCCCGGAAAGTTTCTTGAAAAGGTGCCTTTTGGAGAAATCTGAAAAGTTGCTGAACAGGGGGTGCTCGGCCGAGTCAAGGAAAAGTGCTCGGCCGAGCAAGCCTTTGAAAATAAATCTGCCTTTCTGATTCCCTATGCTCGGCCGAGTCAAGGGTGGTGCTCGGCCGAGCACCTGGGCGGGTCTTGAACATGGTCCGGGCTGGTTTGACTTGGTTAAATTGTTCCATCTTCAACCTTTTTGCTCCGATTCACTATATGAGTCATATTTTAACCCGAAAGACCTGTTTTAACCACAAAGTAACACCAAGCATCATATCCAAATAAAAGATGTAAATAGAGATAAAAATTGACTAAATAAAGCTAGGAATTGGGATAAAAAAGTATGTAAAATATATCATAAAAGACTATAAAATAGTCGTTTATCAACATTCAACTTTTGTAATTGATAAATCATTAAGTGTTTTACCAATAAAAAAACACAAATGTAACAGTTTTATAATAAAATGTAGGAGCTGATTGATAAAATGAGACTTTTTATGATTTTTAATTTTTTAAGAAAATTGTGAATATTATTGTAATGACCCGATATTTTTTTTATTTTATTAGTTTATTTTATTTATGTTAATTCATTTTAATTAAATGATAATTAAGGTTAATGGGTTAACTAAGGAAGTGGGCTAGGTAATTAAAGAGTTGGACCAAAAATTGTAATGGGCTCAAGTGGGCTAGTTTGAATTTAAAACAAATAGATCAAGCCCAATTAACAATTAACCAAAGTATAAAACCTTGAGTTAGTGAATTTTAGGTTTTAATTTTATTTACCAAAACAACAAAATAACAAAAACCCTAATCATCGCCACCAAAGGCAGCGGCCGTCGGCCAAAGGAGGAGGGAGAAGAGTTTTCGCCATTTTTTTTTTTGAAGTATAATCCGATCATTCTCAAGGTAATGCCAAACCTCACCCTCCAAAAATTTATTTCATTGAATTTGGATAAATAAAATTTAAGTTATGCATGTTTTAAGAGAATAATCATTAGGGTTTGCATGCTAGTAAATGAATAGTGAGAAATTTTAATTGCTAAAAGCTTAGATTCAAAGGCTATGATAAAATGATGATCCCCATGTCTAGCTTTATTTTAAGATTAACCCTGTGATCATAAATTGAATAAATCCATGTTTTATAATGTATGGGAATTGAACAAATAAGGAATTGAGGTTAATTAGGATTTAACAAAAAAAAAAAAAAAGAGGAAAAAATATGGATTCACCCCATAAGGGTTTCGGCCGAATGGCCTTATGATGTTGGGAATTGTTTTGTTGATTTCTTTTAATAGTGTTAGCGATTATTGAATAAATGGATGTTAGAAATTTACAAAGAAAATTAAGAACAAGAAAAATTGACCAAATCTATAAATCTTGATGCTATGAAATTCGCCCTAAAGAGCTATATGAATTAGGTATTAATTCTTGATTTAGGATGTTAATAGTTTGGACGGAAAAGTTAGTGTTTTCGTTAGATTTATAATGAAAAGAGAACATGATCCTTAAGAGAGTTATTGGAAAGTTAGAAAACTAACTTGAAAGAATGTAATAAGTACTTGGAAGACCTTGAAAGTTAGGAAGTTAACGAGAAGAGGGAAGATTAAAAGATTTCAGTTAGTTTCCTAACGGAAAAGGATTAAACTGATAAAGTTTAAAGTTAAAAGGAATGAAAAGGAAACCTTTGAGGTTAAAGGGGTCTAAGTGGTTAAAAAAAACTTGGGGGACCTTTACGAATAAAACCAAAGTCAAATGACCTTCCTGCAATTAAATGAAAGTCAAAGGATCAAATTGTAATTAAACTAAAGTTGGAGGATTAAATTGTAATTAAACTAAAGTTAAAGGATCAAATTGTAATTAAACTAAAGTTGAAGTATCAAATTGCAATTAATCCAAAGTTGAAGGATCAATTTGTAATTAATCCAAAGTTGAAGGGCTTATTTACAATTTCATCAAAGTTGAAGGACTGACTCGTAAATCAAAGTCAGAGACTTAAACGTAAGTAAAGAAGTAAAAACACATCTCTCAGTTAACTAAGTAGAAGTAGTTAACATCGTAAGAGGATACTAAAGTAAACTATTCGATGCTTTGTAGATTCGCACAAGGAGAACATTGCAAGGAAAAGCAATCAATGTAAGGGATTACGTTCCTTACTGTTATTTGAACTCCTGTTGATTGGAACTCTATATTTCTTTCTATAAGTTAGACTATCAATATGGCATGATAGTATTTGAATAAATTCCGCGTTATTGAACGTTCTTTTGGAAGAATCCTTACTTAGTGATGTCCCCATTGATCCACTAAGTATCAAAGATTGAAACTTGTTATCACATACTTGTACCTTGGTATGTTCACATCCCAACTCGTAAGTTAATCACTTACTTGTTGGAATGTACAATGTCCAGTTAGAAAAGACATTGTCGGGACAGTCCAGTTAGAAAAGACTCGTCCTTAAACTAGGGATTGCATGAATGATCACATGCCTTCTCTCAGGAATTGTCTGATTACAAGGATAATTCTAGACCCCGAGCATATATGTGTGGATACCATATATGTTACGACCTACACTAATGGCTTGAAAAAGCTAGGTGTACAAAATTGTACCTTTGGCATTGAGGATATAATGTACATTGGAATTGACGGAACTAGAATGAATCCCTTTGGATCGTAGTGCCATAATCCTTTGAAGGTAAAATCTTAAGAGTATTATGACTGTATTGCTCTGCAGTCTTAAATCAAAAGTAATTTAACCTATCCTTGCAAAAGTCATTCATAGTGTTCGTTCTGGTCGTCTCTCCTTAGTAACCGGAGAGGCCACGTATGAACTTACTGAGCATTCATTTGCTCACCCCTTCTCTACAATTTCTATTTCAGGATTTAAGTAAAGGGAAAAGGAAGGAGAGCAGCTGTAGATGGAACGGCAGATTTGAAGATTTATTATTTAGTTATTTTAAGAATAATTAATTACTCTGTTTAAGTTGAAATACATTAACGGCTAGGGTTGTTTACCTGCCGAGACAAGTTTTGATGGTTACGCTTCCGCATTTATGATAAACTGATGATGTAATAAAGGGTTGGTTTGAGAACCCTAATTTGAGGTATTTTAATTATTGTTATTTAATGCCATTTAATGCTCAGATACAGTAAGAAAATTTGGGGTGTTACAATTATGAAAGATAACTCTTATACCTTAGGTATAAGAATAATTATAATTTTATACCAAAGTGTAGGACCAGACCGGTTAATAAAATATGAGATTTGTTTTATGATTTTTAGTTTTTTTTTTTTTTTTGAGAAAATGATAAAAAATCTGAATAAAATAACTCTTATACTTTAGGTATAAGAGTAAATCTAATTGTATACCTAAGTGTAGGATCAGATCGGTCGATAAAAATTGAGACTTTTATATGATTTTTATTTTCTAACAAAATGTGAAAAATTATGCAAAAATAACTCTTATACCTTAGGTATAAGAATATTTCTACTCTTATACCTTAGGCATAAAGGTGAACTAGTCTTATACTTAAGTATAGGAGCTGAACGGTTAATAATAAGTGTTTTATATGATTTTTATTTTTTTAAGGAAATCTGAAATATTATGAAAAAAATAATTCTTATACATTACATGTAAGAGTAATTTAATCTAATATCTAAGTGTAGGAGCCGACCAGTAAATAAAATATGAGACTTTTTATTATTTATTTTTTTTAAGAAATTGTGAAAAATTATGAAAAAAAATAACTCTTATGCCTTAGAAATAAGAGTAATTCTAACCTTATACCTAAGTTAGGAGCAGATCGGTTAATAAATTGAGTCTTTTTAATGATTTTTATTATTTTACAAAATGTAAAAAATTATATAAAAAAATAACTTTATACCTTAGGTAGAAGAGGTATTATGGTCTTATTCCTTAAATATATGAGCAGACTGGTAAGGGTAGACTTGTCTTTTGACCAGCGATGGGTTTCCATGGAGTTTTCAATATGTCGGTTGTGTTAATGGGAATTTTATTTGGGTCAAGGGGCCTAGGCTCCAAGCCCCATAAATGTTTTTCTTATTAAATCATCCGTAAATACAATTTCACCTAAGAAAAGAATCTTGTGCGTTTACTACTATTACTACATTGCCCTAAATATATATTATTTTCGTCTCCTAAATGGAATATGGACATTATTGAGTGGAATTAGTTGGAATGGTAGTTATAAATACTTAACCCACGAAAATATATATATATATATATATATATATATATATATATATATATATATATATATATATATATATATATATATATATATATATACACACAGTTGTAATTACTCTTAATTAATGTTCATTTAGAAATAAAATTGTTTTTCCATCTTTCTTTCTCTCTTTTCTTCATGATTATGGTTGTATTCCATTGCCACAGGGTGCCCGACGGTCATATGCCAAGCATACTTCTTTGCATTCAAAGTAAAAATATGTTCAGCGGTCAGAGGCAGAGCCGGTGAGTCTTCTTCGTGGGGTCACATACTTATTCTTACTCTCCCTTCGTCCTTAAACGATTATCATATTTACATGTATGCCTACAAAATTAAAGATTTATTATTTGGATATAATAAAGTATTTACGCATCTTTATATTAAATTTTCATTGAAATTCAACTTAACTGTACCCGTGGAAGAACCGTTAAACGGTTTACCCGTAACCGTGGCTAGGGCGGTTCGGTTATGGGTTGTTCATCCCAATATCCGTAACTGTTAACACGTGCACCCACAACCATTAACCGGTTTACCCATAACATATTTTGTTAGTTTTCTAACATAATTTGTTAATTTCCTAATATAATCTGTTAAGAATGTTCAATTTTTAAAGGTATTCTATTACTTTTTATTTATTTTAAACATATTCTAACATATTTTGTTCAATTTTATTGATATCAAAAAGGAAAAAAAAAAAAAAAAAATTAGTTAATTTCTAACAAGTTTCGTTAGATTTTTTAACGAAATCAGTTAACAATTTAATAGTTAAATTTTTAGAAAAAAAAAAGGCAGATCCGTACGACCCGTGGACCCGTACTCGCTTCACCTGTGTCCCACCAGTAACCGCACCCGTGTATAACATGGTTAGGTTACGGTTATAGGTTTTGGAACACGTACCCGTACCCATACCCGCAACCGTAACCGTAACCGTAACCATCCCACCCGTGTTTGGCTATATCTATCCCTGGATAGATATCCTCAGCCACTCTCATACTCTCTCCTCCTCGGCCACTCTCATACTCTCTCCGTCCCGAAATTATCTTCTTTTTTTTTTGATGATACGAAGGTACTTTGAGGAAAGATTTTGAGTTAATTTAATTATCCTAAAGAAAATTTAAAAAATTGTTATTGATAGTATTTATAATGGTGTATCAATATAGAAGTACTGTGAATCAAATCTCCACTGAATGTTGTTCTGAACCATGACTTGAGACGCACAAATAATTCTCCAAGTATAACCTGGCCTGGCGAACATTGGAATTCACAAAATCTCTACAATATTATGATTTGGCTTTGAGGACATGATAAATGGAAGCATTTAGGTCGATAATAAGAGTCAAACCAAGTCTTCCAAGCATTACAACAAAGGAAACACACACGATAGACAAATTCTCCCAATGCAATGGGAGAATACAAAGGCTCTCGACTATGGAGAGAATATCAAATTCGCAAACTTATTTAAAGACATAAAAACAAGTGAAACAAATTAAAAAAGAAAAATGATGATAAATTAAGAGACACCGATGAGAGTGATCCTCTTCCAACCAAATTTCAAAAAGGAGTCCCATGAAAATATAGACTGAATATGATTGACATATTTTGATCACATCAAAAATCATCTCCGTTGCTTCGTAAATCATTATCATAATCTTGAAATGACAAAAGTACAAAACAAAAAAATGAAAAAGGAAGAGAAAAACATAAACAACACAATTGTTTAATCTCAATAAATTGAGATTACAAAAACTAATCCGCAAACTCACACAACACCGATTGGTTTCAACGCGGTTATCCGCGCCGGCCCACACTAGAGAAAGAGGAAATGGCGGGGAATAATTAAAGGAAGAGGATATATTTTTGACAAATTCTTAAATGCGACGGCCGCACGCTGTGCGGCGAACCGTCTCATATAAGGATTTGTTCCGCTGCTTCTCGCATCCACCTGCTCCACTACAGCCGACCGCCAGATCCAACCCTCCCGCTTCCCAGATCGTGACACATGTCTTTCTTTAAAAAAAAAAACCCAATAACTTTAAAATAATATATCTTGAGATTTATAAGACGGATTTTTTTAAAAAAAAAATACCGTTGTGTTCGTCTCGACGAGACGAATAAAATTACATAGGTCATGATATGGTTTGATTTATTTTAAAAAAACATACTTTTTAATACACGAAAAAATTAAGCTGCTCGTCAACTAATATGTAACACTTTTTTCTAATAAACGCAACAGTTTCATCTTTACAAAGTAACACTTTTACTGTCAAATGTAACAACATTTTTGCAAAAAAATATAAATAGCTTTGAATTGTTTTTGTGGTTAGAAAAAGTGTTACGTTCTTAATAAAAATTGTTACATTTCAGATATAATGTTACATTTAAAAATATAAACTGTTACAATTGAGAAAAAAAAATATTACATTCATTTTTATAAAATGTAACATTAGTTTAGTTTGTCAATCTTATGTTAATTTTGAAAAAAAAAAGTGTTACATTTGAAAAAAAGAGTGTTACATTCCTTTATAAAAAGTGTGACATTAGTTTAGTTGTCAATCTTTATGTTATCTTTAATTTATTGCAGCAAAATTGTGGTACATTTTGAAAAAAATATAGTTACATTTGAAAAAAAAAGTGTTACATCCCTAGATTTTTTGGGGTGAAATATTTTAGGAAATTTAAATTTACTACCCGGTGGGTCTAGTGGTAATTTTAAGGATTAATTCCACAAGGCCCTTTACCCATATCATCAATAATCAATAACTAAATAAAAGCTGAAGTGCAAAGCACTTCAGCACACCCACCTTTTTCCCGCCAAAAGACTAGATACACTGCAGTTTACTTGACCTTACAAAGTTCACCACTCTCAGAAAATAAAACTTCCCAAAAACTCCCGTGCATTCATTGTAGCCGACTATTTTTAATTACAGCAATAATAATGGCTTATGTTACCAATGTAACCCTTAAATTTATTTGCAGTATCGAAAATAACCCTAACTGTTACAGTTACTCCCTCTGTCCCTAAATGAGTGTCCACTTTCAAGAAATCTTTATCCCTAAATGAGTGTCTTTTTTGAACATAACTTTCTCCCTAAACGTTTTTTTCCAAAAAAAAAATCACCGGTTTCTTTATATGTGCAAAACTAAAGGTTTGGAAAGGAGATTACATGATTGTATATGAATCGTTGTTACCAAATTGTTCAAAAAGTTGAGATTTTCAGTGTCCCTTAAAATGAAATTTGGACACTCATTTAGGGATAGAAGTAGTAGTAATTAAGCAACATCGATGAGTGTGCGCATGCTGGCTGTCTTAAAGGCTGGCTAGCTGCATATTAAAAGTTTATAGAGAGTCCAACAATATAACAACTTACAAAATGCAAAATAATACAATTAATTTAATATAAAATCTCAATACGATTACACAATGAAATCTCAGTTTTAATACAATTTTCTTCCATAAAAAAATATTCAATATTAACCCAGAAATTTGAAGAGTCAGTTTATGGAAAGGTAACAATTTAAAAGATCACTTTCGAAATTTTTGCAGCTTTAGTCATCTCACAACATCAGCATAATGTCAATTTCTATTGCTCTCTTCAATGACCTCAAGAAAGGAAGACCAGCTTGGTCCGTGAAGGTTACAGTGGCACAAAAAATGGTCTATTCTGCTGCAACTGTTGAGTTAATTATCATAGGTCAAGAGGTAATAAACTAAATCTTTTTATAAGTAGACTGTCATTTCTTTCTTGTAACTATTTTCTGATTTATTTTTTCTTCTAGGGTGGACAAATCAAAGCAACAATACATGTCAAAATATTCGAGCATAGTGCTTATGAAATAACATGATGAAAATTACAAGATCAATCTCTACTGGTTGTAGGAGAAGGTTTGATTAACAAGTAAAATGTATGCATTTAAATATGCTTTGAAAAATCAGCTTTCTTTTTTTTTCATTTTCTGTAGAACCTTTCTTTGAGCAATGGATCCAACTTATGTGATCTGTACTCAAATTGATTGGACTCAAGTATTCATCATACATAGCTTGAAACCAAAGTCAGGACATAACGAATTTAATAGAAAGATACTTGACACTATAGGTGAAATTATTTTACCATGACCAATTCAAATTTAGAATAATCTCAGTAACAAGTCATAAAGTTGCAGCTTTTTGTATTATATGTCCCCTTTTCCTTTACCTTTTTATATCATGTTATGCTACTTCAATTCATTTTTTTGTTTGTGAGTAAAGAAAAATCAAGAGTGAGAGTATCATAAGCTACCTCACAGTTGTTGTAGTCTATCCCCGTATGCGAATGTGAATGTGAATGTGAAAGAGATTCAAGACAGTAACAAGTTAAATCATTACCCTCGATTCCTAGTTGCTTCATAAAGAAGGGCTTCGATGTCTACCAAATTATGTACACGTTCAGGCCTTTTTTGACGAGCTGCTAAGTGGGAATATCCCCTGCATTTCAATCCAACCCAATTCATAATTCAGCTTAACAAAAAGATATGAACAAAAATACAAGTAACTTCAAAAAGAAAGTTACTACCTCTGTCCCTTAATGAGTGTCCAAATTTCATTTTAAGGGACTTAACTTTTTGTACAATTTCGTGATAAAATTCATTTATAATCTTATAATCCTCTTTAAACATTTAGTTTTTGCAAGTATTTCTAAAAAAACATTTAGGGACAAAGTTATGATCAAATTTTGGGACCAAAATTTCCTAAAAATGGACACTCATTTAAATATAGACTTTTAAATATAGACTTATAGTGAAGATGCTTACCATGGACACATTTTTTCTTCAAAGATGCCAGTTAAGAAACATAAATCTACCACACACCCACATACCCCACCACAATATTAATCTTCTTTGTCTTTCAAAATCATTTTGCACTCATAATAAAAAGTTTCTGATAATACAACCATAAAAATACTTGGCCATTATAGGTAACAGGAATGTTAATGCTTGCATTTTGTGGAAGAATTTAAGATTTTCTTCATTGTTTTGGAAACAAATGAATTTTGAAACAGTGCAATTGGTCTTACAAAATTTCTGGGTGTTTTTTTTTTAATCAATGAAAGACCAAATTTCTGTTGATTTTAACAAATACTCAAACTTCATTATGACCTACATAATTTTTTTATAAGGAAATTTTGATTGCAATATTTTGGGAAACACCCACAAATCAAACCATGTATGTTTCTCTTCAAAATTTTCACTTTGTTTTGGAAAACTTTCACTTTGTTTTGGAAAATCTAGATAAATGTACAAGTATTTATGCACTGAAAACAAAACCCAAGTACGCATAGCACACTAAATTTAGAAGACCAAATTTCTGATGATTTTGAGAAATAACTTATTTATGATCTACATATGAATTAACAAACAAATTTTGAGTGGCACACAAACATAAACACACACACATGAATAAACAACAACAAAATAGAGGACTCAACATACACCACTACTAAGTACTACTCAAACTAAAACGAATATTGGATGAACAAAAAAATTAAAATCCATCAACAATATTCACATATCTGATAATATTTGACCTAAATCATACATGGATATACATAGATAAGAGCGAAATACAATAACCAGCTTCATTAACCAAAAAAAAAAAAACATGTTAATCGCATTTTTTAGAAAAATCAAACAAAGTTTTAGATATTTGCATGATTCAAACATAGAAACGCATAACAAGGCCAATACATTGAAAATTACCGAAAACAATTGGTTGAAATTAATGGCTGGTCGGAGAAGCAATTGATTTTGTATGCTATGATCCATTTGTTGTATTTTTTTCCTTGGAAATCATCAATTGAGAATTGAATGACGAAAATAGGAGAGAGGAAAATGGCATCCGTCGTTTGATGTCGCTGGATTTCGGGTTTCGGGTTGAGAGAGAGAGAGTGGCGCAGAACATTATAGAGATGAATGAGGGAGCGGTGAGTACACTAAGGTTAGGGTTAGGGTTAGGGTTAAAGTTTTTAATGAGAGATAAAAGGCTTTTCTTTTTTAAGTGACAAAATCGATTTTGGGCTTGTCTTCATAATGGGCTGCAATTTTTGGAGTCTTTATAGTGGGTTAGATTGGGATGTTCAGATGGAGTGAGACTATAATGCATAGTTGAGCAATGGAATGAGAGTAATTATTATGAGGCTCAGTCATTATGTCGTGGAAGCAAAATATTTAAACGCCAGTAGTGTTGGTGGAAAGGTTTTTGTGTCGAAGATGTCATTAACTCCATCTAATCTAAGTTTTGACATTCACGTTTCAAATGAGACAATTTCTGTTGGTTGCATCATACGCAATGACAATCAACAAAAGTAAACACCAGCTACTCACTCATGTTGGTCTATTTCTAAAAAACATGTTTTCAGTCATGGTCATATATACATTGCTTTGTATTGAATAACTACTCGTATTGAATTAAAGATAATAGTTTGGGATGAAGAGGAAAAGAACGTAGATATGAATTTTTTTTAAAAAAAATTATTTTATTATTAATGCAGTTATATATTTTTGATAAATTCATTTTGTTTAAAAAGAAAACCCTATATTAACTTTTATAGTTATAGTAACACTTTTGATTTGAGTTCAATAATTTGGCAGTGTTTTAACCGTGCGTTTAACGCACGGGTGTAACACTAGTTTCTCCATAAAAACCCAAGTGAGATCTAAAAGCCCACACTTTAATAGAAGCCCAAATCAAAATTCCACCAAAACCCAAAATACCTTTGACCTGGTCAAATATATTTTCTAAATACCCAAAATACCCCTACCCCAACACAAAACCCTAACCTCCTTTCCTCTCTCATTCTCTCATTCACACACACGATTCTCTCTCTAAAAAACACGCACGCACACTCTCTCCATCGCCGTTCGTCTTCTCCGGTGAAACCTCCACCCACCGGCGCACCTACCTCACTGGCCACCACCTCCCTCCGACGTCGCTCGCGTTCTCTCCCCCCTTTCCCATCTCCGGTAATCTCAGTTTGTTTCCGGCGCTCCACCACCATCCTTGTTCTACCCAGATCCAGTCAGATCTAATGGAAAACTCAAACCTCTGGCGCCTCCTTCTCCCTCCGGTGCTGAGATTATCGGCGTCATCCGTTCTTCGCATCTGGACCTCCATTTCTTTCAACAACGATGAACAATTTTGGTGCCTCGTTCCCTCTTCGCCGGCGATCCGTTCCAGATCTGACCGGATTATCCTTGATCTCCATTTTCTGGTGAATGGTGATTGAGTAATATACTCATCTTACTGCTCTCAATTTTCATAATTCTTGTTGTGACCGTATACTTTGTGTAATATCAACCGCTAATTAATTGAAGTCACTTTTTGAAGTGTCGATTATTGAGAAATGCAACTTTTTGAATGACTTAGAAGTATGTTGCATAAAATTGTGTTGCTATCTGTTGACTGCAATTTTGGTGCAACTTGTTGGGAACTTGGTTATGCTATTTTCGAATTTCACAATTTAGTAGTAATAGCGGTGTCAAGTGATCATGGTTGTGTTGATATTCAAGAACATACCTTGCCTAGGTTTTAAGGAAATGAAAAGCAAAAATTTCATAATTATACTTCCTCCGTCATGGAAAAAAAGTACTATTGATCAATAAATTAGTCTTATATGTCAGTTATGAGAGTTTGACTGGATTTGAGCAACTAATGTTAAATTTTCTTTTGTGAAAAAATGAAAAAAAAGTGAAAAAATGACTCTTATACTCTAATTATAAGAGTATAACAGGTCTCATATGTCAATTATAAGAGTTTGACCGGATTTGACCAAATAATATTATTTTTTTTATTTTTTTTGAGAAAGTGATAAAAAATGACTCTTATATTCTACTTTTAAGAGTATAACTAGTCTTATACACCAGTTATAAGAGTTTGACCTGATTTAACCAAAAATATTATTTTCTTTTATCAAAAGTTGGAAAAAGTGAAAAAAAATGAGTCTTATACTCTATTTACAAGAGTAGAACCGGTCTTATACGTTAATCATAAGAGTTTGATCGGATTTGACAATTTTTTTTTAATTATAAGTTGGAAAAAGTGAAAAAATGACTCTTATAGTCTAATTATAAGAGTAGAACTGGTCTTATACGTCATTTATAAGAGTTTGAATGAGATTTGACCAAAAAATATTATTTATTTTTTATTAAAAGTTGGAAAAAGTGGAAAAAAAATTGACTCTTGTACTCTAATTATAAGAGTAGAGCAGGTCTTATACGTGAGTTATAAGAGTTTGACCGGATTTGACCAAAATATGGAGTATTATTTATTTTTTATTAAAAGTTGGAAAAGTGAAAAAAATGACTCTTATAGTCTAATTATAAGAGTAGAACTGGTCTTATACGTGAGTTATAAGAGTTTGACCGGATTTGACCAAAAAATATTATTAATTTTTTAATTAAAAGTTGGAAATAGTGATTTTTTTTTTACTCTTATACTCTAATTATAAGAGTGGAGTAGGTCTTTTACGTGAGTTATAAGAGTTTGACCAAAAAATACTCCATCCGTTCCGGGTAAGTTGCAACAATTTGCCATTTTGGGCATTCCAGTTAAGTTGCAACAATGACAAATAAGGAAACTCTTTATTACTTTTATAATCCTCAACTCATTCTCTCTCTTCCTCCCAACCACTCATTATTCTCCACTCATTCTCTCTCTTCCTCCCAACCACTCATTATTCTCTTTTCTTAATTTTTGTGCTTCCCTTTCCATGTTGCAACTTACCCGGAACGGAGGGAGTATTATTTACTTTTTTATTAAAAGTTGGAAAAAGTAAAAAAATGACTCTTATATTCTAATTATAAGAGTAGAACTGGTTTTATACGTCAGTTATAAGAGTTTGAATGAGATTTGAACAAAAAAGTGAGATTCAACTCCTAGGGGTAGATATGTCTTTTAAGCATCAATGGGTTTACATGAGATTTTGATCTCATTGTGGGTTTTTAAGGAATTTTGATCTCGCCTCGCCAAAGGGCCTAGGGTCCAAAGCTCTAATTTTAAGGCATAACCTAGATTAATACATACATATCCTTTTCCAACCTGTGACCGAATCGGAGCAATGGACACGGCATCGGCGACCAGCGCGAGCAAGGAAGCACGCCGGCGACGGATCGTTGACAGAGGATCCGACCGGTTAGCTCTTATAACCGGTCGTATTCAAACCCTACAGCCTTCTTCTTCCTTCACCGCCCCCAAGCCTCCTCAAGACTCATCCCTTCATACTTATCAAGCCTCCTGCCCTCCCTTTCTCTCCGATCAATCCAATTCCGGTAATTTTCCGTCTCCTTATATGTATCTGTCTCTGTATTTATTATATTTTCGTGTATAGTTTATGCGTTTGTATCATATGTTTATGTAAATGTGTTGATTTATATTGTCCTCTATTGATTTTGTGAAGATGTTGAGTTTGAGATACTAATTGTTCGATTAGTTAATTGAATTGTATATCTAAATGCTAGTGAAATTGTTTAATAATTAAATAATAATGATTTTGAAAGTAATCACATAGTCCCTCCGTCCCAAAGTGATCTACTTATTTCCGTTTTGAGCGTCCCATACTAATTGCTGCATACCCAAAATGTTCAATTTTTTCTCACCTACCCACTCACAACAACTATCCACTAACTTATTTTCTCTTTCCTACCTACCCACTCACAACACTTACTTTCCCAACATATTTTCTTAATCCCCGTGCATTCACATTCAATAGCGATAAGTTTGGGATGGAGGGAGTATGCTGTTAGGGCTGTGGGGGCCAAACTGAGCTGCTAGAGCTCAAGATATCTGAAGGGATTGTTCGAGTCAAGCTCGACCACTGAAGACGCTGGTTAAGAGAACGAGCCGGATATGCGACTCGTTTGTCCTTCGTGCTCGTTCGAGTTTTTCTCGCGAGCTTATCAATTAATTAGGGACATTTTTGTAGTTTTGCATAGAAAGGAGCAAAGTGAATAACTCAACCACTTAGTCACCAGATCTGTTGTTTGCTTGAGCTTGATCTCGATGGATGTATAAGTGTTCGAACTCGAATAAAGATTGAAAATTGATCGAGTTCTACTCAAAATGGCAGCTCATGAACAACTCCCGAAAATGATCAAATCAAGTGCGAACGACCAATGAGCTCGAGTTTGAACTCGATAAAAGCTGATTCGATTGATAATATTCAAGCTCGGATGCCAAAAACTCGTTCGAACTCGGCTCAAATTGCAATTGAGGATCCGGGCTCCAGTAATATTTAGTGGAACAAGATTTAACATTGGAAGTGGTTGTTGTGCATTGAAGCGTTGTTATATACTTTTGGATGCGATAGGTGTTTTTGTGTGTGGTAAAGTTGTGTGACTCGTGTAATTGGGTTTGAAGTTGATGGTGATGCTAAAGCTAGGTGAAGATAAATTTTTAATTGATTGGGTTCAGTTGGAATTGGTAAGTTGTTGTTTTATGGAAATATCTGTCTTGACAAAGACAGTGGGGAACGAGGGTCAATGTTTCCCTTAAAGTAACCAGGGTGTTGAATGTTGAGTGTTGACTTTAGGCGTGGGTTTCAGCATGTTTTGGATGCTATTTGGATTGTGGGAATAGTGGTTCTAGAAAATGCAAATGGGTGTACGTGCAATCCTAACTCTATTCTGGTCTATATTAAGTCGCAGACGATTATAAGTTAATATAATGCTAAGTGTGAGAATAACTTAACAATCTTAACAGAGAACCCTGCAATTCTAGAATTTGTGTTCTTGTTACTCTTGTGTTGTTCCATTCTTAGTAGTTTCTGAAGTTTTATAAATATCAGGTAAAGAATTTTCTTGGAATTGAGAATTAATTAAGGAACAACATGAACTATTTGTCTCTTTTCTTCCCACAATTATTTTCTTGCCTGTGATGACAATGACAACATCTGGTACAATGGCTGTTTAGCTATGGTGGTACCCATGATTTGGTGTGAAACGGGTCAAAATCAGGGGTAGAAAGTTATGCAATCGTATTTTATGGGAACTCAAATGAGGTTCAAACTTGTAAAACGGATTTTTTTTTTTTTTCATTGAAGAAAGGGGGTCAATTGTCAAAATGATACAAAAAAAAAAGACAATTTAAATCGACAACAATAACTTATCTAAGTTCAATGGTAATAAATGTCTATTACGCCATCCTAAATGGGGTCAAGTAACTCCTTTAGGAAGCGGTAGCCTCGTTGCTGCCGTTTGGTATTGCATGTATACATCTCCCGTGGTGACAAGTTAAATTTTCAGTCATTTGAGTTTCGGCAATTAGCGTATAGCTTGAATGTTATACCTAGAGGTTTCTTGAAAAATAATCACTGTTCAAGTTAATGAGAGCAAAGGAGTGAGTCGTAAAAGAAACAAACTGCTTACTATAGACTATGAGCAATATCATATTATGGTTCACTATAATTGAGGTGGCAGTGTTAATACTTGGGTGCTAGTTTAGTATAATTGCGTGTGTCAGTTTCCTCAGATAAGTTTTGTCCAAACTCAATTAAAAATATTATGTAGTAGATTAACAGGAAGCTAGTACATTCTTTGGGGAGTCTCATGTTGAGTTTCGATAAAAGTAGTACCTCGGACAGAAAGTTCTCTTAAAAAGGATAGTCATTTGGGAACCAGAGGTACATGATATGATCCAACATGCTGTTAGACAAAAATCTTATGGTATAAGTTAATTTCCATAGGAATCCATACTCTAGGACACACCCCGTATCTGCTGAAAACGAATTTAACTAGATGCTGTTCCTGAAAAGTTTATACAGAAGTTAGATTCGTACGTACATTATTTTTTCCTTATGCAACATTTTAATCACTTCTGTCCTAAATTGTTGTACGTGTATATTAATTTCATTATCCTTCTTCCACTTAAAGAACCCTACTTTTCTTTTTTGAATGCTCCTTTCTCTTCTACGTGTAGCCGCCCTTATAAATGAAATAGAGCTGGTGGACTCATGATCGACTCGTTTCCTTTTATGTTTTTCTTCTTTTTCCCAATCAAGCGAAAGTAGGAAATGATTTTCTTTGGAAGCATGAGAAAGGGATTTTATAAAATTAACCTTCCGTTCTCACTTACAAAAACTCCTAAGCAATTCCTATTATTTTTAAGAGGAAGAGGGGGATTATGTGGTATATTTCAGATTTCATATTTAGACTCTATCCATTCTGGATTTTCAGATGCTTGAACAGTACTTTTTTGTACTATTATCTTAGGCCAAAATTCGATTTTGTCCAATGTACTTTGGCAGCACTTGTGCTTTTACCCTCGTACGAGTATTATTTTATTAACATAAATACCATTGTACTAATTTTAACTCTCCTCCACAACCCCAAAAGTTGACCCCTTTTGTTTTTAATGGATGAAAAACTTTAATTTTTTTACACTTCCCACCCCTAAACTTTTAAATGGAGTGCCACATCATCACCCACCCTCAATTTCCATAACCACACCATTACCACCGCACTACCACCACCCCCCACCATCTAGGAGTCCCAACACCGCCATTGGAAAGCTGTTGTTGATGTATCGCTTGATTTGGTATCTCATTATTATTCACACCTCCTTCCCCGAGTCCAACACTCAACCCAACATTGACACCGTTAGAAATATCTTGATAGTCATCGTTTTCTTCCCCCAAAAAATCCTCGTTGACAATGGTCAAATAGCTTCATTCTAATGGAACTGCTCCAAAGGATCCCTGTCTCCTTGGACAAACACTCCACCACCACCAACCGTCCTTTAATATCCATGCTAGTTGATTCTTCCTATTCCAGGGTTTCTTTCGTTTAATTTCCCTATTATAGAAATAAAATACATCGAGACTGAATTAATCAACAGCTTGAATTGAAGAAAAGATCTTCCCAGAAATTTGAGGATTAGGAAGAGAAAGAAACAGGGACGGAGAAGTCGAGAGAGTGAACCTATTGTGGAAATCGATCTCTAGTGCGGCTTATGGTAAAAATTAGCCAGAACTACGATTTTGGTCCTTTACCTTTCAACCTTTTTTTGATGTTGGGACTCCTGGATTGTGGGTGGTGGTGGTAGAGCGATGGTGATGTTTGTGGTGGTTATGGAAGTTGTGGAGTGAGATGGTGATGTGGCCCTTCACTAGAAGTTTAGGGGGTGAAAGTGTGAAAACTAAAGTTCTCCATCCATTAAAAACTAAATGCGTTTTTGGAGCTGGGGAGTGGAGTTAAAATTAGTATAGTAAAATTTATGCTAATAGATAAAATACAGTGGTAAAATTGAAAGTGCTCCCAAAGTACAGTGGACAAAAATGAAATTCAGTCATTATCTTACCTTATTGTTTTGTATTTGTTGAAAGCATCCAAAACTTCTAAAGAACTATTTGTGGGATATAAGTAGTATTTTATATAGATGGTCACAATAATTGTGGATAGTATGTCAGGAAGAAACTTGGTATTAAACAACAGTTTCTGGGTATTATGTCACACTTTTGGGAAAAGCTGACTAATTAAGAATCAGCTGAACTGAACATCAAATCTTATGACTGGAAATTGGAATCTACAAAAAATGTATTGTAAAGTTAATTGACTATACCAAAACATAAAAAATATATATATGTTGGCCAGGGCACCAACTTCATTCTCACAATGACTCCCTTTGTCCCGATTTAAGCTTCCTACTTTCCTTTTCGGTTCGTCCCACTATAAGGTTCTTACTTTGCTTTATTCCATAATTACTCCCTCCGTCTCACAATAGATGTCGTTTTGGAGTGTTTCACACATATTAAGAAATGTCATTAATGCATGTGAAGAAGTCTCAAATACCCCTAAAATAATTCAACTACTTGGGTAATTAAATGGTTTGGTAGAGATAGTTCACTATCATGATTAAGGGTATAATTGGTATAGAGCATTAAAAAAGCTTTGAAAATAGTGAAACGACAAGTATGAGACAAAAAATAACTCTCAAAACGACATCTATTTTGAGACGGAGGGAGTAGCAAATAGTGAACAATGTTTTTGGACTACTTTATCCTGTTAACTTTATATAGAATTACAAAGAACCACTACCTTCCTAGCCTACTTTTCACCCACTTGACTTATGAATAGTGTTTTGGACAATTATGCCCTTAATCCACTTTAATTGTTTACCCATTTTACATTGGTTTCTCAATTAGCATGCCACGTCAAACTAAGAAGCTTAAATTAGGACGGAGGTAGTACATGATGATCTCATTTTCTGTCTTTTATCAATTTTTTTCTTAAAATCCTAGAAAACTAACAGCATCAAAATATTGGGCCATCAGCCCTTTCAAATCCATTTAGATAATCATGATTAGTAGTGAAACAAATATGATTGCAAATTCGTGGAACAACTATATTTTGTTTAAACAATAGCATGCGTTCTCTTGGGACTCCTGGATAATGGAATCGTGTCATTGGACTGGAATACTCCCTCTGTCCCAGCACAAGTGACACTTATTTCCTTTCCGGTCCATCCTAGCACAAGTGACACTGCCTAAAATGGAAATGTTTTAATATATTTATATTCAACCAACTCCATCATTTAACCCCACTCATTCTCTCTCTTCATTTCTCTACCGCTCATTTTGTTCAACCAACACTACTATTTACTCCACTCATTCTCTCTCTTTATTTTCTACCACACATATACTACCTTTTCTTAATCTCCGTGTCCCAAAAGTTGATGTCACTTGTGCCGGGACGGAGGGAGTATAATGTACTAGGAAATGGTAGTCTTCATAGAGCAAGTATATAGACAAGTACGGACAGAAACTGTTGATATTGTTTGCTTGGAGGATGGATTGG
Organism: Campanula takesimana; assembly: GCA_026119855.1. NCBI lineage: Eukaryota > Viridiplantae > Streptophyta > Magnoliopsida > Asterales > Campanulaceae > Campanula > Campanula takesimana. The sequence continues at coordinate 219,159 of JAOWBW010001211.1, read as the reverse complement.
AACAAATCATGTAGCTTGCAGTTGAAAAGGTAAGGAAAATCAAACCATTCAGTTGTTGTGGAATTGTATTGACCAAGACGATAGAGTTTTCCACTACATTTGAATTTGATACACCAGGACACAGGGATGTAGTCAGAGGTCAGGTTGAAGGGGGGGGGGGGGTCAAAATAAGTATAGAGTAACAGTGACTGAGTGGTGTTTGTGTTGAGGGCATCTCCAATGGACACTATATTTCACACTATAACACTAAAATGCCCACTATTCATCCCTCCAATGGACACTATATTTTACACCAAATTTGGTGTAATAGTTTCACTTGTCACATTTAGTCCCTCTAAATTTTAAAAACTCACACATTGTAAATTATGTTAATTAACTTATATGTTAATAAATTATATAATATATTTTACTTAATTATAAAAGTACAATGCATAAAAATAATTATAAAAATATAATATTATATCATCTCTAAAATCATAGACTTCAAGTATTGTTTGTGTAACAATGAGTGTTAGTGGAAAAATGAGGTGGATAGAGAATATTCCTTTTTAGTGTGAAAAATAGTGTGATACATTGGAGAAGATTTTTATTTAGTGTAACATTTGGTGTAAAACTTACACCAAATTTGGTGTTCTCCATTGGAGATGCCTTGAAATTAAAATATAACTACCCTATCTGACAAGTTTTTTTTTCCTTAAAAAAAGTATGTTTTACACTTTTACTTGCTTGTAAGTTGTAACTTATTAAATTATACTATAACTACTGTCATCCTTGGAGATGATTTTTTTTTTTGGGAAAGAAAAGGTAATAAATTAAAAATCAAAATAGAAGAAGTAATGTATTAAATTAATTCAAAAGTTAAATTGAAATGTAAAAAGAAAACTTGTTATTCATATTCCCCTCAACGAGAGTGAATATTAATTCAAGATTCTATTAAATCAAATTTCAAGTTAACAGTATTACTCATTTTGGTTTAGTTTTATGAACTTCTACAAAATCTTACTACTTTTTTTTTCCCCAATATTTAGGGGGCTCCTTAAAACTCAACTAAAATGTAGGAGTGTCCAATTCCATGTATAATATTTTTTTACTAAACTTAAGGGGACAAAAGGGCGATTTTCAAAAACTGAAGGGGGGGGGGGGGGCGCAAAAACTGCATATATGTGCCATTTTAATAAACTTAAAAGGTGAAGGAGCAATTCTTAAAAGTTCAGGGTGTCAATTGACCCCCCTTGCCACCATATGGCTACATCCCTGCCAGGACATGTCCAATATTTGGACTGCTATGTCGGTCATTTGCTGCTATATCCCGATGGGTAGTTATCTAGTGTTTCTATTTGAGGTTGGCACCTCATTGGGTTTGGTAACCATGACAGTGAAGTTATACCTAGGATGCTATAAATTGACTGCCGAGTGCTATAAATTGACTGCCGAGTATGCTAGTCACCTCTCTTAAACCTGAATAGAACAACAAGGGTTGGCTGCATTACACTGATGTGTGGTCATCTAGTTTTTTTTTTTTTTCCTGAGGTTGGAACCTTAATATGCTATAAATTGATTGTTGTGTGTGCTAGCCACCTTTCTGACACTTGAATAGAACAGCAAAATCGGAATGGAAAAGTAAGCAAGGATCTGATGATTTTTAATGAAAATTTGGTCCTATTGAAATGGACATGTATGTAAATGTAGGTGACTGCTATCATGGACAATGCTCTGTAGCCCCTATAGTAACATATATATGACATTTGTAAGATATGCTCATATATGAAAGGTAGTCAGTGAATTGGATATATATATATACATACACACACACACACACACACACACATATATATATGTGTGTGTGTGTACACATAGGTATGTACATGTACATGTATACTTTTGAGGGAGCAAAATTTTGACCTGTCATGTCATACGATAAACCATTTTCCTGTTTCCCCTTTAGAATGACTCTTGTTCCAAATTACGGAGTACGAGTAAATGAAAAAAACACGACAGTGATGAAATAATAGCAGGACTAGTATCCTGGTTCACCTTGTAGAATAGAAATTGGGCTTAACCTGTGCTTGCAGTGACCGTGTTGGTCATCTTTAACTTCTAGGATAAACTATTCAGCTCTGTGTATTTACTGATGAATACACGATTAATATTTTTTCGCTGGAAAGTTCCAACTGCATTGCATGGAACTGGAGCTGGGTATTTCAGTGCCAATTCCAAATACTCCTCTGTCCCAAAATGATATTCCCATTTGACTACACTCTTTTTAAGGATATGAACACTTGCTTCCCTAGTCATGTTTTGTTTATGCACTTTTAAACCTAAATTGTAAATATGGGACTAACTTTTTGGGACAATGAAAAAATGGCAAATGAGAAAATCATTTTGGGACGAAGGGAGTATTGATCACGAAGAAAGAAAATTACTGGAACTAGGTTAGAACACCATAATTAATCCCAATAACTTTGACAAATATTTTGTATTAAACTATGTTATTTTCAATGTTTAATACGCATTCCATATTTAACTAACTATGCTCAGAAGACGGAAGTTCATTACAATTACCCCGGTTCCACTAATTCTTTTTTTCTAAATATATTATTGCAGTTTTTTCTGAGGATGAGAATACTGGTTCAAGGCCTTCTCTACAAAAGTGTGAATCCAGCCCCGAGTCTGGTCCGCTTAATAAGTATGACGTTGGAAGCATGATAGAGCCAAGTGAGACAAGATCTGAAGTCTCTAGAGCACCTGAATTGGAGTCTGTTGCTGAACTGCCACCATCATTTCCCGTCTCATCAACAGTCCAAGATCCGTTTTTAATTTCTGATCCTAGCAAGGAATCTCACTCTGACCCGATAACCTATCTTCGCAAAATTTTCAACCCAAATCAAATAAACTCCGCCATTGCAGCCACGGAGAATACAAGATTCTATTGTTCTTTACTAACTGCCATTTTGGTAGTTATTTCATACATAGGGTTTCCTATACTAGGAAGCAACTTCATAAAGAACACCTTCTTTTCCAAGCCACTTTATCTACTTCTGTTGACCAATATATCAGTAGTACTTGCAATCCTGCTCGGAAAACAGCAAGGAGGTAAAGAAGGACCCGGGCAAGGGGGAAAAAATCCACCTCAGATTTCTCTAACCGGCGGGTTGAGTTTGTTTGATAATTTAGGGTTTGCTCTGGAGTTGGGTTTGCTGCTGCAAAAGGTTGTTGGTGCTTTGTTCATGGACTGTAGTGTCTATGCAGTTGCGCTCGTCTGTAGCTTCTCATTGGCTCAGAAGCTTGGTTTGTAAAGAAACCTTTTTATTTTTATTATTATTATTTGTTTGGTTTTAACGAGCTGACTGATATGTCGCAGTTTGCGTTTTCTTTGTTGGACTACAATGTTCATTTTTGTGTAGATTGATAAAATTTTGATATTGTCCGTGTGCAAGGGCAAACTCTGTTTTCATCTGTTCTCGTCCATCGAAATTGTACTTTACAGGTTGTTCCACTTTTACCGTTACACATCTTTTTCTTCCGAAAATACCATTGTAGTTTTGAAAATGTATCGTTTTAACCCTCAAATCCATTGCCTGATCCGTGACTAATTCGTGCCTCAATTGGCAATGCTGGGATCAAAATGATACAATTTCCAAAATAATTCGTGCCTCAATTGGCAATACTGGGATCAAAATGATACAATTTCCAAACTGCAATAGTATTGTTGGAAAGAAAAACAAGTATAATGATAAAAGCAAAAACAAACATGGGAGGACAGTGGATGAAAAATGGAGTTTGACCATCTCAAAATTGAATTTCTTGTTTTTGCCGTAAGAATACAATTGTACATGACCAAAATTGTGTTTTTAGTTATTACAAACTTTGACTTGTATCTTCTGGCACATCTTCAATTGCGCCATTTTTGTAGCTTTGGGGTAAAGCCAGCAGCTCTAGCATCTGACATAAATCGTCAGAAAATGGCTTCGTATCATCACCCGATACAAATTCTTGAACCACATTATTAACCTCGATAGAACTACACCCGGGTATCTTCTTCATGCTCTTACTTCTTATCAACGTCCTCATTCTCGAAACACCTTCCCACCTTCCAAGAGCTGCATATATATTTGAAAGCAGCACATAGTTTCCCGTATCATCTGGCTCGAGCTCTAGAAGATTCTCCATCGCAACAACTGCCATTTCTAGGTTGCCTTTACTTCTACAAGAACTCAATAAAGAACCCCATATTGCGGAATCTGGCTTCATGGGAATACTTTTTATGAGGTCAAATGCACGGTCAAGGTAGCCGCTACGCCCTAAAAGGTCTACTAGACAGCCGTAATGCTCAACACTCGGCTCTATATTGTAGTCACTTTTCATGGAGTCGAAGTACCTTAATCCATCATCAAGAAGTCCGGCATGCACACAAGCTGATAATAGACCAACGAAAGTGATCTCATTTGGTTCAATTCTTGCACGTCGCATTTCTTGGAATAGTTTGATTGCTTGGTGAGCTTTCCCGTGATTTGATAACCCCATGATCATAGTAGTCCAAGATACGACATCCTTTTCAGGCATTTCTTCAAACAAATGTAATGCTTGGTCTATGTTTCCACTCTTTGAGTACATTTCTATCAAAGCGTTGCGTACAGAAGCCTTCTGCAGAAGCCCGTTTTTCTCTGCGTAGAAATGGATCCATTTTCCCAACTCGAGAGCTCCTAACTGCGTGCAAGCAGGCAAAACAGCAATCAAGCTAATCCAATCGGGTTTTACACCTTCCATTTGCATGGTCCGAAAAATATCCAACGCATCCGTATAGCACCCGATTCGGGTGTACCCCGATATCATCTCCGTCCACGAGACAATTGACTTGCTAGGCATCTCATCAAACAATGCTCTTGCCTTTTTCATCCGCCCCATTTTAATGTACCCATGGATGAGACTATTCCATGATCTCACATCTCTTTCACTCATTTTCTCAAACAGTTTATGTGCATCAATTAGATTTTCACATTTTATATACATATCCAGCAGTGAATTGTCTATCACAGGATTAGCCCAAACCCCAAATTTCAGAACATGCCCATGTACTTGCTTGCCTAAATTATAACCCAAAACTCCTCCAACAGCCCTAATTACAAATGGGTATGTAAATTTATCAGGAAAAACTGCTTGTCTTAACATTTGCTTGTACAATTCAATTGCCAACAAATATGTTTGGCTGCGGGTATAAGCTTTAATCATAGCATTAAATAAGAACAGATTTGGCTCAGGTACCTGATTGAAGAGCAAGCTAGCATAGCCTAATTCCCCATTTTGATCACATATTTCCACCATTTTTGTCACCAAGAAACTGCTCTTTGACAATGAGAACTTGACTAATTGGGCATGGATTTTCTTGAGTTTCTCCATGTTTCTGCAGTTTCTCAACATGGGTATGAACATGTCTTCCAAGATTTTTACCGACAGTATGCTGGTAGTCGCCGCCATTGGTAGTTATGAGAGGTTCTAACAATTGCGAAAATTCGGAGGCTTTGCAATGACCGAGGCCCAGAAATTGGCAATTTTTTGAGGGTATGTTTCAAGAATTTCCCACTTCATCAAGGACCCTGGGTTTGATATATGATGATAAACACTGACCTTATGAATATGGAGGCAAAATGTGGTAAAGTTGATAAGGCATGTAGAGTGTTTGACAGAATGCCTGACAGAGATGTTGTTTCCTGGACGGCTCTAATATGTGGGTACCTGCAAGGCTGCAGCATGGTGATGCTGAAGGCTGTTTCTATTGCTACTTCAAATGGGAAGATCCGGTTTTTCACCCAATGAATTTACTTTCTCTAAAAAAAATTTAAAGTGTAGCACTATGCTTGCATTGCATGGTTGATCTCCTTGGTAGAGCTGGATGTTTGAAAGAAGCAAGAAATGTTTTAGTGCTTGCCCAAAAAAAAAAAAAAAACTGCCGTGAAATACGTTATGATGTCGGGTATCTGTGCAAATGCTGGCCACTGGGAAGAGAGCGAGAGAATATGGAAGTCAGTGAAGAATAATGATTCGTGATGAAGTTCATGCTTGGGGGTAAAATGAACATTTCTCGCCGTGCTCACATCTTTTTTGTCGGTTTATCCTCGGAGGCGGCTAGGTTAGCCGAAAGATGGTTTATAGGTTCAAGGACGTAAGCTGAGGCGGCTAGGTTAGCCGAAAGATGGTTTATAGGTTCAAGGACGTACGCTGACCCTGAAAAGTAGTCTATGCAGTCAGACTGCCCCTGCCACAAATCCATTTTGTACCATCACCATTGCATAGGGGTCAAATAAATCATTTTCTTTCAAGTGTTATTAGCTAGGTAGATGAGAAACAGTAATATACAAGAATTGGATGTTTACATGTGCTTTCTCATTTGAGTTTGCTACTTAACAGACAAGAATGGAATATAACTTACATATTTCTCAGCAACCATAACTCCTACAAGTTACTTTCCATGCACAAAATGAGCAAAGTATGGAATTAAGCTATTACTCAAATCAGTGCTACCTACTCAGTAACTACAACTTGTGTGTAGCTGGATACAAAGGTGTAGTAGTTTCCGCACCACCAGGGGCAGTACCGTAATTATACGCAGCATAGTTACTCTGTCCGGAATACGACCCCTGCCCGCCATAAGACACACCACCGTGGACCCCGCCTGCTCCGACATCCTGAGGTGGATACCCGTATTGTTGAACAAGTCCGACAGGGCTTTTGGTGTGGGCTCCACCGTATAAGGCTGCACTGGGACTCTCGTACACCCTTGGGTTAGGGTAGCTATAAGGTGCAGCAGCATATCTGGTGGGTTGATGAGTTGGATGAGGAGGAGGGTTTCTTTGACGGAAAGATGGGGACGGATTTGAAAATCTGCCAGATTTTGGTGGTCGGAAAGAGGTGGGGGCAGGGGAGGCCTCTCCTCTACCCCTCCCTCCACGGGACCGCTTGTTTGACGGCTTGCTTGTGGAGGCTGCTGCAGTTTTCTTTTTATCTGATTTTGTCTTCTCCAACACTGTGACCCGCTTTTTCAGGCTGTCTAGGTTGAATTCGGATTCAAGTTTATGGTCTTCCACGCATTTTATAATAGCTTTAACGGCATTCAACTCTAAATTGTTGGCCTCCTCCTGAAATATAAAGAAAACAAGTACAGATGGTTGATAAACCCTAAACAGAAAGCATAGTACATGCTTCGGAAAAAAATACTCCCTCCGGCCCGCCCGGAAAGTTAGCCCCACTATTTCTGTTGTTACCTTGAATCAAGTTTGAGCAATAATATAGGTTAGTTTTAGCTATACTAATGAAATATATAACGTTATTGATACACCATTATAATACTATAAATAACAAGTTTTAGATTTTCATTAGGATAGTTAAAATTAACCTAAATTATTGCTCAAAGTTGACTCAAGTTAACAATCAAAAAAGTGAAACTAACTTTCCGGGACAAAGGGAGTATGAAATATTATTGCCATGAGTCAATTTAATCATACACACTTCAAATTTCCATGGCAAGATACCACCTCCATCCCGGAAATATAGTCCCCTTTGGCTTTTCAAAGTCAAAGTTTAATTGCATTGATGATCCAAAATCATATGGGACTATCTTTCCGGAACGGAGGGAGTATATGAGAAAAAGTTCAGTACCAACATACCACTGCAGAGGAACTATGGTGGCCACTCTTTGAAATGGCATTAGCAATTTTACGGCAGTTCTTGAGACACGATTTGAGCAGGTCAACCGGAGGGAAGCGCTCAGTCAAACCAGATTCTGATGCAAAATATACAGCCTCAACCTCCTTTCCACTCTTCACCAGTTCATCAATAACATCTGGCAAGCAAATAAATGAATCACTTTCATCAATATATTACTAAGTAAAATGCTGCTAAAAATAATTTGTAGCTCCTGTCCCAAAATAAGACCCTTATTCCAATTTGGAATGCCGCAAAAAAGGGAACATTTTATTATAAGACAACATTTAGGGCCACTTGTCTAAAGTACCCATTTTATTAGTGAGAAAGAAGATAAAATGGTCCTAAACAATTTGACAAAGGTTGGTGACTTGAGAGTATTAAAGCCAAGAGGTAACTCCTGACTTTGAACTAGAGGGAGTATGTTGCCACCTAATTCATCAAGTTTTGCTTGCTCAATACAAATATTACAGCCTAGTTTGAATTCAAACATTCTCGCCTATCTTTTGAGAGGCAATTTCGAAAATTACAAGATTTTCAACCCCTTTCTTAATTTGAGTGTTTAGTCAAAACTACTTTTTTATTGGGATGGAAGAATTATTTGTTGACTAGTCCCTCTGTCCCGAAATGATCTTCTCATTTGCCATTTTTCATTGTCCCAAAAAGTTAATCCCATTTCCACAATTTGGGTTTAAATGGCATAAACACAACATGGCTAGTAAAGCAAGTGTTCGTATCCTTAAAGAGTTTGAATAGTCAAAAGGAAAGATCATGTTGGGACGGAGGGAGTATATTTTATCTATTCCTTTTTTCTAATTGGGGAAAAAAAATTTGAAATGGTGCTCTGCTTGTGCAAATAGAATGGGGACCCTGCTAATCATGTCAATTCTCATGATGACCTTCAAGCAAAGCTTTTGAAACACGGAGTAATATGTATTCGCTCAGCCCTAAGCTAGTGTCTATTAAGTATTAGCATTTATGTATTGAAAAAAGCTGTCCAAAATTGACACTTGCAATCACAGAGTGAGCTTCTCAAGGGTAAATGCGCATTCCAGAGGACGTGTACTAAAAAAGTTTAAAAAACAACTTTAGTTTTCTTAAATACTGAAAACGGACCCTCATTTAGAGACAGGGAATAATCTACTCTATTTCTCGAGTAAGCTGGGTTTAGGGGATTCCAAAGCCTGTGAAGAACATGCTTAAATCTAAATGGAATAAAACTCCAATATGGGAAGAGAACAAGACTCCTCTTTACTTTTTCCCTAACTTGAATCCAATAAATCAAACTTCTGCAGCATGACAGAGACAACTGTTAAAAGGCTTTTTTTTTTTAATCCATCCTTTTGGTTTGCTCCATGCACCTGAAGTAAGAGCATCCACAATGGAAGTTTTTTTGGAGTTCTTTATTTTTATGAAAACGCTCTTTATAGCTTTTTCCCATTGTGGATGTTTAAAGAGTTGCACTTTGTAGAAAGAGAGCTCTTTTTTGTAGTTTTTACATTAATCTTCACCGCTCCCTAGGTAAAGAAAGAGCTCTACCATTGTCCAGAAATACTAAAGACTTCAATCGTTTGTTAATGATTTGGTATAATGAAATTATAAAAAAGCTTTCTAAAGAGCTCTTACCATTGTGGATGCTCGTAGCCCAATGGGACACCCAAACATGAACTATACACCTTTCTCTTGGTTTTGTTGCGTATATGTATTCTATAACACTCAATTTGTTCTCTAGCAGACACAATCCTTGGTGTACGGGTTCAACATACGAGTACTTAATCTATACACAATCAAGAAGCGCTACAAGTCTGAGGGAAAAAAGTCTAGAGATATATTTTTTTCCCAGTTGATGTTAATATGCCTTGATCATGCACCACACATAAATCCACTTTATTCTGTTTATTAGAACTACTACTCTTATTCGTCAATCAAAATGACAAATCTAAACTCTAATTAAAGTTATTATTAATCATGCACTTAATTTGATTTTGCTCACTGGATTTTAGCTTGCAAAGTAAATCTCACACATTCTCTGAACTTACAATATCGTTCAAAATCATTCAAAATCGTTCAAAAATCACACACATTCTTTGTATGGTATGCCAGTGATAAAGTAGTGGGTACCATTTCTGAACTTACAATATCATTCAAAATCACACACATTCTCTCCCTAAACACATTAGAACTGTCAATGGGATGGTCGGGTGTTATACTACAAATAGGGGATGATCCAGGTGGCTAATGCCAAATCAGGTATTATCTAGAGCAAGATAGATTATACCTTATTTCAAGAATTGTGCAAAAAATAATAATACTTGTAAGCATAATGGTTACAACAACTTACCTCCCATATTGTCTCCGAAACCCAAAGCCACCGCAAGCTTTGCCATATCCCGCCTAGTTGCAAACTCCACCACCAACTTCCTCAAAAACTCCTCCTCGAATCTGTCCTTCAACCCAAACCCAATCACCATTTGCAAAAACATAGTCGCTTCACCAGCTCCCACCCCACTACTCCCTTCACCACCACCCAACACCTCCTTCCACTTCTCCAACACCCCCGCCGCCCTCTCCTTCAACTTCCCCGCCACACCACCACCACCACCACCACCATATTCATCAGTCTTTTTATTCTCCACCGGCAATGCAGCTTGAATCAAAGTCCCACAAGCCCATCTCCGATCAGCCAATCCAACTTTCCCTTCAATCTTCACCCCCACAAACTCCTCCACAGCCTCCACCACAAACTTAAGCAAATCCACCGCCTCCCCCACCGCCTCCGCCATCTCCGACCGCAACGCCACGGACTCTTTCCTCTTAGCCAGCAAAAACCTCATCAACCCACTCGAATCCATCCTCCTAAAGAAACCCCTCAATCTCTCAGATAAATCCCTTTCCTCCACACCACCACCGCCACCGGCGCCGCCCTCAATGTCTGCAATTGCCGACGCCTTGAGTTCTTCGACGCGAGCAGCAAGCGTGGACTCTCGTTCAGGGATGGCATTCTCGCGATTCTGAAGTGATTCAAGGGTTTTAGCCTTCTGGGTATTGAAGGATTCGATTTGGGCGTCTAGGGTTTTGGTTTTGAGGGTTAGAGATTGGTCTAGAGATGTGAAGTGGGAGGTTAGGGTTTTGTGAAGGTTCGTGATTGTGGTGAGGAGGGTTTTGCGGGTTTCTAAGTCATTGAAGAATGTCTGGAAACGATCAGGGTTTATCAAATTTGTCGCCATAGATGATTGTTTGTTTCTTGAGAAAATGATGATGGAAAAGAAAACGGAATATCTAGTTTACGAGTGTTATTAGAAGGACAATGATACAAACATGGATAACTCATATACAAACATGATGACTCATAGGGAAACACTTTAAACCGTTTGATGAGTTTTTATTAGTGGGGCTCACAAACATTTATTACAATTCAACGGATTACAGTGTTTCACTATGAGTTAGTGAAAACTCATAGTGAAACACTGTAATCCGTTGGATTGTAATAAATGTTTGTGAGTCCACTGATAAAAACTCATCCAACGGTTTAAAGTGTTTCACTATGAGTTTTTCTTTTGAGTTTTCCTTATGTGTATCATTGTCCTTTTCTACTAAAGTATTTTTTCGATTGCACCAGAGGTCACTCTCCCCTAATGCCGTACCATTTCAGCCATTAATGCCTCATGTGCCCTTGCACGTGCGTCATTGCGAGGGGCAAAATAGGGAAATCAATTCCCTAATTATTTACCGACGATTTAACTAAATGGTGGTTGATACCCGATGAATAACAAAACTGAACAAGGTTAAAATTGGTTGGCTTAACGAAGAAATTAAGTAGAGAAAATAAAAAAAATTCAAAGGTGTAGAGACAATCGAAGATAGGGTTTACTCTTGGAAAGTTGTTTCTGCTGCAATGGCGAATATGGTGGGTTGTTCGCGGAAGAGGGGTAGTGATAGATCCAGAGGAAATGTACTGTAAGTGTTGGACTTTCTTTTTGCTTTGTAATTTGAAAAATGTTAGGGTTTACTTTATGCTTTGGAATTTTCGATATGTTAGACCATTTCTGTAGTTGATATTTCTTGATTCTCTTTAATTTGTTTTTATTGTATGGTGGTCGTCCCTAATAGGGTCCAATTTGGTTTTGAAAGTGGGTTTAAAAATTAATACTTTTGACTTTGTTTTCTAGTTTTCTGGACCAAATGTGCACATGGTGGTACAGTATGGATAAATAAACTTTTTTTTTTTTGTATCGGTGGTTGTACTTTGTTCATGAAAAGTTGCTCTTTCTCTCACTGTTTAACATTACAGGGCGTGGTTCTAATTGGTTTTCACTTGAAATCCATCATAGTGGTAGATTTGAGAGATATGCGAATATGGTTTATGAAGATGGTGTTGTGGACTATATAGACTGTATTAATGGAGATTATTTGTCAATTCATGAGGTTCATATGATGGTTCAAGGGATTGGGGTTGATGACTCTGTGCCATTGATGTATTACTATAAGCTCTCACTAGGTGACCTAAACACTGGGTTGAGACCATTAGGAAGCGATGAGGACACTCGTAGCATGCTTGTATATGTCCCAAACTGTAGGCTAATTGAAATGTACATTGAACATGGGGAGACTGTCATGGTTGATTATGATCTTCCAACAAAGGTACCCAGTTCTACTGTGATTGAATAATTAAATCAGGATGATCATAATGAGGTAGGGAATGAGGTAATGGAATATGAATGATGGGGAAAGTGATGGGAACAATAATGTTCAAGTTGATAAGGGTAAGGGAATTGATGAGAACAATAATGATGAGGGAAAAACTTACATTAGTAGGGAAGAATTGAAAATTTTAATTGATGATGTAGGAGGTGAAAGTAAGTACATGGAAGTAAGAAAAACATTGAATGATCTTAAGTCATCAGGGTATATGTAGGAAAAAGATGATGAGCCTCCATTGCTAGGTGGTGAAGATTCTGGTGATGAGAACAAGGCTAAAATGCTTGTAGAAGTTTTGAATATGAGAGAGAAGAAACTGAATGAAAATGAAAATGAGTGTGAGGATAAGGAATGTTTCAAAGGAAGTGATTATAAGGAAGATGATGTTGAGTTTTATTTGCATACATGGGGCAACTGTTGACAAAGATGTTGATTGGACTGGTAATTCACATGTGGATAAGAGTAAGGGAACTGACAATGATGATGTGAATGAAGAAGTGATTGGTGATATTGATTGGGATGAATTGAAGTATATTGTCAGTTCTGATGAAGAGGGTGAGATAAAAAAAGTAAGATACAAAGCAATGTGACAGGTCAGTCAGTTCAAGGTGGACAAAGGGATAAAGAAGCAGCTTTCATAGTTTGGGAACTATACTCTGGTCCAGAAGCTATTAAGGAGGCAATCAAACAGTGTGCCATACTGAATAAGAGGAAAATCAAGTTTACACGTATGACAAGAGAATGATAAGGGCCACTTGTAAAGAGAATATAAACTGCCATTGGACAGTGCACGCATCTTGGAACTCTGCCAAATGAGCATTACAGATTAAGACCTATGTTAATGTCCACAGGTGTAATACAACTCATGCAATAAAGTTTGAAACAGCTAATTGGTTGGCTGAGAAGTTTGATGATACCATTAGGAAAACACCAAACTGGTCTTTGCACTTATGGCACAAGCAATGGAAGATCATGGTATTGAGATTTCTAAGCACAAGTCATTTAGAGCAAAGAAGAAAGCATAAGATATATTGCATGGTAATTTCAGAGCTCAATACAATATGCTTAGAGATTATTGCAAAGAGATACTTAACAAAATGCCAGGTTCTACTGTAAAGATTGATCTTGAAGAATCTGCAGATGACATTGAAGGGAGGAGATTTAGAAGTGTATACTTTTGCTTTGAGCCTCTTAAATTGGGTTTTGCGGCTGGTTGTGGGAAGATTATTGGGGTAGATGGTGCTTTCATCAAGGGCCCATATCCTAGACAACTACTTACAGTTGTTGGCCTAGATTCTAATGATGGGATGTATCCTGTGGCATATGCTGTTGTTGAGGCTGAGAATTTTGCATCTTGGAAATGGTTTTTAGAACTGCTGTCTGATGATCTGAATATTTCAAATCAATTCCATTGGAGTTTTATTTCAGATGAACAAAAGGTAATAAATAGAATTGATAACTTTACTTGGTTATGCATATATATGTTTAGTCTTGTTTAACTTTAATGGTTTGTATTTCAAGGACTTGTACCTGCACTTCAAGAGGTACTACCAAAAGTTGAACACATGTTGTGAGTTTTTCATATGTTTAAGAACTTCAAGAAGCAATTCAAAAGTGAAAATATGAAGGAGTTTTTTTTTTAAATGCTACTACTGCACACAATATTAGGAGGTTTAGGCATGTTATGGACCAATTGAAGAATGAGGAAGACCAGCACATGATTGGCTTATTGCTCATCCACCATCTCATTAAGCAAGGTCTCACTTCGGGATAGGTACCAAATCTGATATAATATACAACAAATAGTATGAATGTCTAAATAGTAAGCTAGTGGCAGTTAGGGACAAGCAATTAATTTCCTTGTCTCCTTAGGTTCCTAAATGTCGTGGGATACAATTCTTGGAGTAAATGAATTGTATTACTCCTTCCGTCTCAGGGACTCTAGGTAATTAGGTTTTGATCACGATTAAGTTTTGTATCCCTATATATATATTGTGACTACCACCATTATATTTTGTATTTTACTTTGTGTAGGTGTAGACACCCCGCCTTGGACCGCTCACCCCGATTGCACACTTGATTTTGTGTTTCTCCCTCTTTTAAGTGTTTTCTGTTAGTTTCTGTTACTTTGGTTAAGTTCCAGACGGACTCTGTTAAGTCCCGGGACTAAACTGAATAACAGTTCTAACTTTCTAGTCCATTCTGTCAAAAAATTGCTTTTCAGAGTCGCGCGCCTCCGCCTCCTGAGGCCAGACGCGCGCGCCTTCCGCCGCCTAGGTGAGATGCGCGCGCTTCTGGGGTGTGTCAGTTACAGATTCTGCCCAAGAATCTCTCCCTTGCTCATTATACATGATTTTTCCCGGAAAAGATTTATTGGAGACTCCGTTTGGCTCCAAAAACTCCCCTCTTTCAACTATAAAAACCCCTCCAATCCATCATTAGAAGGGACCCTTTTTCTCACTTCTTTTCTAGATTTTTCCTTGGGACTTCTTTTAGACCTTTTGTCAACAAAGCATTCAACCTCTTCTTCAAGGATTTTTCAAGAGGTTCTCTTCGAAGGATACTATAGGTAAATGTCTTAAACATTAAACTTTCTTCTTCTTTTTCTTCTTCTTCTTCTTCAATCAAATGTGCAATCACCCCAAAACCACTTGGGACATGACACCAATAGTCCTTTCATTACATTGAATTGGCCTAGGAGTCATCTCCCTACATTTTAAACTTTAAAACCCCTTTTTATCATCATTCAAATAGGAAGAACACATTTATCTTTGAAGTGAATTATGAACAAACAAGACCGACTTTGCTAGGGCGAAATGGGTGTTTAAGTACTTCCCATTTCGTAACCTAACCCCTGAACCCCTCATCCCAAAGAATCTCTGTTTTCGTAAATCAAACTTAGGCTCATAAAAAATAGGTTTTCTTACGTTCCTCAAAAACGTGGGTGGCGACTCTAAAATCAATTAGACATCCTAGGTAATTCACCGCTCTAGCCAAGCCGTGGTTCCCCGGGGTATCTACAGTGGCGACTCCGCTGGGGACAGCTTGAGGGTTAAACTTGTGTTTCTATTCATAATTCACTTTTCTGGGCATTCTGGAAATTGATATGGGAAGCGCGCGTCCCGCGTCAAATTCCAGAATCGCCCGCCTTCCATGTGTTCTTCCTATTCTTCCTATTATTTCGTGCTAACAAACATTGCAGGGGTTTCACCACACAATCAGGACCAGGGCAATTCCCTGAGTCCATAAGTTTCTGATAATCTGACAGGTTAGCCCAGAAGCGGGCGCCTCCCAGATACAATGCGCCAGGCGCGCGCTTCCCACAACACCAGCCCGAGGCGCGCGCTTCTGGGCCAATTTCCAGGGCAAGAACAGGTTTCAGTGACTGAACAGAACAATGGGGTGTGGGCACAGTTACCTGCATCAGAACAGAATTGAACCCTTGGACTGTTTAATTTTGTGTTTATTTACCGGTCACACGGGTGATTCGGGAGTTGTAATTTACGTGCTTATGTGTTTTTTTTATCTTTTCTTTTCAAAAAAAAAAAAAAAAAAAAATTTTGTCACGTGATAGACCTCACACTACATGCACATTACTCCTATAAATTGCTCACTATCGAGTCGCACAAGTCCAACCCCAAACCCGTCGAGGCCCGTCCTAGAAAGTTTCAAGCTCCACTCGACCTTGACTCTTTCGAAGCGGTAAACCTCAGCCCGTGGCGTAGTTCATGACTACATACCGGGGGTGACCTTTAAGCCTCTCTTTAGCCGAGCACAAACCACACAATTCTAGTTAGGGTCTAACACTCCGTGACCAAGTCGGTTTTCATGTACCGAGATTTCCCTAAACTAATGTTTTCAAATCATACATCCCAACTTGTTGAAACGGACGCAATAAAAATCCATCCCCAAAAGTGGTTATTTTGGACGAAAATAAAAAATCCGTCCCCGCATGTATGCTTTACTACATTAATTTAGTTTAATCCCGACACATGTATGATTCACAAACGTGATGGAATCCGATGAGTATATGGGACTGCGAGATGGTCTATATACTAGTGTGACGATTCCATTATCTTCTTAGAAACCCCAAAAGGGACCCATTCCCTCCGACTTATAAAATAAAAAAAAAGAGTCTTTTTCTTATGTGGTTCGAGTCGTGTGCCCAACTGTGTGTTCTTAACCTATTCATGGACCGAAAGTGTGAACCGAGACTGACAAGGGCTACTTCTCCAATTATAGGTCCGATTGGTACTCTCTGCATCTACAGGAATTCATCCAACCGGCTTGTTCGTGAACCGATCACTCCAACAGCTTCTGCATCATCAATGGCCGGCGACTCCAGCACCAACAACGCCATGACTCTCGAGCAACTCTCTGCCATGGTCCAAACTCTTCAACAACAAGTCACCACTCTCCACAACGAGGCTCAAACCAAAGAAGCCTTGTGGCAAGCTCATATCGACAGTCAAAGGGAGGCCCACGAGGCCGAGGTTGACCAATTGAAAGCCAAGCTCTCCAAGAACAAGGGGGTTAATGACAATGAGGAATCCGAGTGGACCGAGGGTTTGTTTGAAAGCCCATACGTCATTGCCCGTACCAAAAAAGTGGGGGGACCAAGCACTGACAACAACGACCCCAAAATGGTCGATTCCATCATGGCCTACATTGATAAGAAATTTGACGGCCTCAACATGGGAAAAGGCTCCAACACAAGCCTTTATCAGTCATCCATCCTCATGAGCACGATGGCCTCTCTCCCCGACAAATTCAAGATGCCCGACATTAGCAAATTTAAGGGCAACTCATGCCCGATGGCTCACATCGAGACTTACATTTGGGCTATGGTTCCGAAGAAGGTCTCCCCAAAAGTTATGGCTCAATGCTTTCCTCTCACCCTCGAGGGGGCGGCAAAGGATTGGTATGCAACTCTCCCGCTCACTGTCAGTCTTGATTGGGATGCCGCTATGCTTGCCTTCAAAAATCAATATCAAGGCAACACCACTCACCGGCCCACAAGGAAAGAGCTCGAGAACACCACCCAAAGAGACAACGAGTCCTTCATTGACTTCACAAGGAGATGGAATGACAAGCTCTCTGAAATTGTTGAAAGGCCAAACACAAAAGAGCAAATGGACATCTTTCTCAAGTGTCTCAAGATTGATCTCCGCACGCACCTAAGTGGGGCTTGCTACTCGGACTTCTCCCAAATGTATGAGGCGGGGGTACGCATGGATGACTTGCTCAAGGAGATTAAGAAGGCCACTCCTACCTATCATTACAAGGCCGCCTCTAATTCAAACAAAGAGACTTCTGTCAATGCCGTTACTACCGACAAGGGGAATTACAAGAAGGTCCCTCCACCACAAGGCAAGCGGTTCCAAAACGACCGCGTCTACACTCCTCTCAATGGCATGACCATCACCGAGGCCTATGAAGCTCTAAAGGCCAAGGGACAAATCACTCCTCTTCAAGGGTACAAGCAACCACAACCGCTCCGTCCCAATCATGCCCACCACAAATGGTGTGACTACCATCAATGCCGGCCACCTCACCGAGGATTGCTTCTCCATCCGCAACCCCATCCAAGACCTCATAGACAAGAAGGAATTCATAATCCCTAATGAGGGTAGTGTCAATATAATAGAGGTAGGAGAGTTTGAAGGAACCACTCATTCGATCCCAATTGTGAATGAGGGCTCCGATGATATGAATAAACTTGATAATTCTTGTTATGTTGTGACTTATGATGAGATTATGAGGGAAGTCTTAGAGAATAGGAAGAAGAAGCTACACGGGACCGCGAACGTGCTCACTAGTAGTGGCCGAGTAACAACGAGCACAATCCCTCCCAATACCGCAGCAACCAACACCTCTTCTCAAAGATCGCAAGCACGCGACGTACCCGAAGATCCTTTGTTAACACAACTCAAGAAGACGCAAGCCAACATATCCATCTGGGACCTTATTGCATCATCAAAGAAACACCGAGACCTCGTCATCAAGAACTTGGATGACACATTAGTCTCTCCTGACATGACTCCCGAGGACCTCACAGCAATGATAGGTCACATTCACTTCGGCAATGTCATCACTTTTGCCGACATGGACCTCTCGCCATTTGGGTCCGAAAACAATGAAGCCATCTACCTCAAAGTAAGGGCAAGGGGGAGACCCATCTCAAGAGTTCTAGTAGACGGTGGTTCTGCACTCAACTTAATGCCTAGCCGAGTCATGGGCATACTGGGGCTCAAAAGCTCTGATTTACAACCCTCCGCCCAAGTCATTAGAGGGTACGACAGCACTGCCCGTACAATCATGGGAATGCTAGAAGTTGATATCGAATTTGGAAGCATGATCATGTCCATCCCATTCCAAGTACTTGATGTCCCTGCTTCATTCAACTTGCTTTTGGGCCGACCATGGATCCACAGTTCCAATGCGGTACCTTCCACTCTCCATAAATGTGTCAAGATCAGAAATGGGGACGAGATAGTCACCGTCATGGCCGAGAATGTCACCATCCACAGAAATGGGGGACAACCCGTTCACCAATTTCAACACGGGATAGAAGATGCCACTCTCTCCAGCGTCAACACCATCGACAAAGAAGGGGGAAACAGAGAATGGACCCTCGGTAATCCTAAAATCCTCCGCATGATGAGTAACATGAATCACTTTCCCGGTCTAGGCCTAGGGAAGCATCAACAAGGGATATTGCACCCCGTAGAAGTTCCTTTTGTCAAGAAAAAAATTGGTCTGGGATACGAGCCTACCAAAGATGACTTGAAATACGAGCAAGCAGTCAAGAGTCAAAATACCCAAGCTCGCAAAGAAGGTCGACAATATGAAATCCCTAACTTGAGGCCTTACCGCAACACACTAAACAGTTATTTTGTTCACCAAGGGGAAGACGTTCCGTACATGATCTTTCCCAAACCATGGGTTAACAACAAGGGCGTCAGAAAGCCCGGTCTCGAGATCTTCACTGATTGTGAAATTCCGACACAAGAAAAGGAGCCTACTCCAATGTCACCCCGAGAGTGGTGGGGCAAGAAAGTGACTATAGAGTCCGAGGTAGAGATTATCGTGGGCGAAGAACTATCCGATCTAGCCTCCATGTTCGAAGAATTTGCCATCATGGACGATTGTCAAGTCAACGCCATCTACGACACCGTCGTCAGAAAGGAAACCATCAGTGAGATCCCGCCAAGCTCCGAGCCAATCAACAACTGGTATTCAACGAAGGGGCCCACAGTATCCGAGGATTTCTTGATCCGAGAAATGGGTTGCATACCCCGTACAGCAACAAAGGAAGAGCAGCTCACACTTACTTTCGAGTCCGAGAGTGTTTCTAATACCCTCACCCAAGAGGATATGGAGGCAATAGCCGAGCGTGTGTTTCCTTTCTTTGCTAATGAAAAATTTGATATTTCTGAGTACCCCGAGATTGCAAACATCATAAATGATGAATTAACTAATAACGAACTTAATGAACAAGTTAATAACGATTCAAATTATGATGAAATAGACCACGAAAACATAACATACTTAAATGAACTAGCTCAACAGGTTCGTTGTCGTGGTGAAAATGGTCCAGGGGCTGATGAGGAATTGCATGTTGTTAATATGGGTACCGACGAAGAGCCGAAAGAAACGAAGATTGGCAGCTTCTTCAAGGGGGAAGACAAAGACAGATTGACTGCACTGCTCAAAGAGTTTGTGGATATATTCGCATGGTCGTACAGAGACATGCCGGGTTTGGACAAAAAGGTCGCGGAACACATAATTCCGATCAGAGAGGATGCCAAGCCAGTAAAGTAGAAGCTCAGAAAGATCAAGCCAGAATGGTCTCTACAAGTCAAAGAAGAGATTGAAAAGCTCCTCAGTGTGGGTTTCATCAAAGTTATTGAGTATCCGACTTGGCTAGCAAACATTGTGACAGTCAGAAAGGCAAACGGCAAGGTTCGAGTTTGTGTGGACTTCCGGGATTTGAACAAAGCTTCCCCGAAAGATGATTTTCCACTACCAAATATCGACATGCTCGTCGATTCGACTGCCAACTATGAAGTCCGCTCATTTGTGGACGGTTTTGCCGGTTACAATCAGATTCTCATGTCCGAAGATGATCAACATAAGACAGCTTTCACAACACCGTGGGGAACTTTCTGCTACACAGTCATGCCGTTCGGACTAAGGAACGCTGGGGCTACCTACCAGAGGGCTGTTACGGATCTATTCCATGACATGATTCATAAAGAGATCGAGGTCTATGTAGACGACATGATCATCCATTCGAAGGGAACCGACGGTCAACATTTGATTGATCTTCGCAAATTCTTTGAAAGACTTCGACAACCCAACATGAGACTCAATCCCGTAAAGTGCACTTTTGGGGTCGTCAGAGGAAAGGTTCTCGGTTACATGGTCACTGAGAGGGGAATTGAAGCCGATCCCTCCAAGATCAAGGAAATCATTGACATGCCTCCTCCAAAGACGCAGAAGGAAATCAAAGGTTTTATGGGCAGACTTCAATACATCAGTCGATTTGTGCACCAACTCACTTCCATGTGTGAGCCGATCTTCAAGCTACTCAAAAAGAATGTGGCTCTAGAATGGACCGATGCTTGCCAAGAAGCCTTCGATCAAGTGAAGCATTACTTGACATGCCCTCCAGTTTTGGTTCCACCACACAAGGAGAAGCCTATCTTGCTCTATCTCACTGTCAATGATGAAGCCCTAGGGGCTATGTTAGCACAAGAACAGCGAGACTCCACAAAAGAGAATGCTATCTACTTTGTCAGCCGCCGGTTTCAAGGAGCTGAAAAGAACTACTCTGTCTTAGAGAAGTCTTGTGATGCATTGGTTTGGGTTACTCAAAAGCTCAAGCATTACATGGAGGCCTTCCCAATCAAGTTGGTAGCAAAAGTTGACCCGCTCCGCTACATCTTCGAGAAGCCTTTCATGTCAACAAGAATAGCCAAATGGTATTTCATGCTCGCCGGCTACGATATCACTTACGTCACACTCAAATCCATCAGGGGGAAAGTGTTCAGTGATCAGCTTGCTGAATTTCCGTGTGACGAAGTGAAGGGGGAAGATGTACAGTTCCCCGACGAGCATTTAATTTGCGCTACAACAGAAGAAAATAAGTGGCAACTTTTTTTCGATGGTGCAGCCAATAAGCATGGATATGGCATATGGATGTTACTTGTTGATCCAAAGTACATGTATACTCCAATCGCTATCCGCCTCGAATTTGAAGCCACCAACAACATCGCTGAGTACGAAGCATGCATAGCGGGGCTCGAAGCAGCCCTCGAGAGAAATGTCACAAGTTTAGAGGTATTTGGTGATTCCTTGATCATCATCAATCAGACATCTGGAAAGTGGAAGATTCAAGACCCGACTCTGCAACGGTATGGCCAACATCTCGAGGAGTTGGTTGAACAGTTTCAAGAAATCACCTTCAACTACCTGCCAAGGGACAAAAACCATTTTGCTGATGCACTAGCCACCATCGCTTCACTGGTCGAAATACCTGAGGGTAAAACGGTGAAGCCCTTCAAAATTTCCCGAAGGAACAGTCCGGCATACTGCATGAGTGTCGAGATCAATGATGTCCAAGCAAACTCCCCGTGGTATGTGTAAGGATCCCGCCCCCACGCACGAAAACGCGATGGTGTATGGGGCGAAACGCCAAACACGGGAACCGGTCAAATTTAACGGAGTCGCCACATTTTGTTAATTTTAAACCCAACAAAATGACAAAGGTTCGAGTTCCAAGGTTCGGAGGTCAGGTTACAACTTGGGAGGAGTTTTTACGTCCTCTCAAGTTGCATCGGATAAGGCCGAGTCTCCCTAAGTTAGTTAAAATGTGCATATGTGTGTGTGTGTATTTAACGGAAAAAGTTCTGTTGTTTATTTTATTTGAGAAACTCGGCTAAAAAGGGGTCCTTGAGTGATAAGATAAAGGTCAGAGGGCAAAACAGACAATTTTTCCCTCCTACCTAAAGTAGCCGTACGGCTAGAGGAGGTAATTCTGGGGTTTTTATAGTTTGCTCAAGAACAGTCCAGTTCAGAACAGAAACAGGGCATTCTGTCTGAAGCTGGACAAACTATTTCTGATCCCAGTTTGCAAGAAATCATTTTACAAGTTTTATAACATCATTCCTATGCTAAATGATCATCACTTGGTCCCCCAAAACAAGTATTTGGGTGTGATCATGAGCAATCATAGGAGAAAATCAAGAAAGTTGATGAATGTCCCCTTTGGACCAAAGTTGGTCATTTGGTGAATAAAGATTGGAACTTTATCACCAAGATGACATCTTTATGACTTCAAATCCTTCCAAGAGTCAAAATAACACATAAATATTGAATCTTTATGACCCAAAAGTGGGATTTTGAGGCTAAACCAAAGAGGAAAATGATGAACACTAAGGTTTCATCACCCTCATGATTATCATGGCCAAACAAGCATAACATCTAAATGAATAAGGAATGTAAATGACAATCAACAAGTCTATGAGTGTCTAGGTTTAGAACCTCTTCCATACAAGGCATGGAGGGCACCTTGGAACTTCTCATAGCTTGGACAAGGTAGTAATGTAATAGATAGGTATATAGTGCTTGATAATGGACAAGTCTTGCAAGAAATAAAAGGTGCTTGAAATGGACAAGTCTTTGTATGAATGAAGAGTAAATACATGTATAACCAAGATATAAGAAAGAAAATAGGAGTAATATGAAGAGAAAGGAGGGGGGAGGTGGCTTTACCTATGATGGTTATGGCCAATCTTCCTTTCTTCTCTCCTTTTTTGGTTTGTGATCACTCTCACTCTTACTCTGTGGTAATTCCAGCAGAGTGACCTCCTTAATGTGTATTTCTCCCCCCTGAAATGATCAGTAAGGGGTTCTATTTATAGGGACTGAGGGTGCCCAAACCAGCCGTACGTCTAGGCCCCTCTAGTCCCCAAAGCATCCGTATGGCTCAGCCTGGCGAGCTTCTGGATTTTTCCAATTTTATACCAGAGTAGTCCTGGAATTTATAGCTTATCCTAGGGAGGTCCTGGCCTGTTAGCTTATCCCTGAAACAGTGCTAAGGCTACCTCTAAGATAGGTCGGTTTCAGATTGGGGTACTTACATAGCCCCTTGGCAACGTCGCTTCGAAGGAGCGGGGTTGTCGATAAAAATAAGCATCCCAATCTGACGGGACGACGGCTTTAACCGATTTTGGTTGCATGGATGGACCTAGTGGTATAGGATTCCTACGTTTCCCATTCGCGGGGAATCAAGCCTAACGTAGTTCGGGGGTACGCGGGGTTGCTAAGGTCCGCAAGGAGGCATGACTCTAGGGGTCAGAGGCGAGACATAGTCAACTTGGATCTATGGGAGAGGGATGACTTGCTGGGGATATGGTCAACTTGACTCTATTGGAGAGGGTTGACTTACACGAGACATGGTCAACTTGGCTCTATTGGAGAGGGTTGACTTACACGGGACAAGGAAGCGTGACTCTAGGCGAGGCAGAGGCGGGATATAGTCAACTTGACTCTATTGGAGAGGGTTGACTCACATGGGGATAGGGTCAACTTGGCTCTATTAGAGAGGGTTGACCTACCGGGTTATTGACAAGGAAGCGTGACTCTAGGAGAGGCAGAGGCGGGACATGGACAACTTGGCTCTATTGGAGAGGGTCGACTTACACAAGGAAGCGTGACTCTAAGGGTCAGAGGCATGACATGGTCAACTTGGCTCTATTAGAGAGGGTCGACTTACACAAGGAAGCGCGTGACTCTAAGAGTCAAAGGCGGGACATGGTCAACTTGACTCTATTAGAGAGGGTTGACTTACACGAGACATGGTCAACTTGGCTCTATTGGAGAGGGTTGACTTACACGGGACAAGGAAGCGTGACTCTAGGCGAGGCAGAGGCGGGATATGGTCAACTTGACTCTATTGGAGAGGGTTGACTCACATGGGGATAGGGTCAACTTGGCTCTATTAGAGAGGGTTGACCTACCGGGTTATGGACAAGGAAGCGTGACTCTAGGCGAGGCAGAGGCGGGACATGGTCAACTTGGCTCTATTGGAGAGGGTCGACTTACACAAGGAAGCGTGACTCTAAGGGTCAGAGGCGGGATGTGGTCAACTTGGCTGTATTGGAGAGGGTTGACTAAATAGTTGGACTTACGAAGGACGGCCGAGACATCCTAAATGTGTTCACTTAGAGGAAGGGTTTTTACTGGGCTTAAGTCGGGGACGGTCTATAATGACTATTCTAAGTCAAGGTTTGGTCGACTCCACCTTTGGGGAGTTTGACAGGAAAGCTGGTCTTACGTCTCACATAGGGACGGCCGGGACAAAGGCTCTAGCCCATAATGACTATTCTGAGTCATGGCTTGGCCAACTCCATCTTTGGGGAGATTGATGGGAAAACTGGTCTTACGCCCCTCTAAGGACTGCCGGGATAAAGGCTCTAGCCTATAATGACTATTCTGAGTCATGGCTTAGTCAACTCCATCTTTGGGGAGATTGACGGGAAAACTGGTCTTACGCCCCTCTAAGGACTGCCGGGACAAAGGCTCTAGCCTATAATGACTATTCTGAGTCATGGCTTAGTCAACTCCATCTTTGGGGAGATTGACGGAAAAACTGGTCTTACGCCCCTCTAAGGACTGCCGGGATAAAGGCTCTAGCCTATAATGACTATTCTGAGTCATGGCTTAGTCAACTCCATCTTTGGGGAGATTGACGGGAAAACTGGTCTTATGCCCCTCTAAGGACTGCCGGGATAAAGGCTCTAGCCTATAATGACTATTCTGAGTCATGGCTTAGTCAACTCCATCTTTGGGGAGATTGACGGGAAAACTGGTCTTACGCCCCTCTAAGGACTGCCGGGATAAAGGCTCTAGCCTATAATGACTATTCTAAGTCATAGCTAATGGGCTTACGTCGGGGACGGCCATAATAAGCATTAAGCAAAAGACCATTTCAAATTCCAAATTTTAACTGGGCTTACGTCGAGGACGGCCATATTTAATTTCACAAAGCTGGGCTTACGTCGCTAGGACTGCCTGATCTTCGTCTCAAAGGGTCGCTTGGGGGACCTAAACCTTGTCTTCGAAAGGGTCACTCAGGGGACCTAAACTTTTCTCAAAAGGGTCACTCGGGGGACCTAGACTTTTCTCAAAAAGGGTCACTCAGGGGACCTAAACTTTGTCTCAAAAGGGTCACTCAGGGGACCTAAACTTTTCTCAAAAGGGGTCACTCAGGGGACCTAAACTTTGTCTCAAAAGGGGTCACACGGGGGACCTAAACTTTGTCTCGAAAGGGTCACTCGGGGGACCTAAACTTTTCTTATCTCCAATGGGCTTACGTCGCTAGGGGGACCGCCGGTTCTTCGTCTCAAAGGGGCTTGACTCTCATTTGGTCAACCTAAAGGGTTTGTCAACTTTTTCATCATTCCATTTGACTCTCTTTTGGTCAAAATTGGGGTTTTGGTCAACTCTGACTACGGGATGGTTGACAGATTTTCTTGATATCGGGAAAGAGTCTAGGGGCGACCTTTAAGGCACATTGTGGACAAAAATTCCAAGACCTTGGGAAAATCACTTTGAGGGGAGATCAAAAAGCATATTGCTTGAAACATTGTTTTTTAACGAATGAGGCCACATGGGCGAATTGGGAATACTTATTTCCAAAAGCAAATCTTTTAACGAAGCATGTTAATTAAATTTTGATTTTAACTTAACCATGAGGTTTGTCATGCATAAAGTCCTTTGGATTCGGTCCATTCATTGAGAAGTCACCGGTGATAGGATATTTGCTTGTCACTGTCGTGGGGATAGCCCCATGTCCTTGTCGGCGTCGGTGGCGGCGTAGCCCCAATGTCATTGTATGTGTCGGGGTAGCCCCATGTCCTTGTGATCGTCGTTGATGTGGAGGTAGCCCCAATGTCGTCCTCTGACTTTTGATGTTTTCGTAGACCCAATATCGTCTTTTGACCTTTGAAGTGAGGTTAGGAACCCATCCCTTTTTTCATGACGCACCCTTTCTTTTGCCTAGGCCGCCCTTGCGGGTTTTCAGCCTAGCGGGATACTTTTTTGCGTCTTTTATGGCACACCCTGTTTTTTGCCTAGGCCGCCCTTGCGGGTTTTCAACCTAGCGGGCTACTTTTTTGGTGCCTTTTTTTTTCCCCTTTTTTATGAGTGATCCAGCCGACTCGATAGAACGGGGACTTTAAAGTATTTTTCTTGGAGGAAACATGCAAGGCCATTTTATTTGGGAGAGAGTCCCTTTTTGTTGGTGAGCTCTTTGAGCAATATATCATGAAATGGAAGGAAGCCCTTGCTTGACAGAATACAAGTGTTTGGCTCTTTCCTAAGATGTAGAGGAGAAGACTTGTTGGGACATTTGAAACTTGCCCTAGTTAATATCATCAAATGATTGCTGGAATGGACCATGTTTATTATTAAGTCAAGATTATAACAAGCAATTAGCTTTAACATGTATAAATGTTGTGATCAATTAAGATTAAGATTCGATCAATGGCAAGATCAAAAGGTATTTATGGGGAGATTGGTCATTATCTGGGAAATTGGTCATTGATGGGACCAAGGGAAGAGAACCGGGTCATTTTGGGAGGACCGAGGTTTGATGGATTCATTTCATGCTATGACCGGACCCGAAGGTTGCCTACATTCCCCTCATTTTGAGGAGCTCAGGTCGCCGTAGTTCGGCCATGGGCCGTTTTGCTGATGTTGGCTTCCCTTTGGCGTCGTCTCGGAGGACATTGTTGCTCTTTTGACGCAGATCACTTTGCTTCGTGGTGGACTTCTTGGGACGGACCGCTTAGGATGAACCCTCTTTGGTGTGAACTCCTTTTGAACGGTTCCTTTGGGATGAGTCCTTTCTTGGTCGTCTTTTGGTATAGACTTCCTTTCTCGCGAACCCTTGGGGGTAAACCTTTTGGATGAGCTTTTGAGGCAAACTTCCTCTTTGCATATGCTCATTTCCTTTCCTTCTTTCCACATATTCATTTTTTTTTCCGGAGAGGGGGAACATTAGCCCTAACTTGCCATCTTGGACATTGACTCATTTATAGCCCTCTTGTCACTTTCGGCTTTGTCTTTGAAGACTCGGGAAGTCATTTGCTTGGTTGCGCACACGCGATCATGGTTGAACTTTGGTGGTTGAGTAACAACGTCCTTTCCTCTTCATCGTCTTGGGATGCCTTTGACGTGCATCAAGAATTTTGTCTTGGAAAGGCGTATCGGGTTGTGTATCGGGAATGTGTATGAGGGAAGGCTTGCCATTAATGGTTTCTTCATTCCAATTGATCACAACATTCATTCACATCAAGATTAATTGTTTGCATTTATCATTTTTCATTTGTGTTTGGTCCATTCGTCTCTAATGAGTCGTCATTGACTAGTATGCTTAGAAGTCAATTCATCATTTTAGGGACGTAGCAATCAATTGATAATAACAAGCAAGGCAATTTCAAGAATAAATGTATATTGCAAATAATGTCTCAAGTCTAGAGAGAAGAGAATGAAAATGACTCTTTTATATAGATAATTTTGTACAAACATGTCCGAGTACGGACCTTTGCAAAAATAAAAAGACACAGTCCAAGACGAACTTTTGATGAAAGTCTAGATCCTATGAGGCTGGAAGACTTTTTTTTTTTTTTTTTTTTTTTTTTAGGGACGGGCTCCTATGAGGTGCGGTGGTCCATTTCCTTCTTTGACAGTTGGAGGGGTTGTCGGCGGCATATTCCATGTCTTCCACGGGGAACTCGGGTTTCGTGTCATTGGGAAAGATGTCGCGAGGTCTCCACTTGGCTCGGCGTTGTGATTGCCGGATCTGTCTTTGGCCATTTCTCTTCAATGACCTCCTTTCGAGGTGCATATTCTCGTGCATGTCATTCAGCGAGGTTATGGGTCTCCATTTGATGTAGCCTCCTTTGGGCTTTCGGAGCTTTGGCCCTCTCTCGTGGACGATGATCCAGTTTGTGTTGACCTCCTTGTTCACGTGAGCGCCAATTCGGATGTGGGCTCCTTGGTCGATGTTTTAGGCGGGCAAAACCGCAAAGGACTTTAGCATTTTAAACCTCAAGGTGAAATTATAACCATGGTTCAAGAGAGACGCTTCATTAGCGGATTAGCCTTTTAGGAAAACTTGATCTTTTATTTTAAGAAAATTGGATCTCCATTTTCTTCTTGGAAAAACACACTTTTGTTTTGGGTGGAAGACTCACACACACATTTTTTTTCATTTTTTTTTTAGGATTGACCGGGCCGAAGCTGCCTACGTTCCCCTTACCACGAGGGAGGGGGTCCCACGTGATGAGAGGCTCAGGTCACCGTAGTTCGAATGGATTTAGAATTCTAAAACAAACATGACTGACTTGTCGGAGGATAACGGGGATCCATCCATCCAAGGACTAAAACCGACTTCCTAGGAAACTATGCCTAGGGACTTCACGGGAATTCTGGGATCCATCCGAAGATCGACGGGTGTCTCGGAGGTCTTCCAAAGGCTTCACGAGGGGACCTAGGAGACAACGGCCTAGGGTTTCAGCAACGGGGACCTAGGAGACAACGTCCTAGGGTTTTGACGGAAATCTCAACAATGGGGACCTAGGAGGCAACTGCCTAGGGTTTTAACAGGAATCTCAACAATGGGGACCTAGGGGACAACGGCCTAGGGTTTTACGGGAATCGCAACAGGGGACCTAGGGGACAACGGCCTAGGGTTTTAACAGGAATCTCAACAATGGGGACCTAGGAGGCAGGCCTAGGGTTTTAACAGGAATCTCAGCAATGGGGACCTAGGGGACAACGGCCTAGGGTTTTACGGGAATCGCAACAGGGGACCTAGAGGACAATGGCCTAGGGTTTTACGGGAATCACAACAGGGGACCTAGGGGACAACGGCCTAGGGTTTTAACGGAATCTAAACGGTGGGGACCTAGGGGACAACGGCCTAGGGTTTTACGGGAATCGCAACAGGGGACCTAGGGGACAACGGCCTAGGGTTTTAACAGGAATCTCAACAATGGGGACCTAGGAGGCAACTGCCTAGGGTTTTAACAGGAATCTCAACAATGGGGACCTAGGGGACAACGGCCTAGGGTTTTACAGGAATCGCAACAGGGGACCTAGGGGACAACGGCCTAGGGTTTTACGGGAATCACAACAGGGGACCTAGGGGACAACGGCCTAGGGTTTTAACAGAATCTCAACGGTGGGGACCTAGGGGACAACGGCCTACGGTTTTACGGGAATCACAACAGGGGACCTAGGGGACAACGGCCTAGGGTTTTACCGGAATCTCAACGGGGACCTAGGGGACAACGGCCTAGGGTTTTAATGGAAATCTCGACGAGGATCACAACGAGGATTCGTCCAAAGACTTAACGAAATCTCTTTAGCGAAAGTCTCAGAAGATAACGGGGATCTGTCCAAAGACTTAACAAAATCTTTTTAACGAAAGTCTTGGAAGATAACGGGGATCTGTCCAAAGACTTAACAAAATATTTTTAACGAAAGTCTTGGAAGATAACGGGGATCTGTCCAAAGACTTAACAAAATCTTCTTAACGAAAGTCTTGGAAGATAACGGGGATCTGTCCAAAGACTTAACGAAATCTCTTATCGGAAGTCTTGGAGGATAACAGGGATCCGTCCAAAGACTTAACGAAATCTCTTTAGCGAAAGTCTTGGAAGATAACGGGGATCCGTCCAAAGACTTAACAAAATCACTTATCGGGAGTCTTGGAGGATAACAGGGATCCGTCCAAAGACTTAACGAGGCGACACTTGTTAGCGAATGTAATGTATCAAAGGCAAGGAGCAAAAACGGAGCAAGCTCATGCAATGTGCAATTATTCATTCATTCAAGTTTACTTAAAAAAACTTTCTTGATTTGATCCTAAATGGTTGGAAAGGATTCCTCTTCTTTTTCGCAACTATTCTAAATCCTGGATCAGTGGAGGCCGTTGCTACGCCTATAGACCCCTCGTTTTTCACCTATATTGCACGCTCCCATGGACGGACTATCCCGGGCGAGGGTCCTATAGGGCACGCGGCTTCCACCGACCAAAAGAAACGAACCTAGGGTCTAGTGCGTCGCAAGGTTCCCAATACGCGGGTCATCCTAATCATGATTAAGCCCCAGTCGGGATCGAGACTTTTTTCCGAAGGCTACACCGAAGGCTGCACCGATATTCCGACATGACCTCATTTTGATATGAGGCGTCTCAATCCTTGACCATGGGCTTAAAGATGATTAAAAATGACTTGCACATTAGGGCTTAACGACACGGTGTTACCCTATCCTTAGCATATGACCTTCGCTAATTGTGGTCGTCATTAACACACGAGTTGAAGGCGGGTTAGGCCACGCTTGCATTTCATCAAGGAGTCACAACTCGGGCGTTAACTTGGCCACAATTAACTTTGGACACGCGTTATGGATGTGGCAACGTGAGCTAGACCAACAACCAACCAAGGTCACGGTATTTGTGTGTCACGGACAAGTGTGGTTGACTCGGTTCGGAAGGGAAGGTGGGATGGACCCGTGCGCGCATCGAAGGGAACAAGAGCACCCAACGATCTGCATCGTGGCATCCACCCCGGGTTTAAAGGGTATTTGGAACGTGCACGGTCGAGTGCGCGTGGTGTGAAGTCATTCTATGCTCCCTTTTTTTTGAGTAAAAAGAGAGATTTTCAATTCGTTTTTTGATATCATGAGCATGGCATAAGAAAGATATGAACAAGTATGAACAAGCATGGATTGAGCAATCTATACACAACAAATCAAGGAATATAAGCGAACAAAGACCAAAACTTGTACATGTACCAAGTTGTACACAACAAAGAATTTTGAATCAAACTTTTGCAAAAGAAATATTTTACATTGAAACCCTTTTGTACAAAGCAATTTGTGCACAACGAGGAGACTCAAGAAAACCCTTACAAAAAGGATTATGCACGACGAGGTTTTGGAAACCATTTTATTGACAAAAGATCATGCATAACCAAGTTTTATTACCTTTTAAAACCAAGTTTTGGCCAAAAGAATGAAGGTAATGTGCACAAATAAGACTGTAAATTTGGAACCTGGACAAGTAGAAGCAGAGGGGCACCCAGAATGTTGCAGCCCTGCACCAAACTGTTAATTGGCAACATTCTGGCCCCTACCCAAAGTAGTCTTCCGGTAAAGCAAGAGGGTGAATATTTTTCTCAGTTTCTCCAACTTCTGATCATCAAGCCCCAGTTTATTGTATTTCCAGAACGTATGTACTCAAAACAGTTCAAACAGAAACACCAAACACACACAAATATGCAAGAAGTCAACTAACGGGAACGGGAGTTTGACCCACACAAGAATGCCCCCGAACCTTCTAGAAAAAAGTTCGAAAGCACTCTAATCCCCAGCGGAGTCGCCACTGTAAGGATCCCGCCCCCGCGCGCGGAAACGCGATGGTGTATGGGGCGAAACGCCAAACACGGGAACCGGTCAAATTTAACGGAGTCGCCACATTTTGTTAATTTTAAACCCAACAAAATGACAAAGGTTCGAGTTCCAAGGTTCGGAGGTCATGTTACAACTTGGGAGGAGTTTTTACGTCCTCTCAAGTTGCCTCAGACAAGGCCGAGTCTCCCTAAGTTAGTTAAAATGTGCATATGTGTGTGTGTGTATTTAACGGAAAAAGTTCTGTTGTTGATTTTATTTGAGAAACTCGACTGAAAAGGGGTCCTTGAGTGATAAGATAAAGGTCAGAGGGCAAAAAAGGCAATTTTGCCCTCCTACCTAAAGTAGCCGTACGGCTGAAGGAGGTAATTCTGGGGTTTTTACAGCTTGCTCAAGAACAGTCCAGTTCAGAACAGAAACAGGGCATTCTGTCTGAAGCTGGACAAACTATTTTTGATCCCAGTTTGCAAGAAATCATTTTACAAGTTTTATAACATCATTCCTATGCTAAATGATCATCACTTGGTCCCCCAAAACAAGTATTTGGGTGTGATCATGAGCAATCATAGGAGAAAATCAAGAAAGTTGATGAATGTCCCCTTTGGACCAAAGTTGGTCATTTGGTGAATAAAGATTGGAACTTTATCACCAAGATGACATCTTTATGACTTAAAATCCTTCCAAGAGTCAAAATAACACATAAAGATTGAATCTTTATGACCCAAAAGTGGGATTTTGAGGCTAAACCAAAGAGGAAAATGATGAACACTAAGGTTTCATCACCCTCATGATTATCATGGCCAAACAAGCATAACATCTAAATGAATAAGGAATGTAAATGACAATCAACAAGTCTATGAGTGTCTAGGTTTAGAACCTCTTCCATACAAGGTATGGAGGGCACCTTGGAACTTCTCATAGCTTGGACAAGGTAGTAATGTAATAGATAGGTATATAGTGCTTGATAATGGACAAGTCTTGCAAGAAATAAAAGGTGCTTGAAATGGACAAGTCTTTGTATGAATGAAGAGTAAATACATGTATAACCAAGATATAAGAAAGAAAATAGGAGTAATATGAAGAGAAAGGAGGGGGGAGGTGGCTTTACCTATGATGGTTATGGCCAATCTTCCTTTCTTCTCTCTTTTTTTGGTTTGTGATCACTCTCACTCTTACTCTGTGGTAATTCCAGCAGAGTGACCTCCTTAATGTGTATTTCTCCCCCCTGAAATGATCAGTAAGGGGTTCTATTTATAGGGACTGAGGGTGCCCAAACTAGCCGTACGGCTAGGCCCCTCTAGTCCCCAAAGCATCCGTACGGCTCAGCCTGGCGAGCTTCTGGATTTTTCCAATTTTATACCAGAGTAGTCCTGGAATTTATAGCTTATCCTAGGGAGGTCCTGGCCTGTTAGCTTATCCCTGAAACGGTGCTAAGGCTACCTCTAAGATAGGTCAGTTTCAGATTGGGGTACTTACAGTATGTAGATATCATGAATTTCCTCAAGGATGGTACTTATCCCGAGAATAGCAATAAGAAGTCCCAAATGGCATTGCAAAGACTAGCCTCCCGATATGTACTGATTGGGGACCGAGTCTACAAAAGGCACCACGAAGGGATCAATCTCCTATGCGCAAATGAGACCGAAGCTCAAGAAATAATGCATGAGATCCACGAATGTGAATATGGGCCCCACATGAACGGGTTTATGTTGACCAAGAAGATACTCCGCATGGGTTATTATTGGAGTACCATGGAAAGGGACTGCATCGAGAAAGTCAAGAGGTGCACCAAATGCCAATTCCATGCCAATCTACAGCACGCTCCACCCTCACAGCTTTACAATATGACCACGCCTTGGCCTTTCTCTTGTTGGGGCATAGACATCATCGGCAAAGTTCACCCTACTGGCAGCAACGGACAATCTTTCGTCCTAGTAGCCGTGGACTATTTTACAAAATGGGTCGAAGCACAGGCTTACCGAGTTCTCAACGCCAAGAAAGTGGCCGAATTCGTAAAAACCCACATCATGTGCCGGTACGGCGTTCCTCATGAGATCATCTCAGACAACGGTTCTCACTTTGAGAAAGAGATGGACGCGCTCCTGGTAGAATACAAGATTACTAAGCACAAGTCATCTCCATACCGCCCTCAAGCAAACGGCGCGGTCGAGGCAGCTAATAAGACAATCGAGACCATTGTGAAGAAAATGGCCTCCACCGGAAGGGATTGGCCCGAAAAGCTACCTCTAGCATTATGGGGCTACCGCACGTCAATACGGACAGCGACTAGAGAAACTCCTTATGCACTGGTATATGGTTCCGAAGCTGTACTCCCAATAGAGCTCGAAGTCCCATCCCTACGGGTCCTCCTCGAGAACCAAGTCAATGAAGTCGATTGGATGCAAAGTCGATATGAACAGCTAGCCCTACTCGATGAGAAAAGGCTAAGGGCAATCGAACGTACGAGGGCCTATCAACAAAGAATGGCTAGGGCTTTCAACAAAAAGGTGAAGCCCCAAAACATCAGTGTGGGAGATTTGGTCCTAAGACAACACCCTCCTAATGCCATGAACCCCCTTGGAAAATGGGGACCCCGATGGATCGGTCCGTACGTAGTCAAGAAGATACTAAGCGGCGGTGCAGTCCGACTCGTGGATTTAGACGGAGATCAGCTGCCAAAGGAAGTCAACCTCGACAAGTTGAAGAGATTTTATGTCTAATAAACGAAGACCATAAAAAAAAAGGCTCGCTAGGTTGAAAACCCGCAAGGGCGGCCTAGGCAAAAATTAGAGCACATTCAAAAAAGAAGCCCGCTAGATTGAAAACACGAAAGGGCGGTCTAGGCAAAAAACAGGGTGCACAAAAAAAAAATGGTCTTCGTTTGTTTGAACTACGGAGACCTGAGCCTCTACACTGGAGGAACGTAGGCAACCTTCGGGTGCGGTATAAAATATAAACAAATACCCAAATCATTTCAAATTAACAAGATGCAATTTTTATTCAAATGTCAAATCATTCAAACCATTACAACGGATTTTGTTGAGCTACTAAAAGACTTAAAACATTAAAATCCTAAAACAAGTGGTCTACTTTACTTGCAATCTCTTGGGGGTACTAGGAAAAATCTAATTTTCTCTTGGCCTTTGAAGGACCACCCGAACGACCATCAATCCTACTCTTCTTGGGGGGGCCAAGGAATACTGATGCGGACCGATACCTTCTGCGCAACAGAGCGCCTCCGAGCATAAAAGTCATCCAAAGGGGTACCGAAAGGGTCGGTCAGAATGTTGTTCACATCAGCAGCAGCTTCCTTGTACCTCAAAGCACTGCTAGGCTCAAAGTCCTTTCCTAGCAATTCAGCCCGAAGAGCATCTACCCAAGTAATGCTGCGGTAGACGGTACCAAGCAAGTGATCCAAGTAACTCTCGGGAAGAAAAATACTACCCCGGTGCAATGGAGCGGAAGCCCAACGGTTGCGATCATCTCCCCAAGCCGACTGAAGCTCATTCGAGAAGTCCGGACCCATATAAGAAACTGGACGAAGCCTCCCGTTCCTCGAAAAATGAATTATCTGTTGACGGCCAAACTGCCTCAGAACCCGTTCTTGTTGGTAAAACGAAGAATCTCCCAACCCGGGTAGAACCACATACTGAAAACCAGAGGTCCACTCCACAAAAGGGCGAAGACCCCAAGGGCACCATTCAACGTCAGCTGTAAGACGAGAAGCAAAAAATCTCCTCCAACCCTTTTCAGTCAAATCTCTAATCAGCAACCGTCGCCTATGAACAGCAAAAGGAGAAAGGTCTCCATCTGACGCATAAAGCCTGAAATGCTCCCGAAGCCATATGGTCAAAAGCAAGGGGCTTCCTCGTCGCATCTCGCCTGTACGGTGCAATTCGTCCAAACCATGCAAGGTCTCTCCTACAATGAGCGGAATTATGCTAAATCGCTGTCCTTTCGCCTGCAACACGATTTCAGCCAACTGCGCATCCGCGGTACCCAGAGGAGTGACAAACAAAACCTCGCTGAAAAGGCAGACAACCATGGCATTTCTCTTAAAGGACTGAACCGCGACATCTTCCGAATGTAAACTGAAAAACATCGGAAGCTCAGTTATGTCAACAACGGTCCCGTGCATCATCTTCTTCACCTTTCCAACAGGGAGATTCAGAAGGTCAAGCCAAGAATCAACAACACCGCGGTGATACTTAGGGACGGCAATCCGACCGGCCAAAGGCATACCCAAAATGTCCCCAAAATCATCGACAGTCGACACCATTTCATTAGCCGAAAAGTTGAACGCATGGCTATCACAATCCCAGAAAGCTGCAGCAGCCTTCAACAAGTCCCAATCCGGGTTCAATGTTTGCAAAGTAAAAAGAATTCGAAATCCGAAATCTTTAATGAAAGCATTTTTTGGGTGGGTCTTGAAAGAATAAACGAATATCGATAAATCCTTCTCGTAACTCTTGACAACCTCGGCACCAAGACTAAAAAGGTTAAAGGCCATGGGAAAGAAGG
The DNA here is from genome assembly GCA_026119855.1 of Campanula takesimana. NCBI lineage: Eukaryota > Viridiplantae > Streptophyta > Magnoliopsida > Asterales > Campanulaceae > Campanula > Campanula takesimana. The sequence goes on along the minus strand of JAOWBW010001211.1, from coordinate 182,754 downwards.
TTATAAGCAAAATTGGGCAATAAAATGGTGTTCTAAAATGGCAGAGGAAAGCTGTTGGAATCGAATTACCGACCAGAAGCTGATATTATAGCTGTTGGGGGATCCTTTGGTCAGCAAATATCAGGCCCTGAATTTCGCCTCCCAGAGGCGCGCGCCTCCCGACACCGGTCTACAAGGCGCGCGCGTCCCGTCTCCAAGATAGGAAGCGCCCGCGTCCCAGGTAGAAAATGCTCTAGAAATAGCCTTTGTCAGTTCAGAACAGAACCCAGGCGTTCCAACGCCTTCAACCTGCAGAAAAGATCAATCCCAGCAACAAGAGAAGCTCAAACGACGACAGAAAACACTCAGCTGGGCACACATTAATTTGGTCCGCCCTTAAGGCACGTCTAAAACTGAAATAAGATAAAAACTCCCACTCAAAGTAGGGTGTCTGTTATTTTCTCAAAAATCAGTTTTTACAATTCATCCCCAGCACAAAACACTCCGCAGTCAATTGTGCCCGCACCCCATCGAAAGTCAAAGTCAAACAGTCAACATCAAAATACGACTCACGACAACAACTTGGTCCGGGGTGAGCCACAGAATCACCGCTTCCTCATCAAGCAAAATCTACATTCATTCAAAGCAAACGGTCCTCTAGGCCCCGCACTTCATCAAACGGTCCTCTAGGCCCCGCACTTCAGCAGACGGTCCTCCAGGCCCCGCACTTCAGCAGACGGTCCTCCAGGCCCCGCACTTCAGCAGACGGTCCTCCAGGTCCCGCACTTCAGCAGACGGTCCTCTAGGCCCCGCACTTTAGCAAACGGTCCTCTGGGTCCCGCACTTCAGCAAACGGTCCTCCAGGTCCCGCTTCCAGCAAACGGATCTCGCTATCAGCAAACAGGTCCCGCTTCCAGCAAACGGATCTCGCTATCAGCAAACAGGTCCCGCTTCCAGCAAACAAGATCCCGCCTTCAGCAAACGGATCCAGCTATTGGCAAAGCCGCTCACCCAAGGAGTGTAACTTTATCTCTCAAAGCCGCTCACACAGGGAGCGCACCTCTATCCCCTGCAATTTCAAATTCCTGCTTTTATCGAGTCTTTTCTTTTTCTTGGTGATGCCCTAGGCGGATGTCTGTCTTTCGTCGGCGCGTTTGCTTCGCAATCCATGCCGCCAAGGGGCTCTGTAGACACCCCGCCTTGGACCGCTCACCCCGATTGCACACTTGATTTTGTATTTCTCCCTCTTTTAAGTGTTTTCTGTTAGTTTCTGTTACTTTGGTTAAGTTCCAGACGGACTCCGTTAAATCCCGGGACTAAACTGAATAACAGTTCTAACTTTCTAGTCCATTCTGTCAAAAATTGCTTTTCAGAGTCGCGCGCCTCCGCCTCCTGAGGCCAGACGCGCGCGCCTTCCGCCGCCTAGGTGGGATGCGCGCGCTTCTGGGGTGTGTCAGTTACAGATTCTGCCCAAGAATCTCTCCCTTGCTCATTATACATGATTTTGCCCGGGAAAGATTTTTTGGAGACTCCGTTTGGCTCCAAAAACTCCCCTCTTTCAACTATAAAAACCCCTCCAATCCATCATTGGAAGGGACCCTTTTTCTCACTTCTTTTCTAGATTTTTCCTTGGGACTTCTTTCAGACCTTTTGTCAACAAAGCATTCAATCGCTTCTTCAAGGCTTTTTCAAGAGGTTCTCTTCGAAGGATACTATAGGTAAATGTCTTAAACATTAAACTTTCTTCTTCTTTTTCTTCTTCTTCTTCTTCAATCAAATGTGCAATCACCCCAAAACCACTTGGGACATGACACCAATGGTCCTTTCATTACATTGAATTGGCCTAGGAGTCATCTCCCTACATTAAACTTTAAAACCCCTTTTTATCATCATTCAAATAGGAAGAACACATTTATCTTTGAAGTGAATTATGAACAAATAAGACCGACTTTGCTCGGGCGAAATGGGTGTTTAAGTACTTCCCATTTCGTAACCTAACCCCCAAACCCCTCATCCCAAAGAATCTCTGTTTTCATAAATCAAACTTAGGCTCATAAACAATAGGTTTTCTTACGTTCCTCAAAAACGTGGGTGGCGACTCTAAAATCAATTAGACATCCTAGGTAATTCACCGCTCTAGCCAAGCCATGGTTCCCCGGGGTATCTACAGTAGGAGAAAGTTAGGATATCAAGAGAGAGCACAAAATAGTGTCAAGGAGGGGGCCGGGGGCCTAGGAGAGCCATGGGGGGCGATCCTACAGCACGGTCATGACCGTGTTATTTGTGTGTTCTTGGGGGAGAGATAATAATATGTGGTGAGATTGTTATTAAAGAGTAGCCATACTAGAGTTGTGTGAGTGTATGTGTAAATTGTAACAATTGACATATTATTATAGTGATATCCTAGCTTGGTGCCTCCGGATGTAGCCATAGGGATGGTGAACCGGGTAAACAAATTCATGGTGTTCTTGTTCTTTCATATTATAATTTCATGTGTTGAATTATTCTCCTACGTTAATGACTCCTAGTATGGCCTAGTGGATGCGGAGATCCCCCAAATTTCCCAACAAATGGTATCAAGAGCTTTGGTTTGAGATTCGGGAGATCCAAGGAGAAGAAAAGAAACAACAGATTTTTTGTGCAGTGCGCGTGCAGAATTCGTGCATTGTACGTGCAGGCTTGGTGCAGCGCACGTGCAGATTTCGTGCAGTGCAGATTCTTCGTGTGGAAGACGTGCAGGGTAAATCTGAGAGCTGCTAGGGTTTATGGTTGAATCAAGACCATGCAAAATAGGTCACGATCGTGTAGAAAATCAGACAGTCCGAATAGTGCATTTGTTTCTTTTGAGATCTGTAGAGATTTGAGGTGGGATTTGGAGATACAGAGATCAAGATGGATCAAAAGGTGTTCAAGGGATCTTGGGGCAGTCAAGGTAGTTGGAGAAAATATGAAAGAAAAGGAGGAATGCATCAGGCACTTGCGTAAGCAACCGACGATGCAAAGGTGAGTGGTATAAGCCGGTTAGACCACGTGGGAAGAGGGATGGATGGGGATATAGGAGGATGTTGTACTCTACCGACAACATCAAATTCGTTCCGGGTGGGAGCAAGAGGCGTAAAGACCAGCCTATTGGTGTAAAATAGATAGACATCAATGTACGACATGTTAGGGGGAGAGTGACTCAAAAAGTTGCAACGCGGTGGAAGTCAATTGGCCCTAACAGAGAGCGAGAAAAGACCACAAGAAGACAATACAAGAAGCAAGGTGTGTCCGAGTTTTATGGGGAGCATTGCAAGGGGAGTGGTGTTGGAAATTATGCCCTAGGCCCTTGAGAAAGGCCTTACGTTGCATCATGTTCTCATTTGTTATGGAGATAACAACCCTGGATTATTATATGTTTTACATGTTTATTATTATAATCCCCGTCCCTAGTACTTATAAAGGACTAGTATAAGTTTAATCGATGATCATATGATGATCATGTGTATGTGATACAATTTAAACTTATATTGGAGAACAAGTGCTGGACTTGACCCACCTATGAGATTTATGTCATGGTCAGATGTCATAATTAAATCTCATATAGTTATATCATTTGAATCCTTAGACCTGAGATTATCATGGTCTTCCACATGATGAACATTATGTTTGACGTACTCAAACGCTACCCCTAACCGGGTGGTTATAAAGGCTACGATTGGCATAATCGGATTTATGTAGGGAAGAATGATAAGTCAAGATGGGATTTTTTCCCTCTCTCAAGAGAGATATCTGCTTTGCCTCTCGATGAGTGAGATTGATGATAGTGTACGGCCGTACCCAAATGAATTGAAGTGTTCAATGTCATTTGCTCATATAAATCTACTAGGGATCGAGAAAGCATTGGACAACATAAGTTGACGTGGACCATGACTTATGTCCAAAATGATATCGCGTGACAAAACGATTGTGATATGTTCTATGAGGATAACGAACTTCCTTAAGTTATATTAATTGGGTAGTCATGATGGCTTGCTATATTCCGCTCATGATTTATGGGTTTGACCTTGGTCGGACTCATTACCAACTTAATATAATCCTATGGGGTCACACATAAAAGGATGAATCAAGAAAAGGCAAAAGCTGAATTCCTGGCGGGCACAGCCGTGCCAGTTATAAAGCACGACCGTGCCAATTTGCACGGCCGCGCGGATTAACAAACTCGACCGTGCTATTATTCAACTTCAGCAAGTCGAGCTCGGACCAAGTGGCACGACCGTGCCATTTGGTGAGCACGACCGTGCTAAAGTTCCTGAGGCCAGATTCTGTGCGGTTTAATTGGATGACGGGATTTAGGTCTCATAGGTTATTAAGGGTTAATGACTAGGGGCTATAAATACATCTTTTCATCAGCCATTAAACTAATGCAACCTAGTATGTTTGAGAAACATAATTCTTGAACCAAGATTGTGAATCAAAGATCAAGAACGCATAAAATTCATATAGCCTTTGAAGATTAGAAAAACGTATTTTCTAATGGGTCTAGCAATCCAGATCTAGAATGGTTCTAGATATTCGTTCGCATGTGGATACACATAGAGGATGCTTGCTTTAGCATCTCAAGTTCGTGTTCCTGTGATCGTGATCCGATGAATGCGAAGAACGAGGAGATCAAATCTAAAGCTTGAAGACTTGAAGATTTGAAGATCCAAAAATTTAAACGCACAATCACGGTTAGTATTCGAAATTCATCTTGCTATTAATTTAATCATCATGAATGGATCTTGGGACTTAGGGTTTTGTTTATTTTATATTGCCGTCTTCAGCTGCGCAAGTTGCCTCAAACCCCAACAGTGGTATCAGAGCCCCCTTCATGTATGGTTATTTTAATATTATCATGTTTGATATATGATTTGATTATAGGATCTAGCATGATAGAATTTGGAATAAGGGATTTATGTGAATTGTTTGGTGAAATAATTATATATTTGATATAGTATGATTATGAACAAGGTTTTCAAGTTGCTTGATTAATATGATTAATCTATTTATCGGATCATCAATTTCTTTAATTGGATTATTGAATTGGTGATTCTTGATCTTGAAGAACAAATTGTTTGTTCTTAGGGTTTGATGTTTATGATAATTTGATTATCATAAATAGTTGAATTCTTAAAGGATCAAGATTTGATAAATTGCGATCGTGCGGTTCGCATACAATACACGTTTCGTCCAGAATTTTCGTGCAGATTACGTGCAGCGCATGTGCAGTCTAGAATTTTGTGCAGAATTTTCGTGCAGTTCGCGTGCAGTGCAGATTTTTGAATTCGTGTTTTTCAGACTTGGAGATGCATAGTAGAATACGTATTGTTCATGGAATTGGATTCTATGAAGTAATGCATTCCTAATAAAGTTGGACTCTATGAAAGAATTTATTATTCAATATGTATTGTACCTAGAGTGGGACTCTATGAAAATCTAAAATTCATAATTATATTCACATAGTATCCATTCTTTAATTAATTGGATTAATTATATCTTTGTTATGCGCATTGCTATATGAAATAACCTTCTTGAAAATTTAAGTCATGTGCCAATCCACTATTAAAACACTTGTGAGTACACCGGGTAGTTTTGTGCATGCTACGCCCTAGCGAGATGCATTGATTCTATCAGTGTATGAGCAAGATGAGTGAATCAGAGTTTCCTATACGTTTAACGTGGTTTGACTTAATTAGGCTATCAAAACAGTTTTGGGCCTAAGGCACAAGATGAGATTAAAACATGTTTGACATTGGATGTCTAAAACAATCTCATAAAAGATCTAAGAGTCATATATGATATGATTGATAAGAGTTATCTATCTAAATAACTTGTTTTACTTATAATTTTTTGGTAAAATTTTTGGATATATTAAATATGCATAAAAATACTGTACATTTAATGTCTTTAACTCTTTAAGTTTTAAGAATTTCACTAAATCCCTTAATAGCTAATATCAATTACAAATCCACCCATTTTGTCAATCACGTGCATGGCACATGCTACTTAACTGACTTTTCTAACAAAATCCATCAAAAAGTCCTTAACTGATGACTTTTTTTACACTTCAAGGTATGATCTGGTGAAAAAAACAAATTCAGGATTCGTTTGGAAGGGTGGTATATGACTTTAGAGTCTAAATTGTCATTAACCCTTCCATTAATTGTTATTGCCATTTAAACAAGTTGAGTTGTTGGTTTGCCATGTTGGGTCGCATTTTCAAGCTTGGTTATGTGCATTGTTACCTTTAATACTCTTATAAATGGGATTGATTTAGATGGTAGGATTGTTGAAGCTTCTGAACTGTTTAAGAAATTGGTCAGACTGAAAATTGTTGAACCTACTGAAGTTACATACAATACTATTATGAATGGCCTATGCAAAACTGGGAAAACAACCATGGCCATTAGCTTACTCGGAGCAATTGAAGAAAAAGGCTATATGGCTGATATAAGATCCTATAACACAATTGTTGATGGTATGTGCAAGGAAAAAAATGATTGATGATGCTTTGAGACTCTTACAGGAGATGATTGATAAAAACATTTTGCCCAATGTCGTTACATATAGGTTGTTTGATTCAGGGTCTCTGTCACTTGCGTCGTTGGAGAGAGGCAACACATTTGCTTGATGAAATGTGCAAGAAGCAAATATATCCTAATGTTCGCACTTATAATATACTAGTCGATGCACATTGCAAGGATGGGAATATGAAGGATGCAAAGAATATTGTCCTTCAAATGATTCAATATGGTAAGACTCGAGACATAGTTACCTATAATGCTCTAATGGATGGTTATTGCATGCAAGGCAAAATGTTCGAGGCGAACAAAATTTTCAGTTCCATGGTGCATAATGGAATTGTGCCAAACATAGTTAGTTATACTACTCTAATAAATGGCTTTTGCAAGAAGGCACAAATGGATAAAGCCTTGCATTTGTTTCGGGAAGTAGTTTGCAAGGGACTGAAGCCCGATGTTGCTACTTATAGCACCCTGATACAAGGCTTGTTTCACTTGGGTAAATGTTCAACTTCTCGGGATCTACTTGTCAAGATGCAAGCTGGTGGTATAATTCCGAATCTTCAAACTTATGCTATCGTGCTTGACGGGATGTGCAAAAACAACAGGATTGGAGAAGCGTTGTCTTTGTTTCGTTCAATGGAAACTCGTGGATCAAGTTCAACAGTTATCTTGTGCAACATTCTCATTCATGCCACCAACAAGAGTAGGAAGTTTGATATCGCAAGCGATCTTTTCAAAGAACTTTGTTCCAAAGGCTTGCAACCCGATGTTTGGACATATAATGGGTTCATATATGGGCTACGCCAAGAGGACCTTCTAGAGAAAGCAAAAGCATTGCTAGTCAAAATGGAAGAGACTGGTTGCATACCAGACGATGTAATACAATATTTTACTCAAAGAACTATTGAAGAGAAAGGCGGGTCATGAGACAGTGGCCCTTCTAGGAAAAATGGTTAAAAGGGGTTTCTCGCCTGATGATCATAATCTTTCTATGTTAATATATATTTGCTTATAAATGATGTTAGTTAACAATGTCTTACTTGAAAGATGTTTAAATGGGTTTCTGTCCTGATGCTTCTACTCTTCCATGTAATAACAAGCTTGTGTGGGTCCAACAAAGGCAACATTATAGAAAAATGAATTTGAACATCAGACACCTATAAGAGTAGCTTGTAAACCCGATGAAGAAGTGAAGCATAAAAAGGGATTTGGCAATAGCCCGATGAAGTGTTGGATAAAATCTTGTAAATATTGAAAGGAAATCGATTACAATATAATTGAAATTACAATTACAAATTGAAAGAATGAAAACATGAAAAGAAATGATAAAACCGTATTTAGTCACTTGTATCCGAGCCGTGTAAAACAACACTCTCCTTAAGACTAATTCATCCCCCTCTCTATGAGTGCTTGAGGTTGGGCGTTAGTCTCCCAGGATAAAATGGATTGACCGGATGCAACTCCGCACTTGAGCCTTCGGCGAAATGAACTATGCTTGGACAAAATCACCATTCCAATGATTCTAGGAGGCCAAAGGAAGAAGATGAGCAAATTTCAAGAGGGAGAGTAGAAGAATTGATGGATTTTTTATTATTTTTTTTTTTATTTTTTATTTTTTTTATGTTGTTGTAGGTTTCTCAATTTATAGCTCAACCAACAAAACCAACATGAATGCCCAATTAATCTCTATTAATATGAGAGTCATTACTCTTGTATTCATGTGGTTTTATTCCACATTTTTGTAACCACAACTCCAAGGTAATGATCCCAATTAATCCATCTATTAATTTGGGTATCATGGCACATAAATGGTTGGGTTAAATTCTAAAGTTACAATTTCAACCCACCAATTTTGAGCTATTATATCTTTCTCATCCAATCTTAAATTGGACATATAGATATACCATTTCATTATTCACACGGAGTAAAATATAAACATACAATAATCTTTGTCCAACGACAAATGATTCTTGCAAGGAAATGTACACAATTTCCTTCACACACAACATATTTTCCAACAATCCCCCACATGAAGGAAATTGATTACGAGATTGGTGATAGAGTCCGGCAGACAAAAACTTGCATACGCAGGTGTGGGGATATTGCCCATTGAACCTCCTCTTGTACTAGCATATTTACTCTACTCGCAAGTCGATAGACGTGATGTCCTTAAATCGATATGCTTTTTGTATAGCCGATCATATACTAGACATAAGTAATGTCCTAATATATTTCATTTCTCATAGCTATGTTCGTTCATGGCCCTGAACATAATGCCTGGTTCTGCGAGAGGGTCTAAGAATTGAGCCTCACACAATTCTCCTCGAAGCGGCCCCTCTTCTCTCTCACATAGGTGACTTCTTAAAGGTAACCCGTATTACCCCGCTCGACTTTCTCGACGCGTAAGAGTCATTAAAAGCCATAGGCTTATCCTTATCCCTTCGGGATGTCACAAATAGGAATGGACTTGGGGTTTGACCTCCACAATGACGCGCGAGTCTTTTAACAGTTAGGTGGTCCCTTTTGAATCTAGTCCTTGGGATCTCCAGTCATCTAGATTTGGTTTTCCGCTGTGATCAACTCTAAGGGCTTTATGTCTCATTCCCCTCCACAGTTTACAACTAACTCTCGGTCTAACCATTTGGTTAACGGATCCGCTTTTTTCATTTGACTTCACATAGTCAAATTAGTTGAGAGTAGTTTCTTAATGGTATTACGTCTTTGACATATATGTCAAGACCTACCATTACGCACAATAATTTGTGTTCAATCAATCATTAATTGAATTCTAGCAATACAACCAATTGCTAACACAAGCTTTATCCCTTGGAATATCTTCTATAAATTGGCATGGCTTCTCGGCTTTCTCACCACATTTATCTAAAGCTATAAACTTAGATTCCGCTATGAATCTATTTATAACTTATTTATTTAGAAGATTTCATGATATAGTTGCTTCCGCTAATAAGAATATGAAACCACTCGTAGACCTTAAGTCTTTGATTTCATATATTCAAATAGCATCGCTATATCCTTCAATTATCGATAGATGTCTAGTGTAGTATAATCCGTGATCTGGATTATATCTCAAGTACCTAAGTACTTTACAATATACTTAGGATTACTAGTGTACCAACTCAATAGATTTCCATTAATTCTCGAGTGTTCAACTTGAGAAACAATGTCATCTCTATTCTTCAATAGATGTTGACTCATGCATATTGGGTTTTAGCCCTTGCTAAATCATCCTTGTCAATTTCTCAAGAATTTTCACTTCAAGGATTACATCCGCTAAACCCATATCTCGTGACCTTTTCAAAATTTCCAAGAACTATATCTTAATTTGCTTAATGCAAATTCATTAGTTCTTGAAATTTTAAATCCAAATGTCTAATTTTGCTAAACTTCTCTCAAGTTCAACATATTTTTGATAGATTTAATCAACATTATGACATAACCACTCATGTCTTATTTGATTAATCCACTTTTCTTTAAAGGCAAAATCAAGATTTTGATGTCATTATCTTTTAACTTGTTTCAACTCATCTAGTGATTTTACTAACTTGTATACTTTATTCTAGGTTTTACGTTGATCTATTTCATTCAAAGCATCAATTTGATCTATTTCACTCAAAGTATCATTTGTTCATTTTCATGAACTTAACATCAATACTTGATTTCCATTTTTTTTTTCAATTTTCTTGGTTTTATATATATTCAAACTCATTGAATAATATATGGCAAAAAACTCATTATTTACATACTCCACTATCTTGTACCAAAATATCCATTTTGTTGACGTTGGACTTTTTACTTTGCGAACCACCCCTCACATTCAAAAGTGTACGTAGGCCTACGTTTCCATACTTCATATGTAATTTACATTGTTTTCTTGGGGTAACCTATTCAATAGGTATTGTTTTCCAATGTAGACTCAACCCCATATCTTTGGGTTAGTCCTAAATATAGCAATAGTGCTATCATTTTGTTCATCAACACCATTGATAGTGGTTTAAAAGGTGGACATTTTGTGTACAAACTCATGTTATACACACACTACACTCATTAGTGTTTTATCCTTATTATCTCACTAGCGGGTAACCCGTGCTCTGCACGGGAAACCAATACTATTTCTCAAAAAATATTTTAATTACAGTTAACTATATTAATAGCAATGATTAATCTATATAATAATAATAATAATAATTAAAATTATTATAATAAACTAATACTATTAATAGTAATAGTTAATAGATATTGTATCTATTATAATTAGTTATTATTAAAAATTAATAATTTAACTTATATAATAACTATTATAATTAACCAATACTAATAATAGTACTCCTTCCGTTCAGTTTAATGTTCTTAGTTTGACTATACACGTTTATTAAAAAACCAAGGCAAAAACAAAGGAAATGAGTCAACAAAAAGTAGAGAGTAAGGGATATAAATGTCCAAAACACTATTCATGAAGCAAGTGAGTGAAAGTAAGTTAGGTAAGTAATAATTTTTTTGTAATTAAATGAGCTTTTTGAGGGCAAGAGTCTCCAAAGCACTATTCATTCTTTTCAATTTATGGAATAAAGCAACTAAGAACCTTAAACTGGGACATACCAAAAAGGAAAGTAAGAACCTTAAACTGGGACGGAGGAAATGATAGTTAATGTATGTAGCCTATTATCGTTAACTAATACTATTCATAGTAAAAACTAACTTATAAAGTAAATATTATAGTTAACTAATACTATTAATAGTAATAGTTAACTTATATAGTAACTATTATAGTTAACTAATACTATTAATAGTAATAGTTAACTAATATAGTTAACTAATACTATTAATAGTAATAGTTAACTTGTATAGTAACTATAATAGTTAACTAATACTATTAATAGTAATAGTTAACTTGTATAGTAACTATTATAGTTAACTAATACTATTAATAGTAATAGTTAATTTATATCATAACTAATATTATGAGCTAATAGTATTAGCTAATAATGAGAATATCAAAAGTCACATATATTTAGGATGGTGATGATGTGGCTTCACACAAATGAAGCTTTAACATTTGTTTGTCTATATGTCAAAACCATAGCCCTCTTCACTAACTTTAATATATATATATATATTAGACTAGCGGGTAACCCGTGCTCTGCACGGGAAACCAATACTATGTCTTAAAAATATTTTAATTATAATTAACTAATATAGTAATCATCATTTTAACTAATACTATCAATAATAAAAATTAATCTATATGATTACTATTATTATAATAACTATTATAATTAATTAATACTATTGATAGTAATAGTTAATATATATTAATAGCAATGATTAATCTATATAATAATAATTATTAATATAATTATTATAATAAAATAATATTATTAATAGTAATAGTTAATTGATATAGTAACTATTATGATTAATTATTATTAAAAATGAATAATCTAACTTATATAATAACTATTATAATTAACTAATACTAATAATAGTAATAGTTAATTATGTAGCCTATTATAGTTAACCAATACTATTAATAGTAAAAAATATCTTATAAAGTAACTATTATGGTTAACTAATACTATTAATAGTAATAATTAACTTATACTCCCTCTGTTCCAGTTGAGTTGTTACATTTTGCCATTTTTGGCATTTCACTTAAGTTGTTGTTGGGTTTCGATCAAACATGCGCAACGGAAATTAGCATTTAAAATTTTGAAACCCAAAGCCCATAGATCCGTTCATATGATTAAAACAAATACGACATGAGAATAAAGGAATAAACTAACCCTTGATGGCTATCAAATTCTCTTGGTCTTTGGTGGAGGTTTGAAGACTTGATCACGATCACAAAGCTTGAACACGAACTTTGAAGATAATGATTTTCACCCTCTAGCGGTATCCATACTTCGAACGAATGTCAAAGGAGCTTCTTTGATCTTGGTTGCTAGACCAAATTGTGAAACACTTTTTCACAATCAAAAGAACTATATGGAATTTATTTTGTGTATTATTTTGTTCCTCAACCAAGAATGTCTTGGAACAAAATAAACCCACTCTCAAACTCTTTGAGACTCACAAAATCATTAGCTTTTAGTGCTGGCCGAATTTGGTCTTTTATACACAAGTATGACCTATTCCAAATAGGAAACTTGTGTCAAAATCCGTCCAAAATTCGTTTCCTAATCAAATTAGGAATCTGCCACCCGACAGTACTGTGCGGCCGCCCAAAAACCTCTGTGCGGTCGCACAACATTCTGAAACAAAACTGGTACATTTCTGAGCTAAGTGTGCGGCCGCCCAGTCCAGAATGTGCGGTCGCCCACTTCCCAGAAAGTCCAGAATTTCCAAAATTCCAATGTAGTCCTTTTTAAAGATTCGTTCTATTGTGTGTGACCCTCTAGGATTATACTAAGTTGGCAATGAGCTCAAACATGATCCCATAAGATATGATTAGGTTCTAGCAAACCGTCATACCTACCCAAATAGTATAACTAGATACAAGTTCGCATTCCTATTAGAATATGTCATAATCCTTTTGTCCACGATATCATTGAACACAAGTCATGGTCAAACAGTCAACTTGTTTTGTTCAATACTTTCTCGATTTCGAATATGTTGATAATTCAAATGCTATTGATCCAATCAATCCATTTGAGTCCGGCCGAACATTTCATCAACATCATTCCTTCGAGTGGCCCAAGCTTGACATCTCCCGAGGAGGGACAAATCCATTTAGCTTATTATTCTTCCCTACGTGAATCCGATTATGCCAATCATACCCTTTATAACTTCCCGGTTAAAGGTAGCGTTTGAATATGTCAAACATAATGTTCATCAAGTGGAAGACTATAATAACTTCATGTCTAAGGATTCAAATGACATAACTAATATGAGATATATGTTTGACATGGACCATGACATAAATCTCATACAGCGGGTCATGTCCAGTACCTTGTTCCAAACAAGTACCCATAAATCTAACATGATCATCCCATGATCATTTAGCCTTTATACTAGTGCTTAACAAGTACTAGGGACGGAGATTATTATAAGTAAACATGAACAACAATAATAATCAAAACATCTCTTTATTGATATGAAATAAATGATAACAATTACAACGTTTATTAAACGTGCCTAGGGCATCACTACCAACAATCTCCCACTTGCCCTAGGCCCAATCTCCCATGTATCTAATACCCATGGACCTAACATGACCATCATGTTTAGCTTGTGGAAGTCCCTTTGTTAGCGGGTCCGCAACATTGTCATCAGTAGGTACTCTGCATATATTTACGTCTCCCCTATCAACGATCTCTCGAATGATATGAAAACGCCTAATATGTGTTTGGATTTCTGATGTGCTCTTGGTTCCTTTGCTTGAGCAATAGCACCATTATTATCGCAATAAAGGTCTATTGGATTAGCAATACTAGGAACCACTTCAAGTTCAGTTATGAACTTCTTAATCCAAACAGCTTCCTTTGCAGCATCCGATGCAGCAATATACTCAGCTTCTGTTGTAGAATCAGCGGTTGTACTTTGCTTGGAACTCTTCCAGCATACAGCTCCACCATTTAACATAAACACAAAACCCGATTGCGATCGGCTATCATCTTTGTCGGTTTGGAAGCTTGCATCCGTGTAAGCATTTACAACGAGATCATCTTCCATTCCTCCATAGACCAAAAACGAGTCTTTAGTCCTTCTCAAGTACTTAAGAATCGCTTTTACGGCTATCCAGTGATTTTCGCCAGGGTCGGATTGGTATCTACTTGTCATGCTCAAAGCATAAGATACATCCGGCCTAGTACAAATCATGGCATACATGATGGACCCAATTGCCGAAGCATATGGAACATCATTCATTTTCTCACGCTCATCTTTTGTCTTAGGACATTGAGTCTTGCTTAGAGAAACTCCATGTAACACGGGCAAGGTCCCTCTTTTAGAATTTTCCATACGGAATCTTCTAATGACCTTGTCAATGTATGTACTTTGGCTTAAACCAAGTAGCCTCCTTGATCTATCTCTATAGATCTTAATGCCAAGAATATATGCGGCTTCACCCATATCTTTCATTGCGAAGCACTTTCCTAACCAAGTCTTCACAGACTGAAGTGTAGGAATGTTGTTTCCAATGAGCAATATGTCATCCACGTATAAAACAAGGAAAAGCAATATGCTCCCACTAATCTTCTTGTATACACAAGGCTCATCTTCGTTCTTGATGAAACCAAACTCTTTGACCGATTCATCAAAACGGAGATTCCAACTCCTAGAAGCTTGCTTCAATCCATAGATGGATCTCTGCAATTTGCATACCTTAGAATCTTGTTCAAAACCTTCTGGTTGTGTCATATACACATCCTCTTGTAGTTTTCCATTCAGGAAAGCGGTTTTGACGTCCATCTGCCATATTTCATAGTCATGATATGCGGCAATGGCAAGCAAAATTCTTATAGACTTGATCATTGCTACGGGTGAAAAGGTCTCATCATAGTCAATACCATGAACTTGCCTATAACCCTTCGCTACAAGCCTAGCTTTGTAAGTATGCACCTTCCCATCCATGTCAGTCTTCTTCTTGAAGACCCATTTGCATCCTATGGTTTTTACACCTTCGGGCGCATCAATCAAATTCCAAACTTGATTGTCTTGCATGGATTGCAATTCGGATTCCATGGCTCCAAGCCACTTGTCCGAATCAGGAGAAAACATCGCCTCTTGGTAGGTTGACGGTTCATCATTCTCAATGATTTCTACCTCATTACTATCCGTTACGAGAAATCCATATCTCTCGGGCTCGGATCGTAACCTACTAGATCTGCGAGATGCTTGTGTATTTTGAACAGGTTCCACAACTCCTTGTGGTTCTTGTTCTTGTTCCACTATTGGTTCAATGTTATTTTCTGGGTCTCGAATTTCTTCAAGATTTATTTTACTCCCACTGATTTCTTTGGAGAGAAACTCTTTCTCTAGAAAGACACCAGTTCGGGCAACAAACACTTTGTTGTCCTCTCGGTTGTAAAAGTAATATCCTTTAGTTTCCTTAGGATATCCCACGAAAATACATTTATCAGATTTGTGTGCAAGTTTGTCTGAGATAAGTCTTTTGACAAAAACTTCACAACCCCAAATCTTCATGAAAGATAGACAAGGCTTCTTTCCGCTCCACATCTCATATGGAGTCTTTTGAACCGATTTAGTTGGAACACGATTTAGTGTGAAAGCAGCGGTTTCTAGGGCGTAACCCCAAAAGGATATTGGAAGATCAACTTGACTCATCATTGATCGAACCATGTCTAACAAAGTCCGATTCCTCCTCTCAGACACACCATTCCATTGTGGTGTTCCGGGTGGAGTCAATTGTGAAACTATTCCACAATTCTTTAGATGATCATCAAATTCTTGACTTAAGTATTCATCACCTCGATCTGATCGAAGTGCCTTTATACTTTTGCCAAGTTGTTTTTCTACTTCATTTTGAAATATTCTAAATATCTCGAATGCTTCACTTTTATGTTTCATTAGGTAAACATACCCAAATCTACTATAATCATCAGTGAAGGTTATGAAGTATTGAAATCCTCCCCTAGCATTGCTACTTAATGGTCCGCATACATCGGAATGTATCAACCCCAATAAGTCGCTTGCCCTTTCACCCAACTTGGTAAAAGGTGTCTTAGTCATTTTTCCAAGAAGACACGACTCACAAGTATCATATGACTCTAAGTCACATGAACCCAAAAGTCCGTCCCCATGGAGTTTTGAGATACGCTTCTCATTAATATGACCAAGACGGCAATGCCACAAATAAGTATGATTTACATCATTAGGTTTAGATTTCTTATTTACATGATAGACATTATTTTCATTCTTGACATCCAAGATATAAAGGCCATTAAATGAATTAGCAATACCATAAAGCACATCATTTAAATAAATAGAAAATTTCTTATTCTCAATAAGAAACTTAAAACCTTCATTATCCAAACAAGAAATTGAAATAATATTTCTGCTTAAATCCGGAACATAATAACAATTGTTCAAAACAAGAATTAATCCGGAAGGTAAAGTGACTTCATAAGTCCCTACGGCTAATGCAGCAACTCTTGCTCCATTCCCCACGCGTAGATCTACTTCACCTTCTTTAAGCAGTCTCCTATTCTTTAGTCCCTGCACATTTAGACAAATGTGAGAACCACATCCGGTATCCAATACCCAAGAATCAGTGGTAGAAAGGAGAATATCTATCATATAGATACCTGAAGTCGACGCAGCCTTGCTGCTCTTCTTCTTCTTTTGCTCTTCCAAGAAAGCCTTGCAATTACGTTTCCAATGACCAATTTCTTGACAATGGAAACAGATTGCATCCTTTTGTGAATCGGGTTTTGCCTCAGAAGCCTTGGCAACCTTTGCCTTGCTTATCTTGGGTTTGACAACTTTTGCCTTACCCTTGCCTTTGGCACCAGGCTTCTTCCCATCATGAACCAGGAGCACGGGAGAACCTTTCTCCACAATTTTCATCTCTGCAGTTTTGAGCATCCCATGCAACTCAGAGAGATTCTTATCCATTCCATGCATGTTATAATTCATCACAAACTGATTATAACTTTTAGGCAATGAATTAAGAATGAGATCCGTGGCTAGCTCCAATGGGATTGGATAGCCAAGTTTCTCAAGGTGCTCTACATAACCTTTCATTTTAAGAAAGTGAGGACTCACTTGTTGCCCTTCATTCATTTTACTAGTAGTGAATGCAACAATGGTCTTGTACCTCTCTTGCCTAGCTTGCTCTTGAAACATAGTTCTCAACTCCACGCCTATCTCATAGGCTTCCAAATGTTCCAAACTTTGTTGGAGTTTTGAACACATAGCAGCAAGCATGAGACAACTTACATCTCTAGAATCATTACGATGTTTCTTGTAATTGTCTCTTTCTACCCTAGGGGCAGTAGGCGGTGGTTCAGCAGGGAGAGGCCCATCGAGAATGTACAACTTATCTTCTTGCCTAAGAACGATTCTTATGCTTCGGATCCAATCCATAAAGTTAGTACCATTCTCTTCGAGCTTATCCTTCTCAAGGATCGATCGCAACGACATTGATTGAGTGTTATTAGTCATTTTCTACAAATATGAAAAATTTCCAAAATTTAATAAGTACCGATTTTTCATTAAAGAGAAAAAATGTATTTTAAAACAAAATACTCCCACTAAATTATATAACCTTCATATACATCCAATGTATAATATAATTTAAATGGGTTGAGATCCCGCTTTAATCTAATTTTGAGTACGCTTTGGCGCACCGCTCAAAATTAAATCAATTAGGTAGACAACTCTTGTCAATCATATCTCATATGACTCTCAGTTCTTTTCATGAGATTCTTTAAGAAATCCAATTTCAAAAAGCATGTTAAATCCCATCTTTGCCTTAAGCCCAAAACTGTTTTGACGCTTAATTAAGTCCAACCATTTTAAACGCATAGGAAACTCTTATTCACTCATCTTGCTCAAGCATGAATAAAATCAATGCACCTCGCTTTGGCGAGCCCACATAAAATTACTCATGTATAAACAAGTGTTTTAATCATGGCATGGCAAAAGGACTTAAAACTTTCTTTGAAGGTTCATCATATATAGCATATAACACATTTATGAGCACATAATACAAACATGTTATACATCAAGTTTAGCCACTAAATTAATCTCCATTAATTTAAGCATGGTATTTATGTGTCATTAGTTTCTCTATAATTATGAGGATGAGACTATTTCAACTTTGGTTATTATCTCCAAATCAAGACAACAAGAAGTGCGGTCGAACTAAGCCATTAGGCAACCACAATCCCGCACTAATTCAAGAAACCAAGAAAGTAGTCCATGTGGCCGAAACTAAGCAATAGATGGTCTCGATGAACGTAGGCCAATTGCATTCACAATTCCTCATGGATCTCCAATCATGAATCAAGAACTTTGTTTCTCAATTTTAGCAATTATGAACTCTTCATAATTCTAACTTCGTTTTATCTTTGAAACTTTGATTGCGATCAATTTTGGGAAACACAATCTCGATGAACGCAGATTAGCCATCCAAAACTTGAACCAATCTAGGAATCACAAGACTAAAACAAATAGGAAAATCAAACCCCAAAATCCACACACAAACCAACTACCCAAAACCCATTCCAGATCAGCAAGTCTGACTGGTTCTGTTACTGGTTTTGTTGAATTTTGAAAAATTCCAGATTCTGTTTTTTCAACCAAAATCAGACCTTCTGATCCTTGTGCGGCCGCCCAAAAACCCTTGTGCGGTCGCCCAAAACTGTGCGGCCGCCCAAGGCGTTTTGTGCGGTCGCCCAGTGCCATCAGAATGTGCAGAATTTTTAAGTTCGAAAATTTTGTCTCAAAATGTTTTTCCCCGATTATTAAAACTTTGATCAAATCAAAAATTAATAACCAACAATTCTGAATCCACCATAATTTATTTATTGCGATTGAATGTGCGATTAAAGTTGCAAAACAATAACACCACATATATTCCAATATTCAAATCATGCAAGGCACATAAACAATTTATATACAAATAACATGATCTAGGTATTGAAATAATCAACATGAACGGGGCTCTGATACCACTGTTGGGTTTCGATCAAATATGCGCAGCGGAATTTAGCATTTAAAATTTTTTAAGAAACCCAAAGCCATAGATCCGTTCGTATGATTAAATCAAATACAACATGATGAATATAGGAATAACCTAACCCTTGATGGCTATCAAATTCTCTTGGTCTTTGGTGGAGGTTTGAAGACTTGATCACGATCACAAAGCTTGAACACGAACTTTGAAGATGATGATTTTCACCCTCTAGCGGTATCCACACTTCGAACGAATGTCAAAGGAGCTTCTTTGATCTTGGTTGCTAGACCAAATTGTGAAACACTTTTTCACAATCAAAAGAACTATATGGAATTTATTTTGTGTATTATTTTGTTCCTCAACCAAGAATGTCTTGTAACAAAATAAACCCTCTCTCAAACTCTTTGAGACTCACAAAATCATTAGCTTTTAGTGCTGGCCGAATTTGGTCTTTTATACACAAGTATGACCTATTCCAAGTAGGAAACTTGTGTCAAAATCCGTCCAAAATTCGTTTCCTAATCAAATTAGAAATCTGCCACCCGACAGTACTGTGCGGCCGCCCAAAAACCTCTGTGCGGTCGCACAACATTCTGAAACAAAACTGGTACATTTCTGAGCTAAGTGTGCGGCCGCCCAGTCCAGAATGTGCGGTCGCCCACTTCCCAGAAAGTCCAGAATTTCCAAAATTCCAATGTAGTCCTTTTTAAAGATTCGTTCTATTGTGTGTGACCCTCTAGGATTATACTAAGTTGGCAATGAGCTCAAACATGATCCCATAAGATATGATTAGGTTCTAGCAAACCGTCATACCTACCCAAATAGTATAACTAGATACAAGTTCGCATTCCTCTTAGAATATGTCACAATCCCTTTGTCCACGATGTCTTTGAACACAAGTCATGGTCAAACAGTCAACTTGTTTTGTTCAATACTTTCTCGATTCCGAATATGTTGATAATTCAAATGCTATTGATCCAATCAATCCATTTGAGTCCGGCCGAACATTTCATCAACATCATTCCTACGAGTGGCCCAAGCTTGACATCTCTCCGAGGAGGACAAATCCATTTAGCTTATTATTGTTCCCTACGTGAATCCGATTATGCCAATCATACCCTTTATAACTTCCCGGTTAAAGGTAGCGTTTGAATATGTCAAACATAATGTTCATCAAGTGGAAGACTATAATAACTTCATGTCTAAGGATTCAAATGACATAACTAATATGAGATATATGTTTGACATGGACCATGACATAAATCTCATACAGCGGGTCATGTCCAGTACCTTGTTCCAAACAAGTACCCATAAATCTAACATGATCATCCCATGATCATTTAGCCTTTATACTAGTGCTTAACAAGTACTAGGGACGGAGATTATTATAAGTAAACATGAACAACAATAATAATCAAAACATCTCTTTATTGATATGAAATAAATGATAACAATTACAACGTTTATTAAACGTGCCTAGGGCACCACTACCAACAGTTGTTACATTACCAAAATAGGAAAGTATTTATTACTTTTATAATCATCCACTCATTCTCTCTCTTCCTCCCAACCACTCATTATTCTCCACTCATTCTCTCTCTTCCTCCCAACCACTCATTATTTTCCACTCATTCTCTCTCTTCCTCTCAACCACTCATTATTCACCTTTCTTAATTTTTGAGATTCACACCCCATGTAACAACTCAAATGAAACGGAGGGAGTATATAGTAACTATTATAGTTAACTAATACTATTAATAATAATAGTTAACTAATATAGTAACTATTATAGTTAACTAATACTATTAATAGTAATATTTAACTTGTATTGTAACTAATATTGTTAACTTATACTATTAATAGTAATGGTTAACTTATACTATTAATAGTAATAGTTAACTCATATAATTACTAATATGATTAACTAATAGTATTAGCTAAGAATGAGAATATCAAAAGTCATTTAGATTTTAAGATGATGTTGATGTGGCTTCTCTAAAATCAAGTTTTTACTAAAATATGTCCACATGTCAAATCCACAACACTCCTCACCAACTTTAATATATATATATATATATATTATATTATATATATATATATATAGATTTTGAAGTAGTTTCCAACTTTTTCATTCAATGAGACAATGCTTATTAATAATAACAATAACATTGTTATTATTACCATGTGTTTAAACAATCCATACATATCACAAAATATCACTATGCTTATCATATGATGATGTAGTTCAACACACATTTCACATCTTGTTTGAATTCCTTTTTGAATGAAAAAATGTGATCCAACTAAAGAGACATGTTCTCATTATTGGTCACCAACTCAACCCATCGGTTGATACAATTTCCATTTCATTCATTCAAAAATCATGATATCATCCTTGATGACATCTACCTTTGTCTCTCAAGACACAAGGAATATGTTTAACTTTTCAAACAAGTTTTGCTTCTCATAGAAGTTTAAATTTTCAAACAAGTTTGACTTTTGACTAAGTTTGACAAACTTTGTCTTTGCCTTAAGCATTTCAATATGCTCCACCACATTTGATTTCATCACAAGAAGTGTTACACAACTTCTTATCCGAAGCTCTATTCTCTTTTCCAACACAAAGATGAAAAGCAAGCATCTCAACATTCATTTCAGTTTATTTATGTTTGAGTTGCTTCTTGAAATCTTTCCATGTGGAAAATAATTTTTAAATTGTTTCCATCACTAGAAAATTTCACTTATCACCATCCATTCGATATGCATTTCATGAAAGACTAGTTCAATTCTTTCATTTGACCTTTTATGGTTTATGGAGCCTACTATTTTAAAATCAAAAAACGGCCTGCAATGAATTTCATTGCACCAACATTCTCGACTTTATTTTTATAGTCCAAAACTTCAACAATTCTTTTCCTTTTTCTTGGTACTATATATGTTATATAACGAAACTAAAATCCGTTAAGTATATAGTTCCGGCAAAGGAAATTCACATGCTTCAACCGCACTCACGGCTTAAGCATCCGTCTCATTTCCACTAACTTTGTAGGATCTTCCTTAAGAAATCTCACTAAGTTCAAGGTGTTTAAGTAGAACATCTTTTGTTGCCATCACTTAAAGTTGAGGCCAACAAAATTTTCTAACTTCTCACGATGGTGACCAAAATACTTGGAACACCCACATTTCGTTGGAAATTATCTCCACACAAGGAGCCTTTTCAAAACATTGTCTTTAATTTTCAACATTTAAACACCAAATCATAACTTTGTTGTTACGAATATAATTCTCTAACTTAATTAGAGAATTTACCAAGAATAAATTGCTAATTCAATAAGAGAATTAACACAATTTATTTCTTGTAATAACCCATAATTATATCCTCTTAATTCCTTGATGGAATTATAATTAAAGATTATTTATTTCAAAGTTTAAAGGTCTCTTCATGGAGTACCTCTAAATTAGAGAAACTTACATTCTCATTCACAGAATGCACAATCTTTTAGAAGTCATCCTTCTAAATATTGTGTCATTTTTCATCATCAACAACAATAAGATTTAACAACTTCCTTCAAGAAGCCCTATTGTTTTTGTCTTTATGACATTAGTCACTCATCAACTATTAGGTTTTAACATCTTCTTAAAAGAAGCCCTATAGTTTTAGTCTTTGTGATTTCACAATAATATAATTCAACAACTTCTTTCAAGAAGCTCTATTGTTTTTATCTTTGTAACTTTTGTCACCATTAACAATAATAATTTTAACAACTTCTTTTCAAGAAGCCTTATTATGTTAATCTTTGTAAACTCCGTACCATGTACAATAAAAGGTTTTAACAACTTCTCAAAATAAGCCCTATTATTTTGTTAATGTAACGTTAACGACTTAATCTTTCAACGTTTTAAGTTCCAATGAACTTTCCAATCTCTTCACTATGATTCATACGAAACGAACCATAAGAGACATATCACATGATGTATTTCCACTAGAAGAGGCATAGCCTCAACTAGTAAATACAACCATTGAAACATACTTGATGTCACGAAGCATCAATCTTTCCATCTTTGTTAATCTCATTAAACAAGTGGAAAGAAACTGTTTTTAATTTACAAAACTTCTCTGTTCCGAAATTTTTATCTCCATTTTCACATGATAGATTCAAATCGCCACCATTCAGAATCGTCTCCTGTGAGTCGTGAACAAACGAATCCTTCAAAATCTCTTAATTGGCGAGAACTTGATGTGGCCAAAAAGAATATCACCCCCCCCCGGCGAAGACCCCACACACATTCCCGGCCCTAAATTGTCATTATCCCCTCTAACAAATGACATGTCTGAATTATATTAAAAATCTTAATTGAAGGCCCTTCTTGTAATAAAATAAAATAAAATACAAGGTACATACTCCATTTGTTCTAGAAAGATAGTCTCATTTTGACTTTTTATGGTCAACAAAAATGAACTTTGACCAAACATTGGTGTCGATCTAATGATTCGAGTGAAATTCTAAAAGTTGTAATTGATTAGTTATTAAGTGATTTATCAATAACACATTTTAGAATTTTATTGTGATGATTAGATAGACACTAATGTTTGGTCAAATTTCATTTTTGTTGACCATAAAAAATCAAAATAGGACTATCATTCTGGGGGACTGAGGGGAGTATTAAAATTGTGTGATGATAGACAAAATTATAATACCTCGCAAGTGCACGAGCTATCGTTATAGCAATATGCAAACACAAGGGTCGATCCACAGGGACTTGGATTAATTCAAAGTTATTTAAACTATTTTAAAACAATAAAATAAAGTAACAGTAATAAAGGATAGGTGATCAACATGAGGAAGCATATAAATGATAGGAATCGCATAATTAAAAGATATCTTCGTCTTTAATTCAAATATCATTGGTACATCTTTTCACTTTTCACCCTATTCACTTGATCACGAGATGTATTTCAATCTCTATTTCTTCTTTCAGATTAGTTAATAGCAGTGGCACACTCACTAGAAACCCTAATCAATAATCAAATCTAACTGGCACAGTCTAGATCCAAAAATTAATTGCTTAATGATTTAAAGAAACTAAGATCAAGAACGCTTTCTACAATTATTTCATATAGATAATCGTCTAATTTTACCCACTTCACAATTTACCATGACACATGCATAAATCGTAAAGATGCTACTTATGAATATCTACACTGGCACAGTAAATAGAAAATTCTAGCAAAATCAATTAACAAGGATAAACAGGTTGATCAAGTCTATAAACCCTAGCAATCAATTTAGAATAAGCACAAGTAAAATTATGAATAGAATTAAAAGATGAAAAGAAAATACCTCAATTAAATAAAAAGATAAAAGTTACCTCCAACCTTGCAAACCTTACAAATATTTACTAGCTACATTGTTTGATAAAAAATATAAGAAAACTAATCTAGTATTTATAGGAAGAAAACTAACCTAAATCTAAAAGGGAAAAGAATTGTAAAAAGAAAAGGAAACTAAAAAGAATAGTCAAAAGATATCATAATGAATTAGGAAATTAAATTCCTTCTCCAACTTGGGGTAATTTTGGGCTGATTCCGAAATTTCTCTAAGGTCCCTCATATTTTGATAATTTCCAGTTTGGTCCTTCAGCTTTCAAAAATTCCAGAACAGTCCATGTGTATAAGAAATTGCAGTTTAGTCCCTGTATTTCAGCAGATTTTGCACAGCAGTCCCTGGCCTTTGCATCATTACTCAATTAAGCACTTTTTCTCCCTCTTTTTTGTAGATTGAGCACATAATCACCCTAGACAACAAAACACAAAAATACACAAATCAAATAACAAAAGCTTGAGAACAAAGCAATAATTAAGCTTAAAAGTATCTAATTAAATGAGTAAAAACTCACTCATCAAATACCCCAAACTTAATCATTTACTTGTCCTCAAGTAAAACAAAAGTAAACTACCTACCAAACAAAAAAAAATCTACTAAAATAAAACAAACTAATCTACTAAAACAAAACACATTTTGTTTTTATTATTGTTCTTGTCAAGCCATGATCATCGGCCATAAAAGTCTCATAAATCAAATATACATACTCAATATGAAATCAATCAATACCATGCAAGTCTAAATACACAACTCAATCAATAAAATATCACCACGATTCTCCGTGTGTGTGTGTGTAATGCAATAACTAGATCACCGTCAAACCCGAAATACATTATAAAGTCAAGTACCCACTCATTCTCTAATAGATATGATATATGGAGTTGAAGATTCAATGAAACATGAAGTGTGAAGATCAAGAACCAATAGCTTGCTTTTCATGGCTATCTACAGTAATGGGGACTACAATCAACCAAAGATCAGTTAGGACTTTATTAGCTTGTAATGTTAGGCTCGTTAAGGGCTACAAACGAAAGGTAAAGAATTCAAATTCAAGAGAGAATAACCAAAGAGTCTTCAAATAATAACACAATTTCGCACAACTTTTGGGCCTCTTTCGTTTCACCAATGCATCAACCCCCAAACTTGAACTTTAACATATATTACTTTTGACTTTGGGTTGAATGCATTCATTTTTCTACCTCCCCTTTTCTTCAATACTTGCACATTAGTGAGGGCTCTTTGAGCCTTTTCTTTTTTATCTCAATTTTTTTTCTCATTTTTATTCGTGAGGGCTCTTTTTTTTTTTTTTTTTTTTTATTGAGCCTTTTTTTTTCTCACTTTTCTTTCCAAAGTTACCTCGTAGGGGTTTCTCAAACTTCCACTCACTTTTGCCCATTTCAAATATCTTCCGTAATCTCACTTTTCCTTGTCTTTCATTCTTTAATTACACTCTCTTGACGGGTAAGGAAAAGTGTATAGGCTAACGGGTAGGTGAATGTGGGTTCAAGAAACGATGTCGAATGGGGTCGTTGTGTGCTTTTGCACACACCATTCTTTTTACTTTAAGCTCAAACGGGGTAACTAGGGATAATTTTATAAAGGGTAGTTAAGGCTTAATATATGACTAACAAAGAATGCCTACGTCATCCCTCCGGTCAATCATAATCCCAAAAATTTCACCTCGAAAGTCAATCAAACAAGTTCTAAAGTTCCCGAGAATGCAGTGAATAAGTCAACTAAATAATGGTCATCTAAGTCTTCCGGTGATCAAAGTAATTAACATAAAGTGCTCAAAAGGGTGGAGAAATCATAGATCAATCATATCAATCAAGCTACATATCCGGACAAATATAGTATTAAAGGAATTCAACTTAAGCATGCATAAATCATTTGTACTATCACGGACAAACCAAATAACACATCAAGACTTGAACACAACCCTTTTTTTTTAACTAAAGAAAAAAAATGAAAAACAAATATACACTAAGAATAAAAAGGGTGATTAAGTGTCAAACTATCATAATGTGTTAGTGTCCTCACCATTCCCCTCTTAAGAATACCCAATTCACAAGTGCCAAACAATAACACAATCCAAAAATTGTGATAATCCAGTTATACCAATTTGTGATGTCACCCCACTACCACAACAATTCTCAACATGCATTAACACTTTAAGACCCGAGAAGTACTAATTTAGAACTACAATTTCAATAGTGCACTGCTTATATGGCTTCAGAAGTTAAAATTTTGCACGATAAAAAGAGTACCTCAAACTGCTGTCGATGGAATTAGGTGTCCGGAAGTGGTGCGGTGATGGTTATGGGTTTGTCGGTTAAAGCAGCCGGAGAAGATGACCCTTCTGAGTCGGAAAGTAGAAGGAGACCAGCCGGAAATCGGAGATGCCGGCGGCTATTGGTGAGGTCAGGGACGGATGGTGAACCGGCAAGGAAGAAGATGGGGTGTGGTCGATGCGTCAGGAGCAGTAAAGAGAGAACGAGCGAACTAGGGCTTTTGTAATTGGGGATATAATTTTTTTTTTCTTTGATTTTCCCCAAGCCTCTGACTTGATGCCTGCGACTCTCATCAACCTTGTTCTCTCTTTCTTTTTTTTTTTTTTTTTTCTGTTCAGAACAACACCCGTGAAGATTATAGAAACTCCTAATTAGCTCCTGCCTTCAATTTTCATCTGCAATTCAGTCATATCCATGTCTTGTTGTTATCTAACCTGCAGTCACAACAAAGAACCCCAAGCATAATATCCATTGAAAAATAAAAATAAAATTAAGAAACTACCTAACAAAATAAATTAAAAAAAATTTTGCAAGGTAAACAAATTTGGAGGCACTTTAACTAACATAAAAAATATAAAATCTTTTTGGAGGGTGACACTATTTACACTCCTCTATAAACCCACAAACTCAAGGAGACTCTTTCGAGTGACACAAAACATTAACTAAGATAGATAATTAAATAACTCGAATTAAAGCGCAAGTCCCCGGCAGCGGCGCCAAAAACTTGATAGACAAAATTATAATACCTCGCAAGTGCACGAGCTATCATCATAGCAATATGCAAACACAAGGGTCGATCCACAGGGACTTGGATTAATTCCAAATTATTTAATTATTTTAAAAGCATTAAATAAAACAAAGCATAAATAAAAGGATAGGCGATCAACATGAGCAAGCATATAAATGACAGGAATCGCAGAATTAAAAGATATCCCCGTCTTTAATTCAAATATCATTGGTACATCTTTCACTTTTCACCCTATTCACTTGATCACGAGATGTATTTCAATCTCTATTTCTTCTTTCAGATTAGTTAATAGCAGTGGCACACTCACTAGAAACCCTAATCAATAATCAAATCTAACTGGCACAGTCTAGATCCAAAAATTAATTGCTTTAATGATTTAAAGAAACTAAGATCAAGAACGCTTTCTACAATTATTTCATATAGATAATCGTCTAATTTTACCCACTTCACAATTTACCATGACACATGCATAAATCGTAAAGATGCTACTTATAAATATCTACACTGGCACAGTAAATAGAAAATTCTAGCAAAAATCAATTAACAAGGATAAACAGGTTGATCAAGTCTATAAACCCTAGCAATCAATTTAGAATAAGCACAAGTAAAATTATGAATAGAATTAAAAGATGAAAAGAAAAATACCTCAATTAAATAAAAAGATAAAAGTTACCTCCAACCTTGCAAACCTTACAAATATTTACTAGCTACATTGTTTGATAAAAAATATAAGAAAACTAATCTAGTATTTATAGGAAGAAAACTAACCTAAATCTAAAAGGGAAAAGAATTGTAAAAAGAAAAGGAAACTAAAAAGAAATCCTAAACTAAAAAGAATAGTCAAAAGATATCATAATGAATTAGGAAATTAAATTCCTTCTCCAACTTGGGGTAATTTTTGGGCTGATTCCGAAATTTCTCTAAGGTCCCTCATATTTTGATAATTTCCAGTTTGGTCCTTCAGCTTTCAAAAATTCCAGAACAGTCCCTGTGTATAAGAAATTGCAGTTTAGTCCCTGTATTTCAGCAGATTTTGCACAGCAGTCCCTGGCCTTTGCATCATTACTCAATTAAGCACTTTTTCTCCCTCTTTTTTGTAGATTGAACACATAATCACCCTAGACAACAAAAACACAAAAATACACAAATCAAATAACAAAAGCTTGAGAACAAAGCAATAATTAAGCTTAAAAGTATCTAATTAAATGAGTAAAAACTCACTCATCAACCACCGCACAGCGCCTAGGCGCCGCCTAGGCCGCTTTTTAGAACACTAGTATTAGATAATAGTATTAGTTACTATATAGGGTAACTATTATAGTTAACTATTATAATAAATAATACTTATAATAGTAATAGTTACTATAATAGTTAACTATTACTTATAATAGTAATAGTTACTATTATAGTTAACTTATACTTATAATAGTAATAGTTACTATTACATTTTTTTTTTTGAATGGTAGTTACTATTATAGTTAACTATTATATTTACTATTATAGTTACTATGGTAAAAAAAAATAAAATAATAAGAACAAATAGTTACTATGGTAGTTAATAATTATAGTTAACTATTATATGTCACTATAAATAGCTAACTATTATATTTAACTATTAATAGTTAACTATTTATTTTAACAATTATATTTGAAAGTTGAGGCCGACCGTATTCTAACGGTGAATTCATAACAATTTTTGAAATGCATAGGGATAGGTAGGTTTTCATATTGTGGTCAACGTTTTATGGCGTTGACCATGAAAGTCAAAGTCAGACAAACTTTCAGGTTAGTATATAGCATTTAAATGACGCTATTATACTTAGTCAACTGTATTTAGTAAAACGTACGCTACCCTAGGTGTATAATATAGTATATGTTACATGTATGTATATATAAATATAATACATACATACACACACATATACGGCTTTCGTCCCGCCAACTTAAGAGGGAACTAGAATGAATAGAGGAGGTTATGAGAACAAAAGTAATATTATCTTTCCATTTTTGGCCGTACTACGTCGAGTATGACACTAAAAATGGCAAAATATCCTAAATCGAGCAGGATAGAGGGAGTATATAATAATGTATATAAATATGTGCTATATGCATGTATGTATATATATATATATATATATATATATGTGTGTGTGTGTGTGTGTGTGTGTGTGTGTGTGTGTGTGTGTGTGTGTGTGTTTATATATATATATATATATATATATATATATATATATTTAATAAATATTTTTCTACATGCAAACGCATTTATATGTGAAATATATGTGTGTGTGTATGTGTAAATGATAAACATTTTGTTCATTTTATATTTGAGTAATTAAATATACTTGCATATATAACTACAATAATAGATGTTAATTTTATTTTTTATTTCAATGAGAAAAATAATATAAAACAAATACACATTTGAAAATAATAAATTAGTTTTGGAAAAAAAAAATTCCGACTATTGTGTATATATCTCTACGTTTTCATAATGAATGTGCATAGAATAAATTAATTTTAGTTGTTGTACAATTTATATTGTATTATTGTATTGTATGTGTATAGTCGCTATATGTGTTGGATATTATGCCCTAGGCCATTGAGAAAGGCCTATGCGTTATATCATAGCTTCGTTGTTATAGAGATAACAAACCCGATTATTATATCTTTTGCATGTTTATTATAATGATCATTGTCCCTAGCACTTATGAATGACTAGCATGAATTTAATGGATAATCATATGATGATTATAGCGCATAGGATGTGGATTAAACTTGTGGGTACATGTTGGAGAATAAGTACTGGATAGACCCGTTATGAGATTTATGTCATGGTCAAATGTCATAATTAGATCTCATAATAGTTATATCATTTATCCTTAGACCTGAGATTATCATAGTCTTCCACATGATGAACATTATGTTTGACGTACTCAAACGCTACCCTAACCGGGTGGTTATAAAGGCTACGATTGGCATAGTCGGATTCTTGTAAGGAAGAATGATAAGTCAAGATGGGATTTGTCCCTCTCTCAAGAGAGATGTCTGCTTGGCCACTCGATGAGTGAGATTGATAATAGTGTACGATCGTACCCTAATGAATTGAAGTGTTCAATGTTATTTGCTCATATCAATCTACTCGGGATCGAGAAAGCATTGGACAACATAAGTTGACCTAGACCATGACTTATGTCCAATATGATATCGTGTGACAAAGGGATTGTGATATGTTCTATAAGGTTACTTTGGGCTTTCAAAGTTATACTAATTGGGTAGTCATAATGGCTTGCTAGAGTCCGCTTATGAGTTACGAGTTTTAACTGGTTCGGACTCGTTGCCAACATAGTATAATCCTATTGGGTCACACATAATAGAACGGATTGGAAAGGCGGAAAAATCTGGGAATTCAGACTGGCCACCGTACGGCACCATAATAGGCGTACGGCTTGAGTAGAGCCGTACGGCTTGGGTCCCGGCTCTGGTCAGTTTGTTAAGTTTTCTTTTTAGAAAAGGAATCCCGATCCCAAACGGAATTAGGTCAAACCCTTATATATGATATACAGCCGGGTTTGACATTCTCTAATGGTGATTTTAGAAATCACAAACAATTGTTTTAGAAACAATAAATTATAGAGAGGTATGATTATTTACTTTGAGATTCATGATCGTCAAAATACAATAATCAATGAAGCAAGATAATTCCTACGAATAAATCGTTTCTTCATCAAGCCTTGAGTCTAGCAATCCAGATCAAGAAAGGTGTTCTTGATATCCGTTCGACGTGTGGATACCGATGGAGGGTGTTTCCTTTAGCACCTTAAAGTCCGTGTTCATGGATGCGATCTTCAAGGGTTAGTTTCTTTCATCTTGTATTTAATTTAATCAACATGCATGGATTCGGACTCTTGGGTGTTTGATTTTATATGTTTATTCCGCTGCGCATGATGCATCAAAACCCAACAGTGGTATCAGAGCCCCGTTCGTTGTTGATTATTTTAGTATATCATGTTGAAATTGTTTAATTCGATTATATGATATCTACATGATAATAAGATGAATGCGTGATTTGAGTTTTATATATGAGATATAAAATATATGAGCATGTTTATATGGGGATTATGTGATTGTAATATTAATTGGATTCATATGTATAATCACATGTTTAGATCATCAATAAATAATTGGATTATGTGTATTGATGATTTAGATCTATTCTATATATGTTATAAATTGTTTATTCATGATATTGATTAGATCTAGTTAAATTCATAATCTGTATTTTCGTGTTTTCTGTAATCTAATTATGTATGAACACGATATCGGGATCGATCGAATTTTGAAAATTTTGGAAATCTGGTGAAACTGGAATGGGTCACCGTACGGCGGCTGTGGTGGCGTACGCCTCCCATAGAGCCGTACGGCTGCTTTAGTTTTTCTGGATAGTTTTGTTTTGTTTTCTGGATTTTCTGATTGTTCTGTAAATCGTTTACAGAATTCGAATCAGGAACTGAATCTGGTTTCAGACGGTTGGTTTTCGAAACCGTGTTTCCTGAAATATGATTTAATCCTGAAAATTGCAGAAATCAGAGTTCTGAAGAGTTCAGAATTGTTGTAGTCTATGAAATTGTTGAGACAATGAATGATCCTGAAACAAGTTATTTTTTTATACGAAATTGTGGATGCCTTTTGGCTTAGTATCGGCCGTATACAATGGTTACTTGGTTTCTTGATCTTAGTACGGGATTGTGGATGCCTTTTGGCTTAGTTTCGACCGTACGTTTTGTGCTCTCAATATATAGATGTTCTGCGGAAACAAAGTTTCAAAATTTAACCCTATGAGCAAAGTGAAAATTGTTTGCAAGAAAAGGAAACTACATTTGGATTAATTCATTGCATGGACCAATAGCAGGCTTACGCCTTGTTTCTAGGAATGCGAATGAAAGATCCAATCTCTAAACTGTTTAAAGATAATTTAGATTCCGTCCCCATAAAGTTGCTTCATATTTAAATCACAAGATTTTGCTTCTGTCAATTAATTTGATTAGTTGACTTTGATTATGCAAAGACTATATTATATTATGTTTGACATAATTAAATATATGATGCATATCTCTATGCAAATAAACCTTCTTAAAATTTAAGTCATGTGCCAATCTATTATTAAAACACTTGTGAGTACACCGGGTAGTTTTATGTGGGCTCTACCAAAGCGAGTTGCATTAATTCTATCAGTGTATGAGCAAGATGAGTGAATGAGAGTTTCCTATACGTTTAACGTGGTTTGACTTAATTAGGCTATCAAAAGACAAAGTTTTGGGCCTAAGGCACAAGATGAGATTAAAACATGTTTGACATAAGATGTCTAACAAATCTCATAAAAGATATAAGAGTCATATATGATATGATTGACAAGAAGTTGTCTACCTAATTAATTTAATTTTGAGTAGTATCGGCAAAGCAGACTTAAAATTGAATTAAAGATGGATCTTAGCCCACTTAAATTATATCATACAATTGTTGTATTTGATGGTGTATAATTTAGTGGGAGTATTTATAAAATACTTTATATGTCTCTAAATGATAATGGTATGAAATATATGTGTATATTTATTTGCATATTTTGTAGAATATCTTAAACTATAATCATGATTAATTACTGCAATAGACCCCACTTAAAGCGAATCAGATTAACTTCCTTGACCTAGTCATGAGCTTAAGAATTGTTCTAAAGCAAGAACGGAAGTTATGAATCCTTAATGAATCCTATTCTTAAGAAACCTAATGACTTAATAGTTAGACAAAGACATATATTGGAAACATGTTGATGATTCTATGAATGTCAATTGTCTTACAACTTGCTACCATATGTTTAGAACTTTCGAAGTATCTGAAATATATGAATGCTTATGTGATAAACAATCAAGTATGAAGCGTTTCTACAAGCAAGAAACAAAAGAAAAGTTTGAGATTGATTAGAGCCTAACATTCATATGATGAATGAAAGGTATGTTAATAAGTTCTCATGTTTTGAACATGGAGAGACATATTAATTACCTTAGTTGGCTTGGTAATCAAGTTAGTTTGGAACTAACAAACGGATTTGGTATTAATTCATAAGCGACATTTGATGTCTAAAATGCTAAGTCTTAATATCAAATGGAAACCTTCTCAAACTCTAAAAGGTTAATAAGGACAAGGGTTTAAGATAAAGGCAAGACAAGAGTTGTCAAGCTTAAGGAAATATTTGTGGCTAAAACCTAAAATCCAAAGGATGTAACTTCTACCTTGGCAATAAGATTGACCTTTGGAGAAATTACAATTTGAATTAAAAGATCAAAAGGAAGGGTAGTAGGACTACCACTTCAAGCATTTATGTTAAAATTCTACTTAAAAAGGTAAAGATTAACCTATGTGTTAATAATGATGCAATGGTTGCAACATTGATCATAGGAACTTGCGAATTGTCTTTACCTAGTGGGTTCATAATTGTTTTAAACAATGTTATGATGTTCCTACTTTAAGTAGAAATATTATTTTGGTTTTTTCATTAGAAGGTTATGGATATTTCTTATTTCGAATAAGAAAGTATTCCATTAAATATGATTTGCTTTATTGTATTGCTAATCATATAAATGGGACTTTATATCCTTATCTTGGAAGAATAAAATAATGAGTATAACGTAAATAATGGAAATTCAAATCTAAGGATGTAAGCGTTACATTCTTAAAACATTGATGTATATATCAATAATAAGAAACACATATCTAAAAATTCAATGGGACGGAGTTTTAAATTTCGCATGACTTCGAATCATGTGATTTATGTGAATCTTGTAAATTGATTAAGACACCTCTTACTAATAGTAGTAAAAGGAAGTACTCTTTTGGAATAATACATATTGATGTATGTAGTTTATTAAAGTAACAATGCTTGGAAAATGATTTCAAAATCTCATGGCAAAAGTATTAATGTACTCTGATCTGATCAAAGTGATGAATATTTGAGCTTTGGACTTTATGAGAATTCTGCAGAAAGTCTGCAGAATAAGAAAACAGAATCTGGGAACAACCACCGTACGACTACAATTTAGGCACATGCCTAGTAATAAGCTGTACGGTCCCTGTTTACAGAAACCTGCAGATTGTCTGCAAACTGCTGTTTTTCGCCTCATGATAAGTCAAAGATGATCTTTAATTAGCCATCTGGATTATGTGCTGGAAACAGCTGCGCTTACACTAAATTAAAATTCGTCTAAGGAGGTTCGTTATACCATATGAGATATGGAATGAAAGGAAACTTGGTTTATCTTTCATAAAGATTGTGATGTGATGCTTTTGAGAAAAGTGTTGTTTTGGACAAAATCACAACCAAATCTAATTAATGTATTTTATGGGATATCTTAATGATATTGATTTTACACCCTTTAAAGAGTACAAATCGTTTGTTACCTAAATAACACTTTCTAGATAAATCGTTATCTCTAAAGAACTAGTGGGAGTAAAATGTATCTCGAAAAGTTCGAGACCCAGAAAATGACATGGAACCTAAGATAGAAGTTTAACAAAGTTTCACAAAGAGTTGTTGAAATTCGTTCAAGTATTCACAAGATATTTGCATGACTGATAGGATACTATCTATAACAAGAAATATTGATTTCTTGTAATAGAAAGTTGTAAGGAAGACATCATTGAGAATGATTGACCTATCACCTATCAAGATGCAAAGTCCGTTCCGAATTTAGATCAATGACTTGGAGTCATAAAATCTAAAAGTGAAATCCATGTATCATAATCAAGTTTCAAACTTGATTTTTCTACTCTAAGGCTTAAAAACCATAGGATAGAAAATCAGTTTTCTTGGAGAAAGCGGATATGGATCACAAGGTGTATATTGATAAAGCACGACTAGTTGAGTAAAGTTAATTCATAATGTTGATTATGATGAAACTTTGTCAACCATAGTCATGCTTAAGGATATTAGAATTCTAATTGTCATGACCTCATATTTTGAATATGAAATATGACAAATGGATGCCAAAATTGCATTCCTTAACAGGAACATACTTTAGGATGTGTTTGATACAACCTAAAATTTTGATCCATAAAATTCTAATAAAATATGCAAGTTGCAGAAATCCATGAGATGGATTGAGGCAAACTACTTGGAGTGAAGTTTCATTTTGATGTAGTATTCAAATAGTATGAATTCATCAAAGATAAAACTTGTGATTACAATAAATTTAGTGGGAGCATAATATTATTCCTAGTCATTTATATGTGGTTGACATATAATTCATTCTGAAAGAGTTTCTAAATGAAAGACTTGGATAAAGCCACCTATATCCTTGGAATTTAGATTTATGGAGATAAATCTAAAACGTTGTTTGGTTAAAGTCAAAGTACTAATAAAGACAAGATAGTGAAAAATTCACTATGCAAGACTCTTGGAGAGGTTACTTGCGAAAGTCTAATGGCATTAATCTTTGCAAGATTTAGTCTTACTGGAAGACTAATGAGCAAGAATACATGATTAGGATTCCATATGCTTCGGCAATTGGATCTATCATGTAAGCCATGTAAATGTACTAAGACCGGATGTCTCATATACTTGGAGTATGATGAGATAATACCAATCGGATCCTAGTGAAAGTCACTAGTTAAGAAACACTCTTATGTTCTCTAAAAAGAACTAAAGGATGCGTTCTTGATCTTTGATGGAATGAAAGATGATCTTGTAATAGTTACATATATGCATTCTTACACACCAACACAAATAAATATTACAGTATAAATACATGTTTACATCTAATAATGGTGTTAGAAAAGCTCTAAATAGACCATTACTATTCTACAAAAGGAAGAGTATCTAGTGGCATGAGATACAACTAGAAGAATGTTAAGATTAAGATTCTAATTAGTAAACTAGAAATCGTTTCTAGTATCACTAATTTAATGTACCTTTATTGTGTCAATAATCGTTATTACACAAATCAAGGAATTAATATCTTATCTAAAACATATACTCAGACGTTTCTATCTTACTCGAGAAATAGTCAAAGATGGGAGATGTCAAAATATGTAAAATACCTTATGATGATAACAAATATAATCATCCTACATAAGCTCGTTTGCAATTATGATGTAGATCATAACTAATCTCAATGGGTATTGGATACACTTTGATTGGGACTAGTGCAAGTGGGAGACTGTTGGATATTATGCCCTAGGCCCTTGAGAAAGGCCTATGCGTTATATCATAGCTTCGTTCTTATAGAGATAACAAACCCGATTATTATATCTTTTTCATGTTTATTATAATGATCATTGTCCCTAGCACTTATGAAGGGCTAGCATGAATTAATGGATAATCATATGATGATTATAGCGCATAGGATGCAGATTAAACTTGTGGGTACATGTTGGAGAATAAGTACTGGATAGACCCGTTATGAGATTTATGTCATGGTCAAATATCATAATTATATCTCATTATATCATTTATCCTTAGACCTGAGATTATCATAGTCTTCCACATGATAAACATTATGTTTGACGTACTCAAACGCTACACCTAACTGGGTGGTTATAAATGCTACGATTGGCATAATCGGATTCTTGTAGGGAAGAATGATAAGTCAAGATGGGATTTATCCCTCTCTCAAGAGAGATATCTGCTTGGACACTCGATAAGTGAGATTGATAATAGTGTACGGCCGTACCCAAATGAATTGAAATGTTCAATGTTATTTGCTCATATCAATCTACTCGGGATCGAGAAAGCATTGGACAACATAAGTTGACCTAGACCATGACTTATGTCCAATATGATATCGTGTGACAAAGGGATTGTGGTATGTTCTATAAGGTTACTTTGGGCTTTCAAAGTTATACTAATTGGGTAGTCATAATGGCTTGCTAGAGTCCGCTTATGACTTACGGGTTCTAACTGGTTCGGACTCGTTGCCAACATAGTATAATCCTATTGGATCACACATAATAGAACGGATTGGAAAGGCGGAAAAATCTGGGAATTCAGACTGGCCACCGTACGGCACCATAATAGGAGTACGGCTTGAGTAGAGCCGTACGGCTTGGGTCCCGACTCTGGTCAGTTTATTCAGTTTTCTTTTTAGAAAAGGAATCCTGATCCCAAACGGAATTAGGTCAAGCCCTTATATATGATATACAGCCGGGTTTGACAGCCTCTAATGGTGATTTTAGAAATCACAAACAATTGTTTTAGAAACAAAATTATAGAGATGTATGATTATTTACTTTGAGATTCATGATCGTCAAAATACAATAATCAATGAAGCAAGATAATTCCTACGAAGAAATCGTTTCTTCATCAAGCCTTGGGTCTAGCAATCCAGATCAAGAAAGGTGTTTTTGATATCCGTTCGACGTGTGGATACCGATGGAGGGTGTTTCCTTTAGCTCCTTAAAGTCTGTGTTCATGGATGAGATCTTCAAGGGTTAGTTTCTTTCATCTTGTATTTAATTAATCAACATGCACGGATCTGGGCTCTTGGGTGTTTGATTTTATCTGTTTATTCCGCTGCACATGATGCATCAAAACCCAACAATATGATCATTATATGAATGTATATAAATTAAATTAATTTTAGTTGTTGTACAATTAATGTTGTTTTATTCATTTTTAAGATAACAATATTTTAGTTATGATTTATTACTTGTACAATGTTGTATATACATATAATGTATATGTATTCATTACATAAGTAATAATGATGATTATTTAGTCGAGCTCGAGCTTAACGAGCCGAGCCGAGCTCGAGTCAGATGTTTAACGAGTTTATCGAGCCGAGCCCGAGCTTGAGTTATTCGCTCTAACGAGCCGAACACGAACCGAACTCTAACAAGCCGAGTTTCGAACAAAGCTCGTCGAACAAATGAGCTGAACACGAGCCGGCTCGATAAAAATTCGAGCTCGAAAACTCGGTTCGAGCTCGAGCTCGAATAGCACTTCGAGCCCATTCGAACCAAGCTTTAACGAGCCGAGCCCGAGCCAAGCTTGAACGGGCTCGATTCGTTTAACAGCCCTACCCTCACTCCCTCTCCCTCTCCTTCTCCTTCATTCTATTCATTATTTCTGGTTCTTCTCTCTCACTTTCTCGCTCACTCATCATTCTTGATTTTCGTTACAGTTCGTTTCTCTCTCATCATTTCAAAATGTCTGAAGATTCCAAATACAAGAATTTGCTACCTTCGCGATACCGCCCATTAAAGATAGCCAATCATAGTCCAAACGATTATCTCTGAACGACATCGCTCCACATCACCCTAGTTTACTACACATCTTCTACGGCCTTCCCCTCCATCGGCACCATACTCATTCCGGCCGGCTGTGAGTCCGATTGAGTGTTTGCTTCAAAAGAAGGATTATCCCAACTTCTTCACGAGTTTCCCGGTTTGTCACGCGTAATTCTCATAGGAAACACCACAACATCAAGAACCCCAGGTTTCTACTCCTGCCAATTTATTGATCCAGAAGAATTAATGTTTATAAAAGATTACTTGGGTCCGGAAATAGTCGAGAAATTTTGACCAGATTCCGCTTTCAAGAACGGGTTGCCAATGGTGGAATTCTTGGCGTATGAAAAGGATTCGAATGTGGTTTCACGTTATGTTGAGGGCAAGAATTTAGCAGGGAAGATTGTTGGGAAGATGATGGTCGAATTGGTGGAGGTCGACTATGTTAATGACAGAGAATTTCGAAGGCTGCTGAAATTTCTATCGTTGCCAAATTTACCCAGACTGAGGTTCGAGTTACTCCTTTTGAGCCCATAATTGGTAAATCTGATTTGCAGAGTATAATTGACAAACTGGGAACCACATTTATCCCTGACACAAGTTCTTTGGTTCAACCTAGTTGATTATTGATTATTGTATAGGTACATTACATTTATTAATATTCGCTTAATAGACAATTGTATATATATATATATATATATATAATATTCTAAAAACTATGTGATGCATGTGTAATGCACAGATAATAATAATAATAATAATAATAATAATAATAATAATAATAATAATAATAATAATAATAATAATAATAATAATAATAATATATGTGTTCTTAGTAATAGATTTGTAAACTTATTAAAAGTTATAATTCAATATTCTGAATATCAAAGTTTTCTAAAGTGACTTTTTCATATTTTACCTTAGTTAAAAGTTAATTTATATTAAAAAATAATTTCTCAATTTAATTTTGTGTGTGAGCTCCATGGAAAAATCTCATCCCTCTATTAAAGCATTATACTAACAACTGACATATAACAATATTTGAATTAAAAAATGTGTAACTATAAACTACATGTGGGGTGTGTATAGCGCACTCCACATTTAAAGTTTCCCTTCCTCTCCATCCTTCCTCATTCTATTACTTGTTCTTTGGGTGTTGCTCTGAATAAACATGCATTTTTGTTTTATAATATTGTACCATGTAAGAAGTTATGCATATATACAGGTGTGTTAAGAAATTTTACGGGGGTGTATATCAACACTCTTATTCATCTTGTTCTGGTTCTTCTCTCTCTCATCATTCTGAATTCTCGTTCTTGTTCTTTTCTCTCTCATAAGTTCGAAAATGTCTACGGATTCCAAATTGTAAATTTTGCGACCTTCAAGATACCGGCAATTGAAGTTACCCAATGATCGTCCAAACGCATATTTCCAAACGAAATTGCTCCAAATAATGTTTATTAACTACCCATTTCAATCTCCGGCCTTTCCCTCCATCGCCTCCATGCTCATATCGGTTGGCCATGAACCCGATTAGCCGTTTATTGAAAAAGAAGGCTTCTCCTAAGTGGTTCACGAGTTTCTCGGCTGCTCCCGCTTAATTCTAATAGGTAACATGGTAATACCACTGCCTCAAAAACTTGTGGTTACTATTCCCGCTTGTTTCTTGATCCTGACGAGTTTTTGTCCATAAAAGAATAATTGGTTCCGACAATAATAGAGTAATTTTGCCCCAATTCGGCGTTTAAGAAAGGGTTGCCACTTCTCAAATTCTTGACTTATGAAAAAGATTGAATGTCGTTTCACAATAAGTAGTATATATGACTCAAAACCATTTATAATAGGTCACTTCCTTACAAGGCTCCTTTGAATGACGATGCAAGGATACCACATATAGAATATTATTCCTTACATCTCAAAATACTTGTTGTTTAAGGGGTTGAAGTTTGTCAAAATATACCCTTATTTATGATTGTGGTTGTCTTTGTAAAAGCATTTAATTATTGGTATTTGAAATATTCCAAGGGTAATTTAGTCCATTAGATATTCATTGATTGATTTTCTTAATATGTGTGAAAATCTTAAAACTACATGTATTTTGGGACGGAGAAAGTAGTAAGAAATTGCAAGTTCAAAGACAACCCTTATTTTTCATATTCATTCCCTTTTCGTGGTCAGAGTCCTACTCTACTTTTCCTAGCATTACAATAACTTGGGCAACATATACAGCTAGAGCTAGATCTTATACTTATGTTATCTATTCCATCCAAGTTTCAACTTTAAAGTCTTTTTATG
Source organism: Campanula takesimana (assembly GCA_026119855.1). Classification (NCBI taxonomy): domain Eukaryota; kingdom Viridiplantae; phylum Streptophyta; class Magnoliopsida; order Asterales; family Campanulaceae; genus Campanula; species Campanula takesimana. The sequence continues at coordinate 141,577 of JAOWBW010001211.1, read as the reverse complement.
GCATCAAAACAGTCATCTAGCAAGAGTAATCTCTAGCTTTCTATAACCCTTTTGAGGGGCATCAGCATCGCAAGGTGACACCATCGCAATCAGCACGCACTTGGCTCCCTCTCGAACAACCACCTTATATACCTCATATAAGACCCTTTAAAGTTCCTCCACAAGCTTGCCGGTATTGCAATCGAGTCGCACTGAAACTGTAAAGGAGGAGCATTTGGAGGGAGTCTACCCCACCGGACACCAAATCAACCATAATAAGTTCAAACTTTTTGGGAAATTTTCTCATCCTCTTCAACTTATTACCAGAGAGCTCCTTCTAGTCAAGGGATGGAATCAGATGGTCTGAATTAGCAAGGCGATACAAGGTTTCGTCAACTATTTTCATACTGTCTCCCACTATCAGTCTAATATTAGTACCTTGGCCCAGTCCAAAAAAGTTCATCGCGTCAGATAAAATGGCATCGTCTAACTCTACACCAATGACCTAAAAATTTAGTTTGGTAGTCAAGAAACTGAGCATGGCACTAACCCCTACTCCTATATACAAATCCCTCAGTTCATGGCCACTTCGAATCTTGTCATTAAGATATGTTGATACCTTAGAAACACCAGAAATCATGGACATCAACTAAATCTCGACCAAAAACCCTGTATCATCAGGCTAAAAGAAACTCATCAACCGGTCAGCTACAGTCTTAATATAAAACTTTCCGTTAATGGGTTCGCAAGGAACGACATGTTAGAACATGGCTTGCAAAACAAGTTATTTGACCTTCCATTTATAAAATCATGATTATAATGTTAATATAAAGTGTAGTAAATAATAGTAAATATTGTGTAGAATTCCTGGATGTAATATTACCTATTTTGATGGGCAAAGTGGTAATTTAACATCACTAAAGGTTGAAAGGGTGTAGTCCCTAAATGAGGTGCCTATTGGTTTCATATATAAAGGGTTCTCCATCAACCCTAGAAATCACTCCATTCATTATTTTTCTCTCCCAAATAATCTTCATATTGCTAGAAACATTAGAGAGAAAAGGCACTCATCATTTAGAAGAACTCCGTCCCCTTAATTCTTTTTTTCTTCTTCTTTTTCTCCCTACAACTTCATATGGGTTCAGCATGTAATGTTCTTAATCGCTTCCGCTTCATCTTTTCCTCAATCTTATTCTGAAAATGAGCGTGGCATTCAGGGGTTATGAAAATTGTTCCAACAATTGGTATCAGAGCCTGCTCATATTTTGGTTTAAGTTTGAGTTCTTTTCGGGAAAGCTTTTATGCTTTATTCGATTCATTTTTCCTATTGAATCATCAAGTTTTGATGTTGATTAGGGACTCTAATTCATTCATAGAGTACTGATAATAATCATCTGAATTTAAGAGAAATGGTTTGAAAAGTTTTGTTGAATGAACACAATGGTTCAAGTGTGACTATCCCTTCATAACATGGTTTTATGTCTAGTGCATACCATGTGGATCTACATACTTGATTCCATTGTTTTAAAGCAAGATTATCCCTAAATAACATGGTTTTATGTTGTAAAAAACATACCATGTGGATCTACTTGTTGTTCATCATTTTTTGGGATAAAATTTGGAAAAGTGCAGCAAAGCATGCATGAAACGGTGGCTTTAGCCCGGTCGGGTCTTATGTTCTGCCCGGTCGGGTCTTATGTTCTGCCCGATCGGGTATTATAAGTGCCCGGTCGCGCATGTACACTATTCACAGGTTTTGCTTTTTCAAAGATGTTGCACAATTTTGTTCCTCTTTTGAACAAACATACATTTTTTTTCAAACCCTAAGGCCTTGATTAATTATATGCTTTGACAATTTTATTCATTGTTTAAATAATATTGTCGCCTAAGTGATTTACGTTATTTAAACCCTAAAATTGTAAAGTGTTGGATGTTTAAGTTGATATGTGAATGGCTTGGATTTTCCAAAGAAGATCTTGACATTTGACTAACTGGGCATTCATGTGGTAACAACATTATGTTATTTTCTTAGGTACTTATGTCGGCCCAAAGGAGATTAAGTATTTATTAAAATATAAGTCAAATTACTTGTTGCCTAAGGCAATCATTTATGAGTCAACTCGCAATCCAAAGATTAGTTTGATGTCATGTTGATGGATTTCATTGATATAATTAATCATTATTATTGTGTAGTTTTCTTATTTATTTTGTATTCATTCTTGTTCTCAAAATTCCAACAAATTTGTTTATTGTTTCATCTGTAATTACTGCTATGATTACCGTTGCAATGTGGGACTAATTATAAACTTGGAAAACAAATAATTATAATCTTGGGCTATATAGAACTCGCATTAAGGGATCCGTTTCTCTTCTTATTGCTTGAGTGCTGAGAAGTGACACGCTCTAACCGCGTAAGCCTAATGATCATAAAGAATATTGTCCCGGAGACCTTTTGGACGGTGTCTCCGAGGATATTGATGCTACAAACATTCCTTGATACCCCTGAGGAAACTTGTTTCCATAAGGTATAAAGGGTACCGGAATTTAAGGGAGTACATTTTAGAAATAGTTCATCTATTGACGAAACGAAAAGGCACTTAAGTTAAGGATATCAGATGATATTCTTGTGCATTTAGTTTTAATCTTTCTCTTTGGTTTGGTTGCTTTGAAGTGACCTATCAATGTCAAAAGGACAAGTGAAATATTAATGAATACTTTCACTTATGACACAAGAAGAAGATAAGTTAAGAATAATTTAGAACTAAAGGTACTCATTTAGCATCTACCTTTTCTCATGGAACAAGAGAAGAGGGAAAGAAACTGTGGTTGCAAGTAAAAGAAGCTTAAGGGATCATCTCATGATCATAAAGAAAAGAAATGTTTCTTTTACAAGGACCTTACTAACATGAAGTTCGATTATCCTAAGTCTCACGCTTGGCGTGAGAGATATATCATTTGGTCTTGTTTGTATTGTATTAAGGCTAATTTGGTTTCAGTTCCTACATTTACATGGTGATTGGATTTTGGTGCAACCAATCACATAAGGATGTTCAAGTAGGATTGCCTAAATTACCGAAGACCTAGTAAAGATGAAGAAATCATCTATATGGAAACTAGGAATCCGGTAGAGTTATAGGCATAAGGATCATTTAAATTATTGTTAAGTACTAAGTATTATTTTGTATTAAATAATATATTATGTACCATCATTTAAATGGAATTATGATATTTATCACAATATTGGACAAGGAAGGTCACTCTTGTTCATTAATAATAAGTGTGATCTCTATTTTAATTCCAAAGGTTGTTGGCACTAGTACTTTGTCAAGTATTCTTTCTTCACTTGACATTATTCAAACAATAAATCTGTCCCTTAATAATGAAACCAAAACTAGAAAGCAAAAGTTATCAAGTAAATTTTATTTTATTTTTCATTAAGGCATAGGCATTTGGGTCATATTTGTCGCGACCCCGGACCCCGCGGGCCCCGGGACCGCGAGCTGGACGTCGACTCTAAAACCAAAACTATGAAATACCAAGATTAAAAATTCCATTTAATACCAAAAGGTGATTAATAAAAACCAAAATACAACTATCATAAACTTCCACAAGTTTATGCCCAACAAAATATAAATATACAATTCTTAGTGACGTCATTGTTTGGTACAACTACCCCAAAATGGTTACACATTTACATAATGTAAACCAACCTATAATAACCTTCCCCAAAAGAACGGATCCACACTCGACGTCCTCTTTCTCGTGATCAGCGAGACTAATCCTTAGCACCTGGGGGGGTTAAGGAAAAACAAAGATAAAGAAAGGGGGTGAGATAAATCTCAATAAGTTACTAATGCAACTACATGACATGCTATGATGCAAGAAGCAATAAGCAATAATAAATATCACATAGCACATAGCATTTATCACATAACAGATAGCAGCGGAAATAAACACATAACAAAGGATATAGCCAAGGTTTTCCAAACCGGAACATCCAAATAAAGGATCGCTGCGCAACTTCAATAATCAACCAATCAACATCTTCATAATAGCATGAAAGCCGAAGAGAAAACCCCGGTACCGGAACCAATAACATAAAAGTGTCACAAGGGACAAGGACCAGGACACAAAGTCATGCCCGTTAGCTAGATACATTCACAAAGGAACGCTAACTTATCCTTTCCAAGGCCAATCTGGAGAAGGGGTATAGTAAGGGCAAAACAATGGTCAACATTATAATGGACTTGGCTTTGCCATTATAATCCTTCCCATCGCCCGATGCAACAAATATGCCAGCTGGGCTTCCAAATAAATGCTAAGTAATAATAATTTAGCACGAATGAACAACTTAAGATTCCAAAGTAGGGAACCATTCCAATTAAATTACCACAAAGGTAAACCAATAAACAACACATCAAGGATGAACCAACATTCTCAAAACGGTACTTAAATAAATTCCATCTCATATTTATTCACAAAGAATCAAATCCAATCAAATAAGTGTTCCACGGTGTTATCTTAAGTTAATTAGAAGCAATAAACCTAAACTAGTTAAGCCTTAAGTCTTAAACCAAGCAAAAAGGTCAAATTCCTGAAACAGGGGGCGGGCGGGCGCCTGGGCCAGGGCAGGCGCGCGCTTGAATTTCCAGAAAGTCAGGCGCTAGAAAAAGTGGGAGTAGGCGGGCGCCTGGGCAGGGTCAGGCGGGCGCCTGGTCTACGGGCTGGGGAGAATTCCCAGCTGGGTTCTTCAAATATCCTTACCAATTCCACACCATTTTCATAATACCCAAAATCAACACTCCCAACATGATTCCTAAGGTATCCAAACATCATTTAACCAAAAAGGGGACCAAAGTAACACCCTTTAATCAATCAATACCAAGATTAAATTCCCACATTCAAGATTTCACCATTTCTTCCCAAGAACTCAAATAAATTCAAAATAAATTCAAAACTCAATCAAACTTGAAAAATAACGCATCAAACATCATATAAACATGATATGAACATTTTAGCATCAAAATGGGGGAAAAGTAACTTACTTGAAAATAATGAAAGTTGACGGAATTCGATTCTTTTTTATTCTACGCGATCCTAACGACGATCTAAACAAGGTTCAAGTTTTAAGAAATGAGAGAAGATGAGAGGAAGATGGAGAAAATGAAGAGAGAAGTAAGGAGGAAGAACTTACAATGCTTGGAGAGAGAGAGAAATTTCTGGAATGGAGAATGGGGTGGAGTGTAAGAGGGAGAAGGAGGTGAGGGAGGTGAGGGGAGTAGGGGGAAATTATTTTGAAATTTTCACTAGAACCCCCTCCCCAAACTAACACAATTACTTACACTCCCGACTAACAATTTAAGACTCAACACTTCCACACTAGCCCAAATAACTCGAATAAAATGCTAGGCATAATTATTATAACACATAAATTGCACACATAAATATTTAAATAAATAATAATTTAAATAAATAAATAAGCAAATAATTAAATAAAAATCATTTAATTACTAATAAAATAGAGCCTATATTTCGGGTCGTGACAATATTTCCAAGAGAAAAATTGATAAGCTTATGTTAAAGAAAATCTTAAACAAACTTGATATTTTGGAAAATACTTTGCATTAAATGCCTTAAGGAAATTTACAAACATTAAAAGAATAGTATTCTCGAGAGTATCAAGTGTCTTTAAAACTAATACATATGAACATTGTGGGACATTCATTATTCCTTCGTGGAAAGGTCAATAATAGTTATTACGTTTATAATGACTACTCTCAATATGGATGCATTTATTACTTCATTCAAAGACTCAAGTTATGGACGTTTTCAAGTCTTATGAGGTTAAAGTTGGAAATCAACTTTGAAAGACTATTAAGAACATTAGGTCCAATCATGATAGAGTATATCATGGTTGGAATGATTGTTAAAGGAAACAACGTCTAGGTCCTTTTTACTCCCTATTTTGAAGAGTGTGGGATTGTCTCCATCTACATTAAGCGGGTACGCCTAGCATGAATGATGTACACAAGAGACATGACAAAATCCTTAAGGAAATGGTAATAAGCATGTTTTGTGCTTCTTTTACCTCACTCATTATGGGCGATACATTAAAACCGCAACCCTTATTCTCATTAAAGCTCCCTCTAAGCTACTAATAAAAAACCTTTATGATTTGGGACGAATAAGGAACACGTCCTTAAATCATCTTCATTATGGGGTTGTCTAACATAAGGGTAGACCTTATAAGTCTACTAAGGGCAAGTTAGACATAAGATTGTTAGTAGTTATTCATGAGGTAAGCGAGAGATCTAGGGGATATATAATTTTACAACCCGAAATTTGAACATTTAAAACGAGAAAATCTAGGTTATTTGAGGATGTTGAATTTAGTGGGAGATTAGGTGTAATATTTTGAATTTGGAAAAGAAGAGGCATCCATTCTTCACCTCTTCCATAAGTTCCAATTGGATTTCAAATTTTGTACTTGATATTCAAGAAGAACATACAATTCAAAATAAATATGGTTTCCCTATAAATATTGAACAACATGAAAATGTTGATCATAAGAAGGAAATTCAACAACCTCAGAATTAGTAAGAACCGGTGCCCTTAAAGAGATACAATAGAGTAAGAAGGATTGCAATACCGGATACTTATGAGATGTATCTTACCGAGAAATTAAGGACACATAGGTTTAGTGGGAGATGAGCCATTCATCTACCATAAAGCCATTAATAGTCCTAATTCTCATAAGTAGATTAATACCATATATAAAGAGTTGAAATCTTTGAAAGATAACAACTTTTGGGATCTTTTACATTAATTAAAGATGTGAAACTATAAATGGGTCTCTAAGACCTAAAAGGATTCGCAAAAGTAATGTGAAAGATATAAGACCCATCTAGTTGCTAAAGATTTTTTCAACTCATAAGAAAGGCATTAAGTATCAAGAAGAAACATTTCCCGGTATCTTCTAAAAACTCTTTAGAACCATTATGGCACTAGTAGCAATTTGTGGTCTTAAGCCTCATCAAATGGATATTAAAGAGAACTTTTCTTAATGAAGACATTAAGCAAACTATCTATATGGAGAAATTCATTTATGACTTAAGCAAACTTCTCATTAATGGTATATAGAATTTAATCAAGTTATTCTTTCATTGGTTTGAAATGAATCTTGATAAATATTGTGTACACCATAAGTTCAGTGGGAGTAAAAATTATAATTTTGGTCTTATATGTGGGTAATATTTGCTTGCTAGTAATGTTTTAAACCTTAATAAGGAAACTAAGAAATTCTTTGGAATGAAAATTCTGGTGAGGCATCTTTTTGTATTAGGATCCAAGTTCACTGTGAGTATTCACGGAGTATTTTGGGATATCACAAAATGCCTATATAGAAAAGGTATTACAAAAGGTATAGCATGCAAAACTATAAACCACTTGACACCCTAATTTTAAAGGAGACAAGCTAGTCTCAAACAGTGTCCTAAAGTTATTTTGAGTCCAAGTATATAGAAAATATCCATCTTTGCATCAACAGTAAGAAAGCTTAATATATATGCGTAAATCTTGCATTTTCTGTTGGGATGCTTGGTAGATACTAAAGCAATCCGGAAAAGAACATTAGGTGCAGCCAAAAGAGTGATGCAATTTTCATAACACTAAGAACTACATGCCTATTTAAATCGGATAATCTTGAGATCATTTGGTATTCCGATATTTGTTAAAATTATATGGCTGCATAAAGGACTACAATTTGTCCAATAGTGTCGAAAGACCGTTAAGATATATTATGACAATCAGGTAGTAGTCTAGTACTCTAACAAGAGTTTGTCAAAGTCTAAGTATTTAGACATTAAGTATCTTGTTGTAAAGAAAGAGTACAAAAAGGAACAAATAAAAACACAACTTATTGGAACAAACTCCATAATTATCGGATCCGTTTTCTAAATCGTTATCATCTTTAGTGTTTTACGAGCATGTTGCTCATATGGGTGTAACAATTTTGATAACATTTAATTTAGTGGGAGTTTATGGTTGTGATTCATTAATAAGTTCTATTATTTAAAGTTTTGATCTCATTTGGTTAAGTTGGACTAGTTGGAAGAATATGTATATATTCATTATGATTCCATGCTACACATCTACACTTTTGATCTATGTCATTTAGTTGGATTTGTATACTCCCTCCGTCCCACTAAGAGTGAGACTTATTTCCCTTTTGGGCCGTCCCACTTAAAGTGAGACTACCCAAAATGGAAATGTTTTAATATATTTATATTCATCATTCCCCACTATTTAAACCCACTCATTCTCTCTCTTCATTTTCAACCACTCATTTTATTCAACCAACACTACTATTTACCCCACCCATTCTCTCTCTTCATTTTCTACCACATATATATCACTTTATCTTAAATATCGTGCCCACTCCTCTAGTCTCACTCTCTATGGGACGGAGGGAGTATGTGATTATTGTGGGTTTAGTTGCGAATCAATTACAACGACTGCCCCTTTAGTCCTTATACTTATATGGCTAATGGACGAGATTGTTATGAATGACAATAAAGTGCGCATATAAGGGTTGTCATTCGTGTTATATTTATGTTTTAAAGGGAGAACTTTATTTTGCAACCCAAGTGGGAGATTGTTAGAACATGGCTTGCAAAACAAGTTATTTGGACCTTCCATTTATAAAATCATGATTATAATGTTAATATAAAGTGTAGTAAATAATAGTAAATATTGTGTAGAATTCCTGGATGTAATATTACCTATTTTTGATGGGCAAAATGGTAATTTAACATCACTAAAGGTTGAAAGGGTGTAGTCCCTAAATGAGGTGCCTATTGGTTCATATATAAAGGGTTCTCCATCAACCCTAGAAATCACTCCATTCATTATTTTCTCTCCCAAATAATCTTCATATTGCTAGAAACATTAGAGAGAAAATGCACTCATCATTTAGAAGAACTCCGTCCCTTAATTTTTTTTCTTCTTCTTCTTTTTCTCCCTACAAACTTCATATGGGTTCAGCAGATAATTGTTCTTAATCGCTTCCGCTTCATCTTTTCCTCAATCTTATTCTGAAAATGAGCGTGGCATTCAGGGGTTATGAAAATTGTTCCAACACGACAAGCAATTGAGCTTGAATTACAATTTGTGTTCGCCGAAATGTCAGTCTCCTTCAAAACTCTCTGTTATCACCATTGCATGTTTCATATTCGATGATGCATATTACCCACAATCTCCCCGGAGAGTTTTATCTCCTAAATAAAACCTGAAATAGTATGAACACCAGCATTATAATTCAAGAACGTAATATATGATAAACCTTTTTCGAGCGCTGAAACAGACAAAATTTCCGTATCATCGGAATCAAGAAATCATTTTTTCGTTGGAATCAATGTTAGGATAATTACGAGTATAGAAATTAGTAAGCTGGTCAGGGGAGGGTGACAATTCATGAGAATCGAGGGTAATCATCCAAAATTTGGGCAAGCCCTTCTTTTCTAGTGAAAACCCAATCTGATACTTGGCCAATGGGCATAAACAATGACCAACCGAGGGACATCAACGGGTTGTTGATAGGATGAGTCGATGACAGTCACACTGAGGAGATTGGTGGAGAAGTAATTACTCAGATGTTCATATAGAACATCAATCGATTTAGATATGTCATTTGGATTGATCCACATCAGGGGCGATTTTTTAGGGTTTTCTTTTCAGTTCGGCCGTCGTCATATCTCCGGCACCGGACATTTTTTGAAAGATCCCAACGGTGAAAAGCAGTGATTAGGTGTTTCTAACTCCCTCCAGAATTTTGAAGACGATCCAACGGTTAAATCATCGGGAATCTTCATTTTTCTGGACTGTCCTGGATTTTAGAATTTGATTCGGCCGCCGGCCATATATCCGGCGTCAAGAATTATTTTGACAATCCCAACGGTGAAAAATTGAGTATTCGTGATTCTCATGTGCTACAAAAATTTGAAGACGATCCAACGGTTCAATAATCGGGAATCGCGTTTTTACAGTCCGAATTCTGGAGGTGCAGTTTTTTGTTTTTGATTCGGATTTTGGCCTTTTGGCCGGAATTTTTCGACGGTTGTTGGCTCGTGGTTGTCGCCTAGAACTCCTCTAGGTTCAGCCATGGCTAAGGAGGGCGCTGGTACTGGTTTGTTTGGTGGGGGAGGCATCAATGGCGTTTCTAGGGTTTTGAATTCCAAAAACCCTAATTTGTATGGTGGAGGTTCTAATGTTGTTGGGGATGGTGCAAACTCGGGTGTAATTATTGGGGCTATTGCTCAAGGACCAAGGATGCCATCTCTCAAGGTTTGATTGCCAACAACGCATGAAAGTCAGCAATAGCGGCTGCAGAGGCCGATCTGGTTAAGGGTGAGGTAGGTCATGCACCTAGGGCTCCTATTTCGTACTCGGCTGCATTGAGCGGGGATAAGGGTGTTGAAGGTACGTTTGTCAACCCATTTGAGGGATTTCAGGCTCCTCCTCGCCGTGGATCTTTTATTGATGGGGAACCAATGTTGATGTTGACTGAACGGGAGATTCAAGCGGCCGCGGACTGTTTGAAATTTATGGTCGTATTAAAATTCACTACTGGACGGCCTCAATTGAAGGTAATTCACGATCACATAACTCAACACTAGGGGGCTAAAGGGGGTTTTTAATGTGAGTTTACTTGACCCACGCCATGTTTCAGTGTATCTCTCTACACAAGAGGACCTAACTTTGGCTTTAGCTCGGGAATCCAATGTTATTATGAATTCTATGTTTCGATGTTTTCGGTGGACACCGGATTTTGATTATGGTTGTGACAATCCTCGTATTTCTGTATGGGTACGCTTGCCTAACCTACCTTTACATTATTATGCTTTTTTGGCTAACATTGGAAATACGTTGGGTACATTTTTACGGGCTGATGATAGGTCTGCTGGTTTCACTCATCATGGTTTTGCTCGTTTTGTGTGGAAATGGATGTTTCACAGCATAAGCCTAGTAGGATTTATCTTGGGTCTTCTCGAGAAAATGGTTTTTGGCAGGACATTGAGTATGAGGGGAATGTGCTCTACTGTTCTAAGTGTGGAATGTTGGGACATGATGAATACTCGTGTCGGCGTAATGCTGGGCGAATGGGTCGAAACACTGGGTATCAGAAACCTCCGGTCCAGATTCAACAGCAGAAGCAACCCCCATCGCAGCAACAACAGCAGAAACCAACCCACCAGCAGGTACCACCCAGGGATCCGGCACAGAGACAGGGTAAAGCCAACTCTGAGTGGCAGGTTGTGGGTGGGAAAGGAAATCGGAAAGCAACTGAGGCCGAGAAGGGTAAAGCGGTGGATGCAAATGCAGGTACTAGTAAGCAGGGACAGACAAAGGGATCGGTTTTTTCTAGGTTGGAGTATGGGGCAGTACAAATTTTGGGTAATCATGATGTTTGGATGAATAAGGTGGATGACAAGGGTACTGGTAAGGAAGATGGGGAGATTACAGCTCCCAAGTCAGGTGGTAAAACCAGTTCTGCGATATTGGTTGAGGAGATTTCTCCAGAACAAGATAAAGTAGAAAGAGAAGAGCTTGAAAGGGTTCAGAAGCAGCAGCAGCAGCAGCAGCAACAACCAAAAGTTAATGAAAACTCTTTTGCGGTTTTAGATGGTTTAGAGGATGAGGAGGTTGATGAGGAGATTGAGATCAAGGATACAGAGGAGGATGGGGCAGCAGTAAAGGAGTCCAATATGAATGCTTTTGCGGTGCTTCAGGATTTAGATGGTGAGGAGGATGTTGATAAAGGAACAAAGGAACAGCTACCACCTTGCATGGTGAACACAAGTCTCTTCGACTAATGCGTCGATTGATCATGTTTTTGAGACACAGGTGCCAGTGGTAGTAGCTGAGGATACTAATCAGGGACAGGGACACAAAGGCATGGATACAGATATAGGGACTATTCAGGGATCTGAGGACTCAGAATTTTCTGAGGGTGATACTGAGGTCGAGACAACTACTGAGACAAGTTCTACAGGGGACACTACAGCGAAACAAGATCCTTCTTTTAAAGACGTTTCCAGTGGTAAGAAGTCGAGACGTAGGAAGAAAAAGGGTAATAAGCCGTTGCCGATGGGTTCGCCTCCGCAGACCCGAAGCAAGACTTTTGAGGTAACCTCTATCTCTAATAGTTTTTAATGTCGTTCATCATATGGAATGCTAGAGGCGTCGGTAATGTTAAGACTATGGATGCGTTGAAAGTTTTAGTGCAGCAGCATAAACCTTGGTGTTTAGCAATTCTGGAACCTAAAATCTATGGTATTAGGCTCCCGAATATCGCTAAACAACTTGGTTTTCCTCATTTCATGCATGGAGATCCTGTTAATAAGCATATTTGGGTGTTATGGAAAAATGGTATTGATATGGATGTTGCTCTAGTCTCTAAGCAACATATCTCTGTTCGGGTTACGGTTTTCGGTGAACAGTATGGGGTATTTTCGTTTGTTTATGCCAGTTGTGATCGGTTGGAGAGACAATCTTTATGGGGAGAGCTCGTTAATTTATCTTCGCAGTCTGATGATCCGTGGTTGATTGGTGGTGATTTCAACATCATTGCAGCGCCGGCGGAGAATCTGGGAGGTAATGGGTGGGATTTTCCTAGTATTGATGACTTCTGCAATTTCATGGTTACTGCCGGTGTTTCGGATGCAGGTTATGAAGGGAGTATCTATACCTGGTGTAATGGGCATCCTGGGAATCGTCGGATTTGGGAGAGATTGGATAGGGTGTTGGTGAACGGGTCTTTCGCTGCTAAACACGGCAGTATCACTGTTGTTCATTTACCGCGGGATGTATCTGATCACTCTCCACTGCAGATTAAGATCGCTGCTATCACCAAACCGAAGTGCCCCTTTAAGTTTTATAAAATGTGGTTGGAGCATCCAAGATTTGATGACTTTGTACGGGAGGTGTGGAGTAGAGGTTGCTGGGGAACACCGTTGTTCAGACTGCACCGGAAGCTTCATGTGTTGCGCGGAGAACTCAGAAAGTGGAATTGGGAGGTTTTCGGTAATATTTACCGTAAGATCGATCAGTTGCAGGATGATCTTACCCGTTTGGACTTCTCGCTGTAGCAAAATTGGGATGATTTAGTTGCTGCAGGACAGAGGCAGAAAAATGAGGAACTAGTTCAGGTTCGCAGATGGGAGATGGACATGAAACAGCAGCAGTCACGGAGATTATGGGTTCAGGACGGAGACAGAAACTCGGCCTTTTTTCACGCTTCCATCAAAGAGCGGAGAAGGCAGAATTCCTTGAAGCTGCAGCTGCTGGATGGTTCTTGGTGTGATAATGAGAACTTATTGGGAGAGCTTGGAGCTACACATTTTGAGGAGATTTTTTCTTCTGGTCCTCATGAGGTTGATGACAGGTTATTTCAGGGTATTGTGGCAGGAGTAACAACTGCAGATAATGCGATGCTTACTGTAGTCCCTGATGAGACAGAGGTTTGGGAGTCTATTAAATCTCTGAATGCAGACAGTGCTCTGGGATCAGACGGTTTTACTGGTCAATTCTTTAGGGGATGTTGGTCAATTATTAAAACTGATGTTGTTGCTGCGGTTCAGTCGTTCTATAGAGGTGAGGAACTTCCCAAAGGTTTGTCGTCTAATGTGTTGGTGCTCTTACCCAAGGTTGATAAGCCGACTGGGTTTAAGGATTTGAGGCCTATTAGCCTATCCACCTTTATGAACAAGGTGATCTCTAAAATTTTAACTTTACGACTGGCTTGTGTGTTGCCTAAGTTAATTTCTCTGGAACAGACGGGTTTCATGAGGGGTCGTGGTATTCAGGAAAATATTGCCTTGGCTCATGAGATGGTGCATCGGATCGATCAGAAGGTTGTGGGTGGGAATGTTCTCTTCAAGCTGGATATGTCTAAGGCGTTTAATCGACTAGAGTGGGATTTCTTATTTAGAGCTTTAGAAACGTTTGGGTTTGATGCCAACTGCTGCAGCCTGATTTCGAGGTTAGTGCGGGGTAATTGGTATTCTGTTCGTATGGGGGGTGTTTCTCATGGTTACTTTCCCTCAACTCGTGGGGTGAAACAGGGAGATCCGCTCTCTCCATTGTTATTCATTATTGCTCAGGAAATACTGTCCCGGGCACTGTACAGAGCTGTTCAGGAAGAGGTGTTTAGGCCGTTTGAACATGGTAGGGGGAATTTTCCATTGACCCATTTGCTTTATGCGGATGACATGCTTTTGTTTTATAACGGGCGTCAGAGATCCATTGAGGGTCTTCGTGAGGTTTTGAGTATGTATGAGAGGTCTTCGGGTCAATTGATTAATTTGGAGAAGAGCGGTTTTTATGTGGGTGCTAAAAGGCGACAGTTCGAGATAGAAAATATTCGAAGATGGTCGGGTTGCACGCACCAGCAGTTTCCGCACAAATATCTGGGGATCCCGTTGTTCAAATGTAGAGTCAAGAGGGTACACTTTGCGGAGCTAGAAGCAAAGATGATGAAAAGGGTGGATGGTTGGAAATCACGGCTTCTGTCATTTGGTGGGAAGGTAACTCTCATCAAATCTGTGCTTTCTAGCATTCCTATTTATTCTTGGGTGTGCTCAAGGTTCCTAAGGTTGTAACTCGTAAGTTGGAAAGCATTATGTCCAACTTCTTATGGAGCAGTGGAGGTGAAAAAAGGGCTCATTGGGTTTCTTGGGATGTGGTTTGTAGACCTATCCAGGAAGGTGGTTTGGGAATTCGGAGGGTGGGGGATATGAATCAGGCTATGTTAGCCAAGTTGCCGTGGGTGGCCACCAGAGGCAATTCCCTATGGTCACAATGGGTCCGTGTCAAGTATAAATGTCAACCTGCAGCCTCTAGTTCGCATGTGTGGCAAGCTGCATCGTCATATTTACATCAGTTGGATGATTGCAGTCGTTGGGTTGTTGGCAGATGAGATATCAGATTTTGGACTGATAATTGGTGTGGGGTTCGACTTGGGGGTGTTGGGTTTTGAGCAAACATGCGCAGCGGAATTAAAACCCAAAAGCCTAGATCCGATCACGATGATTAAATTAATACGAGGATGAATTTAGAACACTAACCGTGACGGAGCTTTAAAATTCTGAGATCTTCAATCTTTGTTCTCCGCGCTTCTTCGAATCACGAACGCAGGAACGACCGTAATACTTGGATCACGAACTTTGAAGGAGTTGATGCCAACGCCCTCTATGTTTATCCACACGCGAACGAATATCTAGAACGATTCTAGATCTGGATTGCTAGACCCATTAGAAAACACGCTTTTCTAATCTTCAAAGGCTATATGATTTTATTGGTGTTCTTGAGCTTTTGATTCTCAATCTAAACTCAAGAATATGTTTCTCAAACACATGGAGGCTACCAATAATGATACAATATCAATCCATACTGATTAGGATTAAGAGAGAGGTATTTAAACTCATTAGTCCTAAACCTTTTAGGAGAAATAGGTTAAAACCCGTCAAAACACGAAATCAGATTTTGGGCCCAAACAGGGCCTGCTCGGCCGAGTCTTATAAGGTGCTCGGCCGAGCACCTCTGTGTCAAAACTTTCTGTTTCTCATGCTCGGCCGAGTCCTTTGAGGTGCTCGGCCGAGCACCAGCAAAAAGTCATTTTTAGCCTTTTAAATAATTCGTTCTTTTGTGTGTGACCCCATAGGATTATATTAAGTTGGCAATGAGTCCAACCAAGGTCAAACTCATAAATCATGAGCGGACTCTAGCAATCCATCATGACTACCCAATTAATATAACTTAAAGAAGTTTGTAATCCTCAATAGAATATATCACAATCCTTTTGTCTCACGATATCATATTGAACATAAGTCATGGTCCATGTCAACTTATATTGTTCAATGCTTTCTCGATCTTGAGTAGATTGATAATGAGCAAATGGTATTGATCTCATCAATTCATTTGAGCGCGGCCACGCATTTCATCAATCTCACTCTACGAGAGGCCTAAGCAGATATCTCTCTTGAGAGAGAGGGGCAAATCCCATATTGACTTATTACCTTTCCCTACATGAATCCGATTATGTCAATCGTAGCCTTTATAACCACCCGGTTAGGAGTGACGTTTGAGTACGTCAAACATAATGTTCATCATGTGGAAGACTGTAATAATCTCAGGTCTAAGGATATCAATGATATAACTATTATGAGATTTAATTATGACATTTGACCATGACATAAATCTCATAGGTGGGTCATGTCCAGTACATGGTCACCAACATGTACCCATAAGCTTAATCTGTATCATATACACATGATCATCACATCATCATCAATTAAACTTATACTAGTTCTTCATAAGTTCTAGGGACGGGGATTATTATAATAAACATGTAAAACATATTATAACCCCAGGTTGTTATCTCTAAAACAAATGATGTAACGTAAGGCCTTTCTGAAGGGCCTAGAGCATAATTCCAACAATCTCCCACTTGCACTAGGCCCAATCAACGTGTATCCAATACCCATTGAGCTAAGTTATGATCTCCATCATTTTGCAAGTGAGCACATGTAAGATGATTGTCTTTGTTATCATCATAAGGTATTTTGCATATTTTTGACACTTCCCATGTCAACGATTTCTCGTAGAGATGGAAACGTCTGAGCCCGTGTTTGGATCATAGATGAGCCCTTGGCACCTTAGCTTGTGCAATAACCGTTATTTCACAACAAGGTCCATTGGATTAGTATCACTATAAACTATTTCTAGTTTTACTAATAACATCTATATTCAAACAACTCTATTAGCTACAACTCTTGTAACTAAATACTCAATTTTATTCGTAGAATAAATTATAGTGTATTTGCTTGGAACTATTCCAACTAATAGCACTTATTTTAAACATATGTTTATACTGCGATTTAAATTACCCTTGTCGATGTGGAAGCATGTATCTATGTAATCATTTACTAGATCATCTCCCATTCCAACAACCATCAAGAATGCATCCTTAGTTCTTCTCAAGTACACAAGGATATTCTTGATCATTATCTAATGACTTTCACTAGGATACGATTAGTATGTTCTCATCATACTCCAAGTATACGAGTTATACCGTCTAAGTACATAATATGACATTCATGATAGATCCAATTGCCGAAGCATATGGAATCCTAATAATGTATTCTTGCTCATTAGTCTTCCACTAAGACTAAGTCTTGCCAAGAACACTGTCATTAGACAACTTCGCAAGTTCTTCTCCAAGAGTCTTGCATACTGAACAATTCAGTACATTGTCTCCATAAGTACTTTAACACAAACCAATCAACTTCCTAGATTAATATCAATAGATATTAATTTCAAGGATATAAGCGGCTTATTCCTAAGTCCTTTCATTAAGAAACTCTTTCAAATGAACTATATGTTAGACATATATTTAAGACTAGGAATTAGACTATGCTCCCACTAATTTCTTAGCAAACACAAGTCTCATTATTGATGAATTTCAAACGATTTGAACGCTCCATCAAAATGATTGTTTCAACTCCAAGAAGCTTGCTTCAATCCATCTCATGGATTTCCGCAACATACATACTTTATTAGAATTTCTAGACTATCAAAACCTTCAGGTTGTATCCAATACATCCTTAAGTGAGTTCCCGTTAAGAAACGATGTTTTGATATCCATTTGTCAAATTTCATATTCCAAATATGAAGATATGACAATGAGAATTCTAATAACTTAAAGCATGACTTCAAGTGAGAAAGTTTTATCATAGTCGAAATATGAGTCAACCTTTTCACATTTAATCTTGCTTAATTAGTATGTTCCTTTGCTACCCATGTTAGTTTTCTCCAAGAAAACTTATTTCCATCCTTTGGTTTTTACACCTTAGGTTAGAAAGATCAAGTTCCAAACTTGATTAATATACATGGATAGCCTTTTAGATTTTATGACTCCAGGCCATTAATCTAAAATGGAGCGGACATTGCATTTTGATAGGAAGTAAATATACCATTCTCAATGAACTTTACCTCTTATACTTTCTTTAATAAGAAATCCAATATTTCTCATTATAGATTGTATCCTATCATATATGCAATTAACTTGGTAATTTGAACGAATTTCCACAACTCCTTGCGAAAGTTCATTCAACTTCCATCTAAGGTTCTATGTTATCTTCTAGGTCTCGAACCATTCGAGATATATTTTACTCCCACTGATTCTTTTAGAGATAAGCAATTTACCTAGAAAAGTACCATTACAAGCAACAAGCAATTTGTTTCTTAGAAGTAAAATAATATCCTCAAGTTTCCTTGGGATATCCCATGAAAATACATTTATTAGATTTAAGTGTGAGCTTGTTCCAAACAAGTCTTTTCGCAAAAAGTCTCACCATTTTAAATCTTTATGAAAGACAAACCAAGTTTTCTTTCATTCCATATCACATATGGTACCTTTGAACCTATTTTAATGGAACTCAAATTAGTGTAATTATAGCGGTTTCCAAAACATAACCCCAAAATAAATAATGGAAGATCAATTTGACTTTACCATCTAATGAACCATATCCAATAAGGTTCTACACCTCCACGTAGACACATCATTCTAAATGGTGTTCTTGGTGGAGTTAATTTGTGAAACAATTTCACAACCTAAAGATGATTGTCAAATTCTTGGTTCAATTATTCATTATCACGATCGAATCGGGATTTCTGAATAATTTTGCCAAGTTACCAAAATCCTCTTTTAGCATTGCTACTTAATGAACCATATACATCGACATGTATTAGGTCTAATAAGATATCAGCCTTTTACTACTCCTAGTAAAAGTTGTCTTAATCCAAGTAAATAAGATTTGCATAAATCATATGATTCAAAATCGTATGACTTTAAAACTCTGTCCCATGGAATTTTAGATATGCGTTTCTCATTTATTTGATCAAAACAATAATGCCTTGAGAATTTAATTATTTATGTTATAGTCTTATTTATTATTTTGTTCTTCAAGATTTAGGATATGAGATTTATTTATATGATTTAACAATACGATAAAGCAAATCATAATAAATAAAGCTCTTTCTTATTCCAAATAAGAAATAAATATCCTTCATTATGTTATAGCAAAATAATACTTTCTACTTAATGAGCAAAGCCACTTCATAAGTGTTCCACGAACAATGTTGCAACTCTTGCATCATTATCATTCGCAGATTAACTTTACCTTTTATAAGTAGTCTTTCTTTTTATTAATTGTTGCACATTTATACAAATGTGAGATCCATTCCGGTATCCAATACCCAATGATTAAAATTAGAAAGATTAATTTTATAGCATAAATATCTTTTGTGGTTGTCTCACTACCATTCACCTTTTATTGATCATCCAAAATTTTGATTGCAATTTTAAATGGTCAATCAAATTGCCACATTACCAAATTGCATTATTCAGAGTCATAATTTTAGCCACAATTATTTCCTTTAGGTTTGACAACGTTTGTCTTACCTTTAGCTTTTAATCCTTCCTTTTAGAAAATCATAAAGTCAAAATCGAATTTTCGACTTAGGTCATCATCTTTCCGCATGATAGTTCAGATATTGAGAGCACAAACCAATGTCTCATCAATTCGACTAACTTCAGCAATCAAGAACAATTCAAGATTCTAATTTTAGTTTATCTGAATTCTTAATTGACATCACTTTTCAGGAAACTTGGTTTCGCAAACCAGCCGTCTGAAATTAGATTCAATCCCAGATTAATCTTGAACTTGACATTTAATTTCAGGAAACATGGTTTCTGAAACCAATCATCTGATAATTAAATTCAACTCAAAATATTTATCTTAGAAGCGGTAGATTTTAAATTTCCAAATTTATCCTATAATTGCATTTCTTGATTCATTTAGGATTTGGTTCTCATGGTGATCAAATCACCATGATTATCAAAACCAAGAATAAACAATTTTTTCATGAATCTAAGATCATCAACAAGTTAATCAAATTAAATTTTGATGATCCTACGGAACATATTAATCAAATTAATATTGCAATTTAGGTTACTCAGGATTATTAAGAATGTATAATTTCCATTCTTGCTTTAGAACAATTCTTAAGCTCATGAATAATTTCCATTCTGAAGAACAGATCGCAGTAATAAACATAATTAAAGTTTAAGAAAATATTCTACACAAATATGCAAATAAATATACACTTATATTTCATACCAGTCATTTAAGAGATATATAGGTTGTATTTCATAAATACTCCCACTAAATTATATAACCTTCATATACATCCAATGTATAATATAATTTGAATGGGCTAAGATCCATATTTCACTTAACTTTGAGTCGGCTAGGGCACGACTGCTCAAAATAAGTTATTTAGGTAGACAACTCCTTGTCAATCATATCGTATATGACTCTTAGATCTTTTATGAGATTTTGGATAACGTATATCTAACATGTTTTAATCTCATCTGTGCCTTAGGCCCAAAACTGTTTTGATAGCCTAATTAAGTTAAACCATTTTAAACGTATAGGAATCACTGTTTCCTCATCTTGCTCATAAATGGATAGAATCAATGCACCTACGCTAGGGCGTAACCCACACAAAACTACCCACGTACTCACAAGTGTTTTAATCATGGATTGGCACGGAACTTAAATTTTAAAGAAGGTTCATGACATATAGCATGGTAAATGTTTATAGTCACATAATATAAACACATAAAGCAACGGTTAATAATTTAACTAATCTCATTAATTAAATTAAGATTTCATGTGATTGATTTATGGGGATAAATTCTTTAACACATTATTGAGAGCACGATTGTACGGTCGAAACTAAGCCATAAGGCATCCACAATCCCGTACCAAATTTAGAAACTAGAAGAAACAACTATGTAAGGTCGAAACTAAGCCAATAGGCATCCACAATCCCTTACATAAAGTAACTCGATTCTAAATTCTTTTGTCCCATCAATTCATTACTTTTGACCTTGATATTTGTTTTCAGGAAACACGGTTTCTCAAACCAGCCATCAAACAAATTCAATCCAAAGTGATTTTAAACAAGCCATTTAATTTCAGGAAACACGGTTTCTAAAACCAGCCATCTGAAAAACAAATTCTGTCCAAAATCAACCTGCTCGGCCGAGTCCTTTAAGGTGCTCGGCCGAGCGCCTCTGTGTTCCAGAAAACCCTTTGCTTCTGACGACTCTGCTCGGGCGAGTCTTATAGACTGCTCGGCCGAGCACCACGAACAGAACAGATTTTCTTGTCGAATTTTAATTCTAAGATTGCTTTCCCGATTCATTTAGGATTTGGTGTTCATAATGATCATATCATCATGTTCATCAAAACCTTGAATAAACGATTTATTCATGAATCAAAGATCATCAACAAATCAATCCAATTAATTTTTTATAATCTAAAGGAACATAATAACAAATTATTATTGCAATCGTAGATCCCACATAACGTATTTAAACGGTGCGATTTTATGATTTCAATATATCTCATATACAAACATAAAACTCAGATCATATAAACATCTTGAATCCAAATTCACATAGCATGCCAAAACATATAATCCAATTATATCATTAACATGTTATTATTAAAATAATCATGATGAACGGGGCTATGATACCACTGTTGGGTTTTGAGCAAACATGCGCAGCGGAATTAAAACCCAAAAGCCTAGATCCGATCACGATGATTAAATTAATACGAGGATGAATTTAGAACACTAACCGTGACGGAGCTTTAAAATTCTGAGATCTTCAATCTTTGTTCTCCGCGCTTCTTCGAATCACGAACGCAGGAACGACCGTAATACTTGGATCACGAACTTTGAAGGAGTTGATGCCAACGCCCTCTATGTTTATCCACACGCGAACGAATATCTAGAACGATTCTAGATCTGGATTGCTAGACCCATTAGAAAACACGCTTTTCTAATCTTCAAAGGCTATATGATTTTATTGGTGTTCTTGAGCTTTTGATTCTCAATCTAAACTCAAGAATATGTTTCTCAAACACATGGAGGCTACCAATAATGATACAATATCAATCCATACTGATTAGGATTAAGAGAGAGGTATTTAAACTCATTAGTCCTAAACCTTTTAGGAGAAATAGGTTAAAACCCGTCAAAACACGAAATCAGATTTTGGGCCCAAACAGGGCCTGCTCGGCCGAGTCTTATAAGGTGCTCGGCCGAGCACCTCTGTGTCAAAACTTTCTGTTTCTCATGCTCGGCCGAGTCCTTTGAGGTGCTCGGCCGAGCACCAGCAAAAAGTCATTTTTAGCCTTTTAAACAATTCGTTCTTTTGTGTGTGACCCCATAGAATTATATTAAGTTGGCAATGAGTCCAACCAAGGTCAAACTCATAAATCATGAGCGGACTCTAGCAAGCCATCATGACTACCCAATTAATATAACTTAAAGAAGTTCGTAATCCTCAATAGAATATATCACAATCCTTTTGTCTCACGATATCATATTGAACATAAGTCATGGTCCATGTCAACTTATATTGTTCAATGCTTTCTCGATCTTGAGTAGATTGATAATGAGCAAATGGTATTGATCTCATCAATTCATTTGAGCGCGGCCACGCATTTCATCAATCTCACTCTACGAGAGGCCTAAGCAGATATCTCTCTTGAGAGAGAGGGGCAAATCCCATATTTACTTATTACCTTTCCCTACATGAATCCGATTATGCCAATCGTAGCCTTTATAACCACCCGGTTAGGAGTGACGTTTGAGTACGTCAAACATAATGTTCATCATGTGGAAGACTGTAATAATCTCAGGTCTAAGGATATCAATGATATAACTATTATGAGATTTAATTATGACATTTGACCATGACATAAATCTCATAGGTGGGTCATGTCCAGTACATGGTCACCAACATGTACCCATAAGCTTAATCTGTGTCATATACACATGATCATCACATCATCATCAATTAAACTTATACTAGTTCTTCATAAGTTCTAGGGACGGGGATTATTATAATAAACATGTAAAACATATTATAACCACAGGTTGTTATCTCCAAAACAAATGATGTAACGTAAGGCCTTTCTCAAGGGCCTAGAGCATAATTCCAACAGGGGGCCCGCTTCCTGAAGATCAACTTTTGACAGTGAGAGATGGTATTCAGGTTTTGGAGGACATGCTTCAGTTTATCCCGCAGGATCTACATGCCAATGTTCGTAGGGTGCATATTGATGAGCATAGTGAGGATCGTCCGGTCTTCACTCTTACAAAAATGGGAACTTTTGAGACAGCTGCATGGTGGGATTATATTCGGGTCCGCAGCCCTTTGGTGGAATGGGGTGCTAAGGTTTGGCATCCCAACATCCCTACAAAGGTCAGTGGTTTCTGGTGGAGGGCTATGCACAATGGTCTTCCGGTGGATGCAAAATTGGAGTCTCGGGGCTTCAATATCCCATCCCGATGTGTGTGCTGTCCTGGAGGTGGTCATAGGGAGACTCTTAATCATTTACTTCTACAGTCGGCGATTGCGCAGTCTGTTTGGAGGCATTGGGTTAGTCTTTTCCCTTTGACTCATAATTATATTGATTTACATCATTTGTGGACTGTTTGGTGTGGTGGACAGTCAAAGCGCTGACAGGTTGGTTTAGTTCGTATGGGTATTATGATTTTTACTTGTTGGGAGATTTGGAAAGCAAGGTGTAAATCGATTTTCGAATGAACTGTTATGAATAGTGCCAAAATTGTGGATGGGGTTAAAAATTCTCTTATTGAGATGTGCTCATTCCTAGTCCCGAAAGGGGCTCCTAGTGGGAATGACCGTGACTTGTTGGAGAGCTTAGGCCTCAAAGTGGCAGAGCATAAGTTTAGGCGGCAGAGGCAGTTGAGATGGGAGCCTTCGCGCTCTCATGTTTTTACTTTGAATACGAATGGTTCCGCGATAAACGGCCAGTGCACGGGTGGTGGTATTATAAGGGATGGTATGGGGGCTTTTGTTTGTGCCTTTTCACACTACTACGGAGATGGAACCAACATGAAGGCGGAGATCTTTGCTTTACGTGATGGCCTGCGCTTATGTCATTCTTGGGGTTTACTTTCTGTTCAGGTAAACTCAGATTCCTTAATAGCTGTGAATATTTTAAAAGGGCGAAATAAGTGTCCGTGGCAATACACGTATGAATTGCGGGAATGTGAAAGTTTGATTGGAGGGTATGAGTTACGTCATGTTCTTCGTCAAGCAAATGGGGTTGCGGATAGATTGGCTTTTGAAGCTCATATTCATAAAACGGTTTGGACATATGGATCGTCAAGGGAGCTTCCACGGAGTGTCTTGGACGCGTTACGTTTTGATGAAAGTGGATACTATGTTGAGCGTCGATAATTATTTGATGTTGTTGGTGTTTGCTGCGGCTTGGGTATGGTGTTTGGTTCTGTGGAATAGTTTCTTGAGTGCAAGGAAAGCATACGGACTCGTTTCGGTTGTAAGAGAGGCACACGGGCCCGTGTCTTGGACTTTTGATGGATCATTGGGCTCATTTGAATTTATTAGGATTGTTCTTTGGTTTAATTTTTTCAGGCTTTTATTTTTTAGATGGTTTTACCTTTTGAGGAGTTGGTTTATTTTTTGGAGTTCGAGGTCCGGCTCCATATCCGGCAATGAGTCGGGTGGTTGTCCCCCTCTTGTACTTATATTTTATAATTAATAAAATCTTCCCAGGTGCCGCCCTGGTTTCTAAAAAAAAAAAAAAAAAAAAAAAAAAAAACATCAATCGATTTGTATCTAGCAGGATGCAAAGGTTGGAAGTCGGGATGATGTGCCATGTTGGTAATTTGAAAGAGGGGGATAGATGAAGAACAAAGAATGTGATTATGATTTTTTTTTCGAGGGAAGAATGTGATTATGATTTATGAGTGGATTTTGTAATTAATGGAGGGAGGGGAAACTTTAAATATAGAGGGTACGACTATTCACACCCAAACATTTCTAATTACACACATGTTAGAGCATAATAAACATAAAAAACGATGTCAAAAACCGGAGGCTTATCCCAAATTTCATAGTAGATTTATTTCTTAACCTACAACAATGACAATTCCAATTGAAATCTTGAGATGTGCGGATTTTACTCCAATTAAACTTGGGACACTGCCTCGATTCGACATTTAAGAAATCTCACATCGGTTAATATTTTGCTTTGAGTAATCAACATAGAGAATCCGAGTTGATGAGTAAACTACCATCAGATATCTCAAAATTCTCGAAATATCCTTGTGCAGCAAAATGATTCGTCATTGGATATTGAATTCCAATTAAATGATTCAAAAAAAAAACATACAAGCCAACAAAATGCACAAGCTCTCAACGACGGAAAGAATTCAACGGCTCTCAATAAAGGAGAGAAATCAACGGCTCCCAACGAATGAGAGAAATTTTATATGAGAAATGGAAACCTAATTAAAAACTAGATTTGAAATTATTAAAAAATATTTAAAACTAAATCCCTAATTTCACATTTTATAAATAGCATGACAATTAATAAATGTAAATTTTGAGATTTTACAAGTTGTTCAAATCAAATTGAAAAATGTTGGAGCAATTATCCCATATCGGGAATTAACTAGCCAATGCCTGACTATATAAAGATCCAGTGCCACTCCTCCCATAGCCAATTGGTTTTGGGATGGAACCTCAGACTTTATCATGGTATCAGAGCTGACCCTTTACACGTGTGAGCCCAAAGTTCGGCCCACGATGATCTAGCCCCAAGTCACCCAATTATATGTCCACGTGTAAGCCCAAAGTTCGGCTACACGTGAGGGGGCGTGTTGGAATTAACTAGCCAATGCCTGACTATATAAAGATCCAGGGTCACTCCTCCCATAGCCAATTGGTTTTGGGATGGAACCTCAGACTTTATCAAAAAATTACCAAAGAGATTGGGAAGAAGAAGTAAGAAATCGAATGAACAGGCAAGAAGATGACACAATGAACGAGAAAATGGAGAAGATGAATATTTTTCTTTTAGCGAGTTAGAAATTCATTAAGAACTTGTATTCTCTTATAAAACACTCCCTCATTTTTTAAATGAATGTTTAAATTTTATTTTATGGGATAAATTATTAAATGGAAAATATTCATAAATAATGTTAATGTTACAAAGAGATAAATGTTCTAGTAAAATTGAATGCGCGGCGATTAAGAAAATATATTGAAAAAGTAGGTGGTTTGAGTGAGAAGGAGACAGAAAATGAGGCAGAGAATAATAAGTTGATAGAGAATAATAAGTTGATAGTTGTTGTGAGTGAGTAGGCGAGAGATAATTTAACATTTTGGGTAAATAACCATTAGTACGGGACGCCCAAAACGGAAATAAGTAACCATTAGTTTGAGACCGAGGGAGTATGCATTAAAGAGCGTCAATGGTAGTTATAGTGTGTGTGTGTGTGTGTGTGTGTTTCTTTTTTTCTTTTCTTTTTTTTTTTTTTTATAAAAAAACAACAACATATACTTTCATCAATGAATACCAAGAAAATGATTATCAAAACAGTCAAAGTCTCATCTCAAATATAAGGAAGGTCATGTAAACATTCAATTACAAACAAAACAATTGACCTATTAACTTCGAACATCACCCAGACCAAACTTATCCTAATGATATTACTGAAACCAAATCTCCATTGAACACCCTTATGATCAGTAACTTGAGTCGCGCAAATGCTTGTCCAAGTATATATTTGACACTTCAAAATCCAACATTCAGAAAATAATCACTCAGAAAATATTTGGCTTCAAGCATTTGGGTCGATCATAAGTGTAAAACCAAGTATCTCACAAATTGCAACAAAAAATAAATTCAAACATCATAAATCATAAAAAGACTCTTAACACAATGGAGGAAAGATATAGGGTTTCAACGAAGGAAGACAAGGGTTATCCAAAAATAAGAGAAATTCTAATTCTGATGTGATAGCCAAAACAATTCAATCGCATAAAAATATAGGGAAAAAAATATATAAAAAAAAAAACAAAGTATTCACTTTCTGTAAAATTGATTACCCAACTCTCTTTTTCTTTCTTTTTTTGTGCATCCAACAACCTGAGTGTGATAAGTGTTGGAAATTTAGGGTTTATTGATAATCCTGGATAATGATTGAATTGTGTATATTCACTTTCCGAACAAAGTATTTCGACCCTATATGCCTGGGTTACACGAAACCTTTGTATGGGATAAGATAATCAAACGATCTGAATCTAGGCAAAGAAATCAGATCAAAACTTAGAGAAATTGTGTGTATTTTTCGTAAGTAAAACTGAGATCAATAATCTGTTTATAAACAGATTTTCGAAAATGGCAGAACTGGTATCAGTCATGACTGTTAACCCAACAGTCATAATTGTTAACTGATTGTGTCTCTTGGTTTTGGTGGGTTTTGGTGGGAAAACTGGCGGGAGATTATTTGGAACACCAAATAATCTCCACACTTTCCCTTACTCGTATTCGAGCCAAATATGAAATCGCATTGGTCTCTAGTAAATCACAATTACATAAAATCGTTGATTACACTAAAATCACCAACAATAAGTGGATTCTACCAACTAAAAAATAATAATTTACTTTTGGATTTTGAAATTCCTACCGAACGTAAAAAATGGTAATTTTTACAATTTAAGGTGGGACGCATGGAAAAGTTTTTTGTAGACCTTTTCTATTTTTCTATTTTTTAAAAAAATAAAAATAAAAAAATCTAAACCACCTAATTCAATTCTAGCATTTGGTAAAGAGTACTCCCTCCGTTCCAGATAAGTTGCAACAATTTGTCATTTTGGGCATTTCACTTAAGTTGCAACAATGCCAAATAAAGAAACTCTTTATTACTTTTATAATCCTCCACTCATTCTCTCTCTTCATCCCAACCACTCATTATTCTCCACTCATTCTCTCTCTTCCTACCAACCACTCATTATTCTCCTTTTGTGTTTCCCCTTCCATGTTGCAACTTACCCGGAACGGATGGAGTATGTTTTAGAGGAAACTAATTCCTCCATAAGTTATAAAAAGTCATGTTTTTAACCCTTAAACCATAAATCCTAAATTTTAAACCCTAAACCTTAAACCCTATAAAACAACCATAACCTAAACTCTAAACCTTAAACCCTCTAAAACAACCCTAAACCCTAAACCCTAAACCCTAAACCTTAACCTTAACCCTAACCCTATAAAACAACCTTGAACCCTAAACCCTAAACTCTATAAAACAACCTTAAACCCTAAACATTAAACCTTAAACTCTATAAAACAACCCTAAACCCTAAACCCTATAAAATAACCTTAAACCCTATAAAACACTTTTAAACCCTAGGGCTTGTTTGGTAGCTTGATTAGAGCTGGATATGATTATTAGTCCAACAATTTTGGTGTTTGCTAGACTAAATGCAATCCGATTAATAATCCTAGGTACAATTCAAATAAGCTTTTTATCCCCTCCAACCCCCTTCATATCTACCCATAAAAAAGGGTGGTGTAATTAGTCACCCGATTAATAATCATCCGACTATTAATACGAGCTAATCCTATCAACCATATAAAATCATGACTTTTTATACTCCTTCCGTCTCAGAGTAAGAGTCCTACTTTCCATATTGGTACGTCCTAGAGTAAGAGTCTTATTTCTAAAATGGCAAAGAATCTTTACTATTCACCCCACTCATTCTCTCTCCTATTTTACTTTTATACTCACAACACCAATCAATTCACTATTCTCTCCCACTCATTCTCTCTCCTACTTTATTTTTACACTCATAACATTTACATACTTTCAATATTTATTAGTAAGCGTACAAATGAGGGGTAGGACTTTTACTCCGGGACGGAGTTTCCCCCAAAAAATTCTCTTTGGTAAATGTAGTTCCCTATTATGGCGTTAAACTTTAAGGAAAGACATGCGGTCAGTTCCCATTATTCCCGAACATTTTTCCCAAATCGCATGAGACCAGATCTCCTGTACCCATTCGGTGTGCCATCCATGTGTCCAAAGTGATCCGGCTGTTAATATGTTTGAATAATATTAATAAAATGTTAATCTTAAAAACTGTGAGCCATTGGATCACTTTGGGCACTTGGAGTGGCACGCCGGATGGACACAGATTATCTGCTCTCAAATCGCATACGCAAGACCGTGTGAGACAGAGTTTTGATGTTTTGAGCGTCTGTGCCGCGCCGCGCCTCCGTTCGGCCGCCGGCATCCTGACTTCCGACGGCAACCGAGTGTCAGGCGTTCCGAGTAGTCGCTTCACATCTCTTCCCCTTTCTCACGCTCGACGCCGCCGCCTCTTTCTCCCTTAGGTCTGTACATTTTCTTTTTCCACTAACTTTTCACTGGAGGTATATCTATAATATTTTGAATTCCACCTTTATTTTGCTGTCTTTTTTTAGGGGTTTTACCGGAATATAATGAATTAAATTAATAATGCTCCTTTCTTCTCTGTAATTTATTTTTGTTCAGTCTTGTTGAATGAACATTTGCTAAATTGAGGGCAATGTAGCTTCTAATTTGACTGAGATTATAGTTAATTGTATTACTACTATTTTGAAATTTTAATTTTTGATAATCTTTTAATCAGTCTTTTGCTTTGTTTAGGTTGTGATTTTTCGATGGCTAGTTGGTATATTTGCTGTTGAGACATGTGGCTTTGTTGCCAGATTTAGGTAGTGGTTTCTGTGGTTTACTATCTGCACTCACAGTTACAGCTCGTATCTGTTCTTCGTGATTTTTTTATATTTTTTTTTTTTTTATGGGGTGGGGACTTATTGGGAAGTTTTTTTGTTTGATTTTTTGTGTTCTGGGACGGCGGGCCTTAACGGCATAGGATTAGTTATAAGTTGAGCAACTTATGGTGGGTGATGAAGCTTTTGAGGGATATGCCTTCTCTAGTCAAAGCTTTGTTTTTGCTCTAGTCACGAAGAGTGGCGGAGCCAGAAAAATATTCAAGGGGGAGGGGCAAAATTATTTTCACCAAGTAAAAGGGGGCAAAAAATAAAACTAGAGTTTTTTTTTTTTTTCACAAAATGGGAGTTAAGTTTCAATAAATTACACTAAAACACTAAAATTTTAAAATATTTGCACTAGTAAAACAATTTTCATAAAAAGAAAAAAAATGATGGGAATTTGCCCCCTTAGTGACCATGTAGATCCGCATGTGGTCACGAATACTGCAAATTTGCAGCTCTCCCTCCCTCCCTCTCTCTTCCTTAACTGGTCTAGCTTGGGATCTTGTAATTCTTGCAGGTGGTGTTGAGTTGATCACTCAAATACTTTTATTCTGATTCGTTAAAAGTTGCCTACCTCAATGTGATTCCGCTTTTGGTTTCATGTAGCCTACCCCGGTTATAGGGATAAAAATCTTTGTTGTTGTTTTGTTAAAAATCGCCCTACAATATATTAAAAGATTAAAGTATTTTATAGAGACTATTTACAACAAAAGAAAGCAAGAGGACAAGTAGCATTTTATGGGCCAAAATTGATGTCAGAATTGAGATGATATTGCTGGAGTATTACTTGACGTTTGAATCTGTGTTTTCCTACTAAATCTCTCCTTGAGAAAGGAGAACCAGTTTATGCATTTATTTATACTACCTATATGTCCTCAAATGAATGTCCGAAATTGCTCTTGATCAAGAGCCATTTCGGACATTCATTTTGGGATGGAGGGAGTAGCACACAGAGAAAATGCTCATCAGCGTATACAGTAGAGCTACTTACATCAATTTACCTGTGAAAAGTGCTTAATATTTAGGTTCTATGAAAGATTACTCTATTTTGCATATTCTTTTTCCGCATTCATTGTGCTCCCTCTATAATCAAATTGGGTTACTAAAAATAATAAATTTAAGTTCTTTATTTTCGTAAGACTACTATGCTGTAGGAAACTTGTACTTAAACGAGCAGGACTAAATAGCAATTTTGCAAGATATTTTAATTCCCTCAAGCACACTCTTACGCATCTTGGTCCGCTATTTGCAGGTGTAGCAAAATATTGTCTATTCCATCAGACAAGCACTCAGTTGCAACTTTTAGCCGGAAGGGAGAGATGTTTGCTGCCAAACCCCTCCCTCTCTCCTCCCCTCTCCCAAAACCCCAAACGTTCACAAACTCCAAGCTCACCTTTCCATCCAACATCTCAATTAGCACAATCTCAAGACCCTTAAATCACAGCAAAACTAAACCATATCTAACCACAAGCTTAAAATCATCTCTCCAAACCATACATGAAGAAACACATTCAACCCCAGCCAAAACCCGAGTCAAAATTCTCTCAGAAGCACTACCCTTCATCCAGAAATTCCGGGGCAAGACCATAGTTGTGAAATATGGAGGTGCAGCAATGAAATCCGAATCGCTTCAAGCCTCAGTCATAGCAGATCTTGTCCTCCTCTCTTGTGTGGGCCTCCGCATAGTCTTCGTCCATGGCGGTGGGCCCGAGATTAACCACTGGCTCAAACTCCTAGGTCACGAGCCCCTTTTTGTAGATGGGCTTCGTGTAACCGATGCACCAACAATGGAGGTTGTGTCAATGGTGCTAGTAGGAAAAGTGAACAAGAAACTCGTAGCCCTAATCAACAAAGCAGGAGCTACAGCCGTTGGATTATCCGGGATTGACGGCCGCCTCCTCACTGCCCGCCCCTCTCCCAACTCTGACAAACTCGGTTTTGTCGGGGACATAGCCAACGTGGACCCTACTGTGATACGTCCCCTTATTGATAACTACCATATCCCCGTTATTGCATCGGTGGCAGCTGATAGTGTGGGCCAGCCTTATAACATAAATGCTGACACGGCGGCAGGTGAGCTGGCGGCGGCATTAGGGGCGGAGAAGTTGATTCTGTTGACGGATGTGGCCGGAATTCTTGAGGACCGGGATGATCCGGGGAGCTTGGTGAAAGAGATTGATATTAAAGGGGTGAAGAAGATGATTGATGAAGGGAAAGTTGGTGGTGGGATGATCCCCAAGGTTAATTGTTGTGTTAGGTCTTTGGCTCAAGGGGTACGGACTGCTAGTATTATTGATGGAAGGCTGGAACACTCTCTGCTTCTTGAAATTCTCACTGATGAAGGAGCTGGAACTATGATCACTGGTTGAGATTGTTCCGGAGCCTAATCCTTCTGTTGATTTTGATGTAGCTGTTTGTTTGATAATGCTGCGGATTATGGCGACAAATTTTCAAGTATGTTTTCTTTTTGTAGCTCTTAAGTTATATAAACTCCGAGATATCGATTTTTTGGGTAGATTTTTGGTGTTAGAGTTTATCCATTGGTTTTAACTTGTACTCCCTCCGTCCCAAAATGAATGTCTTCTAGGTAGTACTAGTTATGGTTTTATTTGGTCATTTGGTGTTAGAGCTTATACATTGGTTTATCAAAAGTGAAAATAATCAGCTTGTATAGCAAACTATTATCTGAAATACTTTGGCCAAAGAGCTTCATGTTATGTTTGTTACTGTGTAGTTTATGAATCAAACACTTTTTTTCACACTGCAAGTTACATTTATCTTTCCATTTTCATTAGGATGCACTTACCCAATTCAGTTTTTTTTTTTTTTTTTTTTTTTGACAACAATGTTTGATTAGTATTTCTTCGACCGGCCACACCTTCATATCTTTACTTGGAACGTTTCCGAAGCTTTTTTTTGTTTTGTTTTGAAAATGTGAATCAGGCTCTTATAAGGACTATAATTCCCACCTGGAAATGTGTTAGACTTGGTGCATTTAGCCTCTGAAACTGCTTGGTTCAGAACCCATTGTTTTGTTGGGCATTTTCATATGGGGAAAAAATCATGCAGACTTCTTATAGATATAGCTAATATCATCTGGAACTGCCTAGTTTTTGTTTTACTCTGTCTCTCCCGGAAAGTTTGTCTCATTTGACTTTTTACGAGTAATATGAGTTGACATAAAAAGTCAGGGACAAACTTTCTAAGACGGAGGGAGTAAATTATTTTCTACTTATTGTAATATTTCCTTATATAGTTATATGCGGTTTCCTTGTTTTTTGGTTGTTGCATGATGCTTTTGGTGCTGGTTCATACTCCCTCTTTCCCTCAAATATAACCTCATTTGACTTTTTGTGATCAACACAAGCGAACTTTGACCAAACACTAATATTGAATTAATCATCTTTGTGAAATCCTAAAAACTGTATTAATCACTAGGCTTAATTGGTTTATCAGTTACAATTCTTAGAATATCACTAGTATAATTAGATTGACACCATTAGTATTTAGTCGAAGTTCACTTGGGTTGACTATAAGAAGTCAAATAAGAAGTCAAATGAGACTATCTTTCTGGGATAGATTTTTGTAAGTATCCGGTACTTATTTGAAGAGACGCGGTGGCTTTTTATAAATAACTTTAACTTAGTGAACACGTTGGGACTAATGCTACCATACCATTGATACTTTTTAACACTACCGCATATTAAAAAAATTCCACCCTTTTACTCATATACGCACACTCTTTAACACGCATGCTAACACTTTTCTAAACACACTAGCACTAATAAAAAAATGTCAGTTTAAATGTATGCTGTACGTATGAGTGTAAATTCAAATATTCATGAGCCTAAGTATAAATGACTAAAAATTTGTAACATTAGTTCAGACATTAACAAGGCAGATGGGAGCTTTTCAAAAACTCAAGAAAAAAACACGTTTTCCCATATACGTATATACTTTTGGAGAGTGAAAATGCACATTCCTGGGCTTTCTTACATTGCTGATTTATTTTTGTTTTCATTGCTTAGATTAGATTTGTAGAGGTTATGGGGGACTTGTACAAATTATTTCCACTCTGGCCCAATGGGCCTAAGGCATTTGGAGCCCCCAAAACAAAGTGTTTCCTTGTGCTTTATGACTATTTTTATTTATTTAGAAATGTATAATTCTAGAATAATTAAAAAATAACTTTAATAAATTTTGCTTTGTCTCAATTAAAACTACACACTTTGACACATTTCAAGGTAACTGAATTGGATCTGGGAGACGGATGGTCTATGAAACCTGGTAAGCTGATAACAAAAGCTGTTGTCTCTAACGTGCACTCCTTCTACTTGCTTCTGCTACAGGTTGTTTATTGACATGTGCAGCAGATGTTTGCACAACTGGTTGAACAACCGATTGTTCATGTTCTGATGTTTCGTACTCCTTTTGTGCAGACATTTGTTCGATGTCTTGTTCAACAACAACCTGCTCAAGTGACTGTACCAGCTCTTGTTTCGTAACATCATATTTCCAGACCTTGTCCCTGTCACTACTCAAAGAAGGCATACTCAACTATGGATTAGTGCGTTTGAATGAAAACACATTTTCCATGAATTTGGCATCATGGGACGTGTAAATCTCTTTAGACTCCAAGTCAAAAACCCTATAATTCTTTGTGACTAAGGATATTTACCCAACAAAGACGCAAGGCTCCCTCTTACATCAAACTTGTCTCCCCCTTTTTTATTATTCTTGGCATAAACCAAACAGCTAGATAATCAAAGGAAAGTTTCTTTTGAAGTAAGATTTCATATGGAGTTTTATTTCTCAAAACTTTGGTAGACAATCGGTTAGTTATATAAGTGGTTGTTAAAACGCATTTCCCTAAAACTTTTTTGGTAATTCTGCCTCAAAACGAAGGGCCTTGGTCATGTCCAAAATATGACAATGCTTGCACTCGACAACTGTATTATATTGTAGAGTGTCGGTACAAGATGTCTCAAGAATTATCTCATGCTCAACATAGTATCCTACCATTAACAAGGACTGAAACTCGCTCCCATTATCATTCCTAATATGTTTGACCTTTTTTCAAAATTGGGTGTTGACCATATCACAAACCATACTGAGGTTATGATGGACTTCATATTTGTTCTTCATCAAGAAATCCCATACCCCCCCCCCCCGACTAAAGTCATCATCAATGGTAAAAAAAAAAATGAGCACCCGAAAGAGAAGGAGTTTTATAATCACCCCAAATATCACAATGGATAAGGTCAAACATGACTGAGTCTGAATATTAGTAGACGAAAAAAGAAGTCTTGTCATTTTGGATTGAATACATAAGTCACAATGTTTGTTCCCTTTATTACAATTATTTGAAAGCTGTGAATAAAAAACATAAGCATATCCAAATCTATTGTATCATACTCGTGTGTCAACTGTTGCCGGCATCGCTGGTTGCATGACTGTCTGCTCATCTGGTTGCACAACTGTCAGTTTCTCTGCTACAGGTTTCAGGTGTTATAGACCATCTTTGCATCTACCTATCACAATCAGAGACCTTGAGGTTAAATTCTATATCACACAAAAATCCAGGAAAAAAGTGAGATAATTGTTCAAATCTTTGGCTAATCGGCTAACAGGCAATAAACGGCATTGAAATGCTGGCATATTTAAAACGTGATTAATATCTAATCCGTTTGGGAGCCTTGCATTGTCGATGTCCTTGACTTGACTGATATCACATCACCATTGTGAATTTTTACACGTGTCTCTGTTCATGTTTTGACTTGATTCTTCAACATCGACTAGTTGCAAGTCATACGCTCACTTGCTCTTGTGTCAGTGATCCAAGTGTTTGCATTATTCATCTTACCAGCCGTATTTACTGTGGGCGGAGGCATTCGCTCACCCTGTGTTTTGTCCACAAGAAGTTGAATCAGCTGTTTGTACTGCTCATCATTCAACCCAAGTATTGGATTGCCTTCCACAGCTGGATGTGCCATCTTTTTCTTGGCCTCTTTCTGCTTGGTCTTTTTCCGTCTTTCTGGGTATCCTATGATCATGTAGCAACTTTCAACAGTATGATACAATCTTCCACAAAGCATGCACTTGGGGGGTTTTTTGTCCACAAAGTTGTTTGCACAACTGGCTGAACAATAGGTTGTACAACTCGTCGACTGCTGCGTACCTGGAAATTAGCAGCCTCCACACCCACCTTTCTAGATGCATTGATTTGTTTCTGTTTTTCATCTTCTGAAACGAGATGATGCAACACTTTGTCTCGCTGGAAAGCCGAGTTATAATAGGGGGATATTACGTCCACCGTGACTACTATTCTTGGTCGTGGTGGGTCTATGTCGAATTCCCTAAGAAAAGGGGGGGAAGGATTGTGGAAGCTTTATAGAGCGTACAACTCTGACGCCATGAAGAAATCGAGAGAACAAAAGAACATTGAAATTGTATTGTTCTATTTTTTTGATAACAATGGTGTACAAGGAGTAATATAAATACGAAAACTACTCAACAACTCGGCTAAGAAATAGGAAACTAATATCTCCTAAAGTTGGTTTTGGGGGAAACTAGTTCCTCCATAAGTTATAAAAAAATCTTGTTTTTTTAACCCTTAACCTTAAAAAGCCTAAACCTTAAACCATAAACCCTAAACTTTAACCCCTATAAAAATATGACTTTTTATAACTTATGGAGAAACTAGTTTCTCCCAAAATTTTCTTTATCTCCTAAAATAGGAAAGATATGCTATGCACCAAGAGAGAATATTCTGAGAGATATGGGTTATAGTTGCTGAATTATATGGGAGATATGAAGAGTTATCATCAAATCCTTTACTTTTAAAATTGGAATAGGACAAAGAAAGTGGGTTCCATAAATAAAAACTAATATAAATATAAATATATATATATATATATATATATATATATAAAGACACAAATTTTATTTTTGGGTCTCCTATTAAAAAATCACTTTACCTAAAATAAAAAGGTTTTAATACTATTTTTTATAGAAGAAATTGACTTGTCATACTCACAACAACATCTACTTTATAATTTCTACTTCACCTTCTCTCTCCTATTTTATTTTTCATATTTAAAACACTTATTCACCTACTAACATTTTTTACTATAAATATTTTCTCTTTAATTTTCGTGAATGCTCATTTATTTTTATTTTTGTGCCCTTCTTATTGTGGGATAAGAGTGTATATATATATATATATATATATATATATATATATATAGAGAGAGAGAGAGAGAAGGTTTAAAGGTGAATTGAACCATGTATAATACACGTACGTACGAATAATTGAAAAAACTTCCTTTTCTCGTACATAAACCAAACTTAATTAAAAATACTCGTACTTTTGAGTCAAACCGTATAGTACACGTAAAAAACGTTAAACGTATAATACTCCCCATATTAAACTCACCTTATACAAAAATTTAATATAGTTTTATCATTTAAGATATTTAATTTATAATATATTTTTTCAAAAATTAATTATATATAACAAATTTTAATTTATATTTATTAATATTTAAGAAATATATGTTAAAAAATATATATATGTGAATATATTAATATATTTAACACTAAAATTCATTAAAATATTAATTTATCTACATAGAATATAACATATTTTTACGTCCGTATATTTTGTTGATATTCGTACTATATGCGTACTTACGTTTAGAAGTATTTTTACAGTTTCAGTATTTTTATGCCGTATTTTTCACCGTAACTTTGAAATATATTTCGTATTAAACTCGTACGTTATTTTCAACGTTTTATACACGTCCCGTATTTAACTTGTTAGTGCAGACTGTGGTGTTACCATAAATGCTGCCAACGTTGTCTCAGTGTTACCAGACGAAAATTAAATTATATTTGAACATTCCTTTTCACAATATTATCTTGTACTAATATTTAACATATTTTGCAAGAATGTATTTTGTTGGTCCATATTTCAGGTTGAAACAAGGTGGAACGCTAGAAATAAGGAAGGAAGTTGAAGATAGTTGAAGTTATGCATAAAAAGAGATTTAATGCATAACTTGTGGATTAAAGGCAAGTGAAAAATGTGGGAGATTGACTCATTCAACATCTGAGTATTGAGTAAGGAAGTACAAGCCATTTGAAGCTTAAAGGTACAAGAGGATGAAGCTAGGACTTGGGCACCAAGAATTTGTTCCTACAATTATGGACATGTGGAGAAATTCTTCCCCAAGGCTCGGCATCCACTCCACCACTCACACCACGTTTTTATCAACTTACCCAGCCATTTTGAAGTATTCCCCCAAGTCTTTTGAAGACTATAAATAGCAAGGGTTGTGACAAAATAAATCACAACACTATAACACACATCCTTGCACAAGAAAGCCTATACACTCCTTGGTTCCCATAAACCCCATCTTCCCAAACCTATTTCATTCTTGTAATCCTTGATTATAAGTTTGTCTTGGCTAGGATAGGGTCTCGTGTATAGTCTTAGTCGTTCCATAGAGCTCAAATTGTAATAACGATAGGGAACTCTCGGCCTTTTACTTACAATTCATATTATTAGTGAAGGTCTCGCCTTTTGAGGCACCTCTCGAGATATATACTTTATATATCTTGAGAAAAATAATTCTTGTGTTTTTATTCCGCTGCAAACTCTTTTCGGAAACTGTTTTCTGCTCGTGTGTGTAAGTGTTCTCTGAAGTGTTATCGTTGGACTGCCAACACCTTTGATAACACTTTATAAAACCAAGGCCATTGACATTTTCAATTGGTATCAAAGCTGGACACTTGATACACTAAGTGTTCGGTCCAGTTGTCATGGTCTTGGATCTTGCTAACCCGTCTCTCAAAAGACTTCCTAGTTTTTATAGCTCGATCTATCACTCCCTTACTAATTATAAGGGAGAAGAGCCAATAAATATTAATGAACCTGACCAATCAGCTATGTTGACCATGGTGTGGGAGCATACAAAGTCATATTCTGAAGGTGTTGTCAATGGTGTTGTCCGAAGTGCGATAACACCAAGCCTAACACTCAGTAGGTATAATATTTCCATTTTTTTTTTGCACTTTTTGCTTTCATGGTTTAGTTGATTTTTATACAGGAAGCCCTGATGAGAATGACTTAAGCAAGGATCAGGTCAAGAGACACTCCCTAAGATTCCAAAATAATCATCACATGTCACATATGATAGGGGGAGTAAATGGCAGAATACAAACAAAACCGAACAATTATATCCTAACGTATGTGTGTATGTCTACCACATATGCTATAGTAAGACACTCTTGTACTGTATTTTCTCTTGCACCTAGGAATGTATTTGAGATATTTAAAAATGATGTTTGGATTCATGTTGTGCATCATAAACTTAAAAAATTACTTACAATGATGCTTGGATTCGTCATCATTTTCTTAGAGATTTGGTTGAAAATGAAATCTTTCTAATAGAACATATTGATACTAATTATCAAGTTCTTATAAGTTATACCAAATTTCATAACTTTTGTCTCATTTAACTTGCCACTTTGTTGTTGTATAATATTTATTTAAAAAAAAAAAACTTTTTGTTGTTTTAAAGAGGCACATGCTGACCTTTTTGTTTCGGTAGGTTTATACTTGGTTAACATGTTTGTCAAATCCCCTTTGTTCTTAAAAGTGACAAAGTCACTAATTTTTGTGATAAAATAAAAGGCATAGGGCAAAAAGCACTTATAATATCTCCTTAGTAACTCGGGGCACGGCGTTCGCGGCGACGATGCACTCTTGCCAAAAGGATATATTATATAGTGATTTCGTACTAAGTATTAAGAACATGGAGTTCGCTACTACAGTGTATCCTACTTGAAAGGTACAAATCACTAAAGTATTTTTTTACACTTTATAAGGACTCGGAGCATGGAGCTCGTTACTACGATGCTTCTTTGTAGATTAAGAAGTGTAAATTATGCTTATTTTAAAGTGCTTGAAGATGAAGAACAAGCTTGTATTTCTTTTACCTCTAACACTTATAATTAAGGCTTGCTATGCCTCAAGTGTTTGAATTTGGGAAGCTTGTTTTTGCCTCAATTGCTTATTATAAAAAAAGCTTAACAATTTGTCTCAAGTGTTTATAATGAGGCTTGTTTTGACTTAATGTGAAAAGTTTTATTAAGGGGAATTTGACTTATATGTTTTTCAAAGTGTTACCATTATTGCCGATAACACATTAGTATGTGCCACATTATTTTTATTTACTTATTTTCAGAATTAATAGTTAAATTAGGGAAGTCCGAAAGTCCCATAAATGTATGGTGTTTTTAATTTCCAAAAGGTCTCTATTAAATCCCTTTAAAATTTGGTAAATCTTTTTAGGTTAACTAAATCCCTATATTTTTGGAGTTTTAATTCAAAATTAACTCTAACTTTTTGTGGGATCCGTTACCTACCTCGGTTTACAAGTTAATTTGTTTTCTTTATTTTATTTTTTCTTTTATTTATTAAAAAAAATGGGGATAATGGCCGGATTTTTTGGTGAAGATAGTGGTTGATTTGCTTGAGTGAATCATAACTAGCTAGGAAATAGGGGGAGCTGAGTGTTTTTGTCGCGACCCCGACCCCGCGGGCCGGGAACTCGCTAGCTGGACGTCGACTTAAAACAATAAAACACAAAATACTGAAGATAAAAATTTCCTTTGATACCAAAAGATAATAATACACGGTTTTAGAAATTCAAGTCTTAATAACATTACTAAACCACTAGTATAAGCTCCACAAGCTTACACCAAAACACAAAATATTACAACTTCTTAATGACGTCATAGTTTGGTAATACTATCCCAAAAGGTTATACATTTAAGTAATGCAAACCGAACAACAACCTGCCCAAAAAGCCTCGAACACCCTCGACGTCCTTCTCGTGATCAGCGAGTCCTATTACTTTCCTCCTGGGGGGGGGGGGGGGTTAAGGAGAAACAAAGATAAAAAGAAAGGGGGTGAGATAAATCTCAATAAGTTACTAATGCAACTACATGTCATGCTATGATGCAATAACAGTAATAAATCTCATATAGCACGTAGCAAGTAACAGTTAACATATAGCAGCGGAAATAAACACGTAACAAAGGATATTAGCCAAGGTTTCCCAAACTGATAGAACAATCGCTGCGCAGCTTCAACCAATCAACTAATCAAACCATCTTCATAGTAGCATAAACAGCTGAAGATAACAACCCCGGTACCGGAACCATAACAATGTAACATGTCACAAAGGACAGGGGAAATGACACAGAGTCATACCCAAAACGACTAGCTAGAATACTCACCAAAGGAGCTAGCTCATCCCAACCAAGCCCAATCTGGATGAGGAAAGAATGACCAATGGGCGATGCTATACTGGACTTGGCTTTTGCCATTATAGCATTATCCATTGCCTGACTCGAACACAATTAACCAGCTGGACTTTCAATAAATGCTAAGTAATAAATACTAGCTTAAGTAAACAACCAATGATTTCAAAGTAGGGAACCATTCCAAATAAATCACCATAAAGATAAACCAATCCAAACAACACATCAAAGATGTCCAACATCCCCAAAACGATACTTAATCAAATTCCATAACATATTTATTCACAGAGGAACCATTTTACCAACCTAGAGTGTTCCACAATGACCATTTAAGTCAACTAGAATAGTACTCAAAACCTAGACCAATTCTAAAAGTTTTTGTATTAAGAAACACTTACTGAGAGTTCGACCTAATATGAACCTGAAACTCAATTAAATAAACCCACTCATCTCGAAGTACTCAAGGAGATTTTTAAAACTATAGCTTACACGTCTAAAACGGAGTCCGGATGAAGAAGTTATGGCCTCCGAAAGATTGCACGTAAAACGGACAACCTGGGGAAAAGAGGAAGGGGGGTGCGCACGCCTCCCTTAAAAAGGGTGCGCGCGCCTCCTATGATCAGAAGGTTAAGTTTTAAAGCACATGAGGGAGCGCACGCCTCCTTAAAAAGGGTGCGCGCGCCTCCTTTGATCAGAAGGTTGAATCTTTGAAGCATAAGAGGGAGCGCACGCTTCCTAAAACTGGGTGCGCGCGCCTCCTTGCCCGGAGGGACCAAATCAGCCATTTTTCTTGGGTTTGAGCTACTTTTCCTTACCATTTCACAACCCACTAATATCAACACTTCTAACTAGCATAGCAAATAACCAAAACAACATATATGCTTAAAAAGACTTATTTTACAACCCAAACAATCCAAGCCAAGAGATGATTCAAACACCCAAATTTCACAAAAATGGATAAATTACAAATAAATCCCAAATCAACCAAAGAAGCCATATATATCAACTAGAGCATCAATGGAGTTAAAGATGAATATTTTTAGTATATATGGGGGAAAAGCAACTTACCTGGAATTTATGAAAGATGACGGAATTCGAAATTTCTTAGCTCTACACGATCCTATCGACGATCTAAACATTTTTCATAAAATGAGCAATAAGAAATAGAGAGAGGAAGATGATCAAAATTAAGGAAAGAAGGAGGGGGAGAAACTTACCTTTCACCAACAATGGAGAGAGAGAGAGAGAGATTGAGTGTGTGTGTGTGTGTGTGCAGGAGAGTGAGGGAGAAGGTGAGGGAGAGGGAGGGAGTAAGTAGAATTATTTTAAAATGTTACACCTAGGCCCCCTCTACTACTACTACTACCCTTAATATCCTCTTCCTTAATAATTCCCTTACTTCATACTAGCACAAATGACTAATTAAAATGCTAGGCATAAAAATATTATGAGATATAAACGCACACATAAATATTTAAATAGATAAATAAATAATCAAATAAATAAATAAATAAATATTTACTATTAAGAAAATAGAGACGGGTTTTCGGGTCGTGACATTCACTCCTCTTAAAGAAATT
Organism: Campanula takesimana; assembly: GCA_026119855.1. Lineage (NCBI taxonomy): Eukaryota > Viridiplantae > Streptophyta > Magnoliopsida > Asterales > Campanulaceae > Campanula > Campanula takesimana. The sequence continues at coordinate 98,889 of JAOWBW010001211.1, read as the reverse complement.
TCGACACGAATTTTAAAGATACTTACCCGAATTAAATAGCCACGGATACTTCCTCTCTATCTCTTCTCGGAGCTCCCACGTTGACTCTTCAACATTGTGATTCCTCCATAGCACGCTAACAAACTCTATGCTCTTACTCCTCAACTTTTGAACTTTGGTATCAAGAATCTGAAATGGTCGTTCCTCGTATGACATGTCAGGCTCTATATCCTCAGGTACCCTCGGTAACACGTGAGATGAATCATGCAAATACTTCCGAAGCATAGAAACATGAAAGACGTTATGCAACCGGTCTAGAGAAGATGGTAACGCAAGTCGATATGCAAGAAGCCCCACTTTTCCCAAAATCTCAAACGGTCCAATAAACCTCGGAGCCAATTTACCCTTCTTCCCAAACCTTCGAATACCCACCTTTGGAGATACCTTCAAAAATACAAAGTCTCCGGTCTGAAAATTAAGATCCCGTCTTCGGTGATCGGCATAGCTCTTTTGTCGACTCTAGGATGTCTTCAATCGATCTCGAATAACTCTGACCTTCTAGACTGAATCCTGAATCAAATCAATACCCCATATCTTCGCTTCCCCGATCTCATCCCAACAGATAGGTGATCTACACTTTCTTCCATACAAAGCCTCATAAGGAGCCATCTCGATGCTAGCCTGATAACTGTTATTATAAGAAAATTCCACTAAAGGTAAGTGTATATCCCAAGAATCAGAAAAGTCTATCGAACAAGCTCGCAACATGTCTTCTAAAATCTGAATAGTTCTCTCGGATTGACCGTCGGTCTGAGGGTGAAAAGCTGTACTGAATTGCAAATCTGTACCCAAAGCTGCCTGTAACGCTTTCCAGAATCTAGAAGTAAACCTCGGATCACGATCCGATACAATGCTAACCGGAACCCCATGTAATCTCACAATCTCATCAATATAAAGGGTCGCAAGCTTTTCCATCGAGTATTTAATATCAATCGGTAATAAATGAGCACTCTTGGTTAGTCTATCCACGATCACCCAAACACTGTCATACTTCTTACGGGTACGAGGCAGTCCCGTAACAAAATCCATAGTCACATGTTCCCATTTCAACTCCGGAATCTCTAATGGATGAAGTAGTCCTGCTGGTCTCTGCTGCTCAGCTTTTACCTGTTGACAAGTTAAACACTTCGATACATACTCAGCTATTTCTCTCTTCATGTTATTCCACCAAAAATGTTGTTTCAGATTTTGGCACATCTTCGTACTACCGGGATGAATAGTATATCTCGATTTATGACCCTCATCTAAAACTTGCCTCTTTATTCCATCAACGACGGGTACACACAAACGACCACGATATGTCAACACTCCAACCGGACTGATAGAAAAATCCTCGAAGTTCTTCTCCTTCATTTTACCCATTATTTTCACTAACTCTGGATCTTCTTTCTGAGCTTCCTTTATTCTTTGGATTAGGGTCGGAGATACCCTAATATTCGCAAAAATAGCCCCATGTCTCGATTCACGAGGACACCAATCTCGAACATCCTCTAGCATTTTCCACTCTCGAACCATCATCGAAGCCACATAAGATTTTCTACTAATCGCATCAGCTACCACATTCGCCTTTCCCGGATGATAAGATATTTTACAATCATAATCCTTCAAAAGTTCCATCCATCTGCGCTGTCGGTTATTTAGTTCCTTCTGGGAGAAGAGATACTTCAAACTCTTGTGATCCGTAAAAATCTCAAACTTCGCCCCGTAAAGGTAATGCTTCCACTTATGAAGAGCAAATACAATAGCTGCCAATTCCATGTCGTGAGTAGGATAATTCTGTTCACTCGGACTCAACTTCCTCGAAGCATACGCGATAACTTTCCCATTCTGCATTAAAACACAACCCAAGCCTTCCTTCGATGCATCACTATAAATCACTAGGTCGTCGTTCCCATTAGGCAATGACAATATCGGTGCAGTAGTCAACCTCTTCTTCAACTCTTCAAAATTGTTGTTACACTTCTCGGTCCACTCAAACGGAACATTCTTTCGGGTCAACTGAGTCATTGGTGTAGCAATCTGTGAAAACCCTTCTATAAACCTCCTGTAGTACCCGGCTAACCCCAGAAAACTCCTGATCTCAGTCACTGTCTCGGGTCTCTTCCAATCAACAATAGCTTCTATCTTCAAAGAATCCACAGTAATCCCATCTTTCGAAATAACATAACCCAGAAATGAAACTTTCTCGAGCCAAAATTCACACTTACTAAACTTCGCGAATAATTGTTCCTTTGCGAGTACTGATAAAACTGTCCTCAAATGTTGCTCGTGCTCTTCTCGAGATTTGGAATAAACAAGTATATCATCAATGAAGACCACTACGAACATATCAAGTCCATAAACACGGCAGGTTCATTAGTCAACCCAAACGGCATAACCAAGAACTCATAATGACCATACCGGGTGCGAAAAGCAGTCTTCGGAATATCCTCCGATCGAATTTTCAACTGATGGTATCCACTCCTCAAATCAAGTTTAGAAAATACCACTGACCCTTGAAGTTGATCGAATAAATCATCAATATGCGGTAGAGGATATTTGTTCTTCACCGTTATCTGATTCAACTTTCTGTAATCAATACACAACCTCAACGAACCGTCTTTCTTCCTTACAAACAAAACCGGTGCTCCCCACGGTGAAACACTAGGCCGAATAAATCCTCTATCAAGCAACTCATGTAACTGGACCTTCAATTCTTTCAACTCTGCTGGAGCCATTCTATAAGGTGCTTTCGAAATCGGAGCTGTACCTGGTAACAGATCTATACAGAACTCTATCTCTCTATCGGGTGGCATACTGTACTCTGAAGAGAAAACATCAGGAAATTCTCTAACTACCCGAACACTTTCCAACCCAGGTGATTCTTTCTTGGTATCTAGCACACTCGCCAAATAACCCTCACAACCATGATGCAACAATTTCCTAGCTTTCACATAAGAAATTATACGAATATTTCTACCCAAAGGAATAGCCTCAAAAACAAACTTAGGCACATTAGGAATAGAAAACGTAACGACCTTCTTACGACAATCAACTGAAGCATGAAATTTGCTCAGCCAATCCATACCCAAAATAACGTCAAAGTCTTATATCGGAAGAACTACCAAATCCGCACACAAAACATGACCACAAATAAGCACATCACAAGCACGAAGCACTTTATCAGTCACCAGACACTCTCCCATAGGAGTTGACACCTCTAACACATAAGGTAAGGACTCAGATGAAGCATTTAGCAAAGAAGCAAAGTGCACAGATATGTATGAATGCGATGATCCTGGATCTACTAATGCACGAGCGCTCACACTAGACACAGAAACAATACCTCCTATCACTGAAGGATCATCGGTAGCCTGCTGTTGGTTCATAGCAAAAACTCTTCCTTGAACCTTAGGCTTCCCCGTTGCATCTCTCTTCTGGCCTTGAGCAGTACCAGCTCCACTTCCCGATGGCTGACCCTTAAACCTCAGACAATCCTTCACAAAGTGCCCCAACTGACCGCAATTAATACACTTCCCTTGCTTCTTCCAACACCGATCCTCAGAATGTCCTTCCCTCTGGCAATAAGAACAAAGTCTCCTATTCTGATTCCCTTGGTTTCCCGAAGTATTACCCGGATTCCTGACTATTGGTTACCCTCTGAACTGTGACTGACCTCCTGAATTTCCTCCTCTGTTATCGACATGCGGAGGTGGTTGTGATCTGATCTGACCTCCTTGTTTACCCGTGTTAACTGCCTCTGTTTTCCTCTTATGCTCCCCAATGTCTTGCTCTACCAAGTAGGCACGGTCTACAGCATCCTGAAAAGTCTGAATCCTCTGAGCTATTAGCTGAGTCCTGATAGCTGTCCTCAAGCCTCTGATAAACCTCATCGCCTTCTGCTCTTCAGTCCTCACAAGGTAGTCACAATACCTAGCTAATTCTGTGAACTTAGCCGAGTATTGAGCTACGGTCAACACGTTCTGTTCCAAGCTTAGGAACTCGATCTCCTTCTGGTTTTGATCAACCAAAGGAATGAATTGTTCCTTGAATTTCCTCACAAACAACCCCCAAGTATACGGTACAAGAGTCGCATCCCAACTCGCCTTAAGTGCCTTCCACCAATGTTCAGCAGCTCCCGCTAGCTTATAGGCCGCAAACCGAACTCTATCTTCATCCGTACAACCAAAGACGTCGTAGATCTTTTCCATCGCCTCTATCCACATTTCAGCCTTTTTCACATCAGGCTCACCATCGTACTCGACCGGTTTCAATTTCAAGAACTGCTCCAATCCATATCGTGGAGGTGGTGCTTGTTCCTCTCTCGGCCCTTGATCATGAATTGCTTTTATATCCGCTTCAAACATACCCTGAAACATCGCACGATTTTCTTCCCGTATCTCATTATGATTTGGAGCCCCACCGGGACCTTCACCAGCTCTTCTTCTAGCCATTTTGAACAAATACCTGCATAAAATACCAACCGTTACTCACTCCGAACACTACTACCCTCCTAGGTCATTCTAGTCCACCTATACTTAAACTTAGAGCTAAACCATAGCTCTGATACCAACTGTCGCGACCCCGACCCCGCGGGCCGGGAACTCGCGAGCTGGACGTCGACTTAAAACAATAAAACACAAAATACTGAAGATAAAAATTTCCTTTGATACCAAAAGATAATAATACACGGTTTTAGAAATTCAAGTCTTAATAACATTACTAAACCACTAGTATAAGCTCCACAAGCTTACACCAAAACACAAAATATTATAACTTCTTAATGACGTCATAGTTTGGTAATACTATCCCAAAAGGTTATACATTTAAGTAATGCAAACCGAACAACAACCTGCCCAAAAAGCCTCGAACACCCTCGACGTCCTTCTCGTGATCAGCGAGTCCTATTACTTTCCTCCTAGGGGGTTAAGGAGAAACAAAGATAAAAAGAAAGGGGGTGAGATAAATCTCAATAAGTTACTAATGCAACTACATGTCATGCTATGATGCAATAACAGTAATAAATCTCATATAGCACGTAGCAAGTAACAGTTAACATATAGCAGCGGAAATAAACACGTAACAAAGGATATTAGCCAAGGTTTCCCAAACTGATAGAACAATCGCTGCGCAGCTTCAACCAATCAAACCATCTTCATAGTAGCATAAACAGCTGAAGATAACAACCCCGGTACCGGAACCATAACAATGTAAAATGTCACAAAGGACAGGGGAAATGACACAGAGTCATACCCAAAACGACTAGCTAGAATACTCACCAAAGGAGCTAGCTCATCCCAACCAAGGCCAATCTGGATGAGGAAAGAAGGACCAATGGGCGACGCTATACTGGACTTGGCTTGTGCCATTATAGCATTATCCATTGCCTGACTCAAACACAATTAACCAGCTGGACTTTCAATAAATGCTAAGTAATAAATACTAGCTTAAGTAAACAACCAATGATTCCAAAGTAGGGAACCATTCCAAATAAATCACCATAAAGATAAACCAATCCAAACAACACATCAAATATGTCCAACATCCCCAAAACGATACTTAATCAAATTCCATAACATATTTATTCACAAAGGAACCATTTTACCAACCTAAAGTGTTCCACAATGACCATTAAGTCAACTAGAATAGTACTCAAAACCTAGACCAATTCTAAAAGTTTTTGTATTAAGAAACACTTACTGAGAGCTCGACCTAATCTAAACCTGAAACTCAATTAAATAAACCCACTCATCTCGAAGTAGTCAAGTAGATATTTAAAACGATAGTTTACACGTCTAAAACGGAGTCCGGATGAAGAAGTTATGGCCTCCGGAAGATTGCACGTAAAACGGACAACCTGGGGAAAAGAGGAAGGGGGGGTGCGCACGCCTCCCTTAAAAAGGGTGTGCGCGCCTCCTATGATCAGAAGGTTAAGTTTTGAAGCACATGAGGGAGCGCACACCTCCTTAAAAAGGGTGCGCGCGCCTCCTTTGATCAGAAGGTTGAATCTTTGAAGCATAAGAGGGAGCGCACGCTTCCTAAAACTGGGTGCGAGCGCCTCCTTGCCCGGAGGGACCAAATCAGCCATTTTTCCTGGGTTTGAGCTACTTTTCCTTACCATTTCACAACCCACTAATATCAACACTTCTAACTATCATAGCAAAGAACCAAAACAACATATATGCTTACAAAAGACTTATTTTACAACCCAAACAATCCAAGCCAAGAGATGATTCAAACACCCAAATTTCATAAAAATGGATAAATTACAAATAAATCCCAAATCAACCAAAGAAGCCATATATATCAACTAGAGCATCAATGGAGTTAAAGATGAACATTTTTAGCATAAATGGGGGAAAAGCAACTTACCTGGAATTTATGAAAGATGACGGAATTCAAAATTTCTTAGCTCTACACGATCTTATCTACGATCTAAACATTTTTCATAAAATGAGCAATAAGAAATAGAGAGAGGAAGATGATCAAAATGAAGGAAAGAAGGAGGGGGAGAAACTTACCTTTCACCAACAATGGAGAGAGAGAGAGATTGAGCGTGTGTGTGTGTGTGCAGGAGAGTGAGGGAGAAGGTGAGGGAGAGGGAGGGAGTAAGTAGAATTATTTTAAAATGTTACACCTAGGCCCCCTCTACTACTACTACTACCACTACTACTACTACCCTTAATATCCTCTTCCTTAATAATTCCCTTACTTCATACTAGCACAAATGACTAATTAAAATGCTAGGCATAAAAATATTATGAGATATAAACGCACACATAAATATTTAAATAGATAAATAAATAAGCAAATAAATAAATAAATAAATAAATATTTACTACTAAGAAAATAGACACGGATTTTCGGGTCGTGACAGTTTTTAGGTAAAGTGAGATGAGTGAAATCTCTTCCTAAAATTACCTCCTAAAAGATCTCCTTAATTATTTCCCTCACCCTACTCAACCTTTATTTCCGTCTTACTCTCCATAAACTCGCCTAATCCATCTAATTTCCTTTCTTTCCTTATCATAATTCCATCTATGAATTTCCCATCTCAAATCACTACCATCAAGGAAACGAAAAAGAAGAGAAAAGTTTTGTCTTCTTCATGCCAACCGGCTGCCCAAGCTCTATCAAAACGGACTTCAAGCCAGATGCAGATTCATACAGACTTGTAGGAATTCTTTACACAGTATTCTTCACAAACAGGGGGAGATGCTTCCACAAGTGCTGTTTTGCGTGCTGCCACAAGTGTTGTTCTGCTTACACAAGTGCTGATCTAAGTGCTGTTTCAGGTGTGCGGGCTAGCGATAGTCAAACAGGTTTGGTAGTTGGTGTGTTTCTATCCTTGGTAGTTTTTAAAACAATGTGGATGTGTTTAATTTGATTAACACTAGTTGTTTTTGTTGGTTGGTTTAAGTGTTTAACACTTTTTTTGTTTTGATTTTGGTACTTAGTTTGATGGGATATTTAGGTTTTAAAAACTTGGATGTTTTTAATAACTAGTATTTCTTAAACCATTGTTTGGGTTAAACTCCTTGATTAAGGGGGAGTTAATCTTTGTGGGGAAGACAATTTCTATGTAAACCTTTTTGGACTAATATTGCAGGTACAAGCACTTGGGTGTTTGTGAAGAAATGTACAAATAAGGGGGAGATTGTTAGTGCAGACTGTGGTGTTACCACAAGTGCTGTCAACACTGTCTCAGTGTTACCAGACGAAAATTAAATTATATTTGAACATTTCTTTTCATAATATTATCTTGTACTAATATTTAACATATTTCGCAAGAATGTATTTTGTTGGTCCATATTTCAGGTTGAAACAAGGTGGAATGCTAGAAATAAGGAAGGAAGTTGAAGATAGTTGAAGTTATGCATAAAAAGAGATTTAATGCATAACTTGTAGATTAAAGGCAAGTGAAAAACGTGGGAGATTTACTCATTCAACATCTGAGTATTGAGCAAGGAAGTACAAGCCATTTGAAGCTTAAAGGTACAAGAGGATGAAGCTAGGACTTGGGCACCAAGAATTTGTTCCTACAATTATGGACATGTGGAGAAATTCTTCCCCAAGGCTCGGCATCCACTCCACCACTCACACCACGTTTTTATCAACTTACCCAGCCATTTTGAAGTATTCCCCCAAGTCTTTTGAAGACTATAAATAGCAAGGGTTGTGACAAAATAAATCACAACACTATAACACACATCCTTGCACAAGAAAGCCTATACACTCCTTGGTTCCCATAAACCCCATCTTCCCAAACCTATTTCATTCTTGTAATCCTTGATTATAAGTTTGTCTTGGCTAGGATAGGGTCGCGTGTATAGTCTTAGTCGTTCCATAGAGCTCAAATTGTAATAGCGATAGGGAACTCTCGGCCTTTTACTTACAATGCATATTATTATTGAAGGTCTCGCCTTTTGAGGCACCTCTCGAGATATATACTTTATATATCTTTAAAAAATTAAATCTTGTGTTTTTATTCCGCTGCAAACTCTCTTCAGAAACTGTTTTCTGCTCGTGTGTAAGTGTTGTCTGAAGTGTTATCGTTGGACTGCCAACACCTTTGATAACACTTTATAAAACCAAGGCCATTGACATTGTCATAACTAACTATGAATTGAACAATGTAATTTTTTCTTTCTCCAGCATGATATTGTACACTGAACTGAAAATGAATTTGCTCATCCATTTGTGCAGCAATCCATTTGTTTATGTAAGAGATAATTATCCCACATCTTCTAAAAAAAGAAACATGGACCGGTATATAGACTTGAGGAGTTACTCACCTTAAAACCAATTGGTGATGAGGGGAGTAACTCCTCAAGTCTATATACCGGTCCATCTCCAACATAGTCCATTGCCGGCTCAGTCCAGCCCATGCTAACACTAGGGTCTCTCGCTTCTTCTTACCCCATCTCTAATTCTAAGAGTTTATTTTGCAGTTTCCGTCTTGGGAAATTGTGTCACTGACATACTCCCTCGAGTAGTATGAACTAAATATAGATAACTGACATCAACATCGAATTGCCTCGTAACCAAAATGCTGACAACAAACAAGTCTCAAATGTTGTGTCATTCATGTTTTCAGTTAGTACCCGAAATGTTAGAAACCAATTAACTTACCCTAAACTATCTCCTGTTCATCAAGGCATTAAGATTAAGAGCATCTGCAATGGTAAAATTTATTATGGGTTCTATCACATGTTAAAACATCAAATAACAAATTACTGAGTATTATTTTTTTCACAATAGTTGATCCATTAACAATTACAAAAGTGGACCCACATTTAGTTTTTAACTAAACAAAAAAGAAGAGAGAAGGAGAGTAAAAGAGAACCTTGTTACCATAATTACCACTTTTGAATCAAAGTCACTCAAATTTTGTAAAATATCCAAAAGCACAATTATTTTGGACCGGAGGAGTGCATATAAAGAGTGTTGAACTAAATAAACCAAGTAAATAAAGGTCGAGCTCAAAATAAGCTCATATAGCCAAAGGTTAGAAAGCTCAATTACAAGTCTCACTCTCAGTGACGACTTCTATAAATCGGTCATATTCCACCCGATTTATTATCTACACTTGTACGAACATCATCTCTACAAGCAGCACGCATACAGACGTCCTTGATCAAACCTCTGGACGACTTACGTGCCTCATCTTCTGACGACCTACGTGTCTAAGTTTTTGTAACCAATTTAGATTGAGTTACAACACTCTCAAAATCCACACATATATTCTCTCTGAAATTCAAAAACATGTGATCCAAGGTTACGTGTCTCAAGACAATAAATACTCTTAATTCACCTCACACGAAAGGTAACGGCTAAAGTTTTAGCGAAAAATATCCTCTAACTATTTATCTATTATTAATTGCTGAATTATGAATCACTAAAATAGTGAAATAAAATTGATCCATTTTTTTTTCCCATAACCAAGTGTCATGTGATAACCCAAGCCGTCTGGCCTAGTGGTATGAGCATGGGACTTTCCTTCAGGAGGTCCCGTGTTCGATTCCCCCTCCCCCCATCCCCAATAAGTAAGTGGCCTCCACTCTGGATGTCCCAGGTTCGCCTCCTTACGAAGAGTGTGGAGAACCTGTGTTATCAGTTCAGCCCATAAATGGGCACCCCTTATGCAGGGGAGCTTGTGTTAACAGGGGATCATTCTGAAGATGCGAGGACGTCTATGGCAAGGAGGCTACCCCAAGCAGACTATCAGACGGCGAAGGAACGTCTACGAGCGATTTCTAGAGCGGCAAGTATCACTATGATAGATTCCAATATAGGAATTTGTAATAGGTAGGGCAATAGATCTGTAATAGGCTTCATAGAAGTTTGTAACACGATGGCAATTGTAAAAAAAAAAAAAAAAAAAAAAGTGTCGTGATAGATTCAGTGGTTTTGGTGAGTAGAGGTGTTTGCTCCCTATGGGCTTTTAAGAGGAGTGGGTTGCCCATCTAATTCAACAAGACAATGCTTGCCTTCCTTGGTCAATTGTGCCATTTCCATAGGGAACCATGCCTACATTACAAAAATACCCTTACAAAACACAACGCAGCTAATGGACAAAAAAGTCATTTTCACACAAAGAAAATACTCCCTCCGTCTATTCTAAACTTAAAAAAAAACCATTTTGGATGTCTCGTTATAAACTTCAAAACCTAAAAAAAAAATTATACTTCTTTATTTTTGAGCCTCACATGTTATACTCACAACAATTACACACTAACTATTACTTACCTCACATTTTTTTCTCCTATCAAAATATCTACATTCACAATAACATTTTTTCTTAATTCTTAAACCTTCTTTAAGTTTAAATTGAGACGGAGGGTAAAATATTTTTTAAGTTTAAATTGAGACGTAGGGAGTATAAAAAATTGGGAGAGTTGTCTTCACGTAGCGTCAGCTGAGTGAGTAGTGTGAGACCAGTCCCAAGTCCCTCTCATCTCATGGCACATGCACTCATTCAAAGCTTCGTCCTTTTTTTTTATTTTTTTGTCAAATATTCAATTTTTGAATATGAAGAAAAACGAAACGAAACAAAAATAAACAAAATCAATCTCACATGTATTTATTGCCTTAAATTCGGCGCCTATAACGGAACGGTGGTCTGGTCACTGTTTTATTTTAACTTTTCTTCTCCGCGTCACTATATCTAATACTCAGTTCAAAATAACTGTCACTTTTAGTCAAACAGATGTAAGTTTGACCAATATGTTTAAACAAAAAATAATGATCCTAATAAAAATCTAAAAATGTTATTAAAAGTATTATTAATTATAATACAATGACAAATTTTAGATTTTTATTAGCATTATTATTTTTTATTTAAATTATTGGTCAAAGTTACATGTAATTGACCAAAAGCGACAGTTATTTTGGACCAGATGGAGTAGTATCTTTTTATTTACTCACTAGGTCTCAAAAAAAATATTGCATTGATTATATGTTTGTAGGAAAAAAAAATTAAATAATTAAGTTTAAGTTGGTTTATTTTTCTTAAAAAAATAAAAAAAAATGTTATTTCAATAAAATTCAATAAATGTTCATGAGGATCATTAAATTAATTAAAAATTATTGATTAAAGTTCTTTTGTACTAATTTATAAAAATGAGAATATATATTTTAGAACAAAGAGACTATTATTTTTCTTATATTTTAATCGGGGTATTTTGCCGAGAAAAAATATTACACAACTATGGTAAATATTATAATTGATCTAATTCTTTATTAAATTATACTTATATTATTTACTTATATATCATTTATATTATGATAAATTTACGTTACAATCATTTTTTTTTATACATGAAGACAACATTATATCTCTAATTCTTATTATTATCTTACATTTTTGCTCAAAAAATAATCTAAAACTTTTCTCTAGATATTCTCTAAATTTAGCTAAACAATATAAGTCAGTTTTATGAAAAATCTGTTTTACATTAAAGAATATGTAAAATCTATTTTACATTAAGGGATGAAAACAAGTTTTACACTAAGTAAAATCTGTTTTACATTACGCGATTTTGTATTACATTTAGGGATGAAAACAAGTTTTGCACTAAAGCGAGTATAAAACAAGTTTTTCTTGATATTTTCACGAACAATATGCCATTTAAGTAGATTTACAATGTACCGGACTCGGTGAAAATATAACTGAATTAACTTTATTTAGTTTGATAGATTTCGATTACATATACTCCCTAGGGGCGAGGGTCAAACTGCTCAGAAAATTGTGTGTTGTGAGACCGACGGAGTAAAAGAATTAAAATAAAAAAAAAAAGGCAGAAAATTGGGAGGATCAAACGGAAAACCGTCGGTGTTACGTTATGGCGTTGTACCCTAGGGCGAGGGTCAAACTGCTCATAACCCCCCACCGACGCGGGTACAGGTAATCCCCTCTCTCCTGCATTGCATGGGATCCCGTACCTATGACGCCGACGACGACCTATATTCCCGGTCACGATCCGACATGTCAGTGCTTGTCACTTGCTCCTTCCGGTCATTCTGTCGGTTAAGATAGGTGTCGGCACCGACACGCCATATTCATCCCGGTTTTTATCTTTAGACAATTTGCAATTTAGTTGTTGACATTTAAAAACTTTTGCAATTTGCTCCCAACAGTTTTTTTCCCAATTGGTACCCAATATTTACATTTTTTGCAATGTGGCTATAAAAGTAACTGAGGGTTAGTTTTCTATATATATATAATCTAAAAAAGATATTAGCCCAAATATGTTCCATATAAGTAAATTCTATATGTAGATTATCAGTTCGTAAAAATGTTTGATAGAAAAAAAAGGGAGAAGAAGAGGACGATGAATCGAGGGAAAAGTGTATGTGGAATGGGTGTTGCGGGAAATTGGAATAGGGATGGAGAAAAATAAACTTTAGGAAAGATACATATAGAAATTACTTCATATGAAACATACTTGGGCTAATATATTTTTTAGATTATATTTCACGTGTTTTTATTTTTTTAATATTTAAAATTAATATTAAATGTAAAAATAATTTAGGTAGCCAACAAATTTCAAAAAAAAAAAATTATGATATAGATTTAAATATTATTTTCAATAGAAAAAAAGAATCATATCAATCGGATATGTGTAGCTTTGCGAATATTTTAAAATGTCCTTTAAAACGTCATGTGCTAGTCACATGACATAAAATCTGTTAGAAAACTAACGCCCATTTACTTTTATAGCCACATTGCAAAAAAATGTAAATATTGGGAACCAATTGGAGGAAAAAAAACTATTGGGAGCAACATTGCAAAAGTTTGTAAATGTCAGGAACCAAATTGCAAATTGCCCTTTTTTTTCTTTTCCAATTTTTGAATCTCAATTTCCGACGTGTCAAGCTGTACGTGGGTCCTACATTGATGTGCTTTTACTTTTGAGCTTGAGGTTGGTATCGTGTGTGGTGTGGGTGTAGGGGAATAGGGTAAGGTGTAGCTTGATTGGTGGGAGTATTTAGGTTGGGTGGGATCGGGAATTATAATGAATGAAGATGTAGGTGGGCAGGTGAATGATAGGGTGTAATGCACGTGAGGTACAACTAGAAAAGAGGGTGTCACACAGCAACATGATCTTGACTATTCAACCTTTGTTAGCCACAGCTAGACTAGATTTTGGCCACTCACCACCCACAATTCATCTAAAGTAAATAAACATTTTTGTCGTTATTTGTTCTCATAAGCTTTACTCCATCCGTCTCAAAACACCTTCATCATTTTAAACATGTATGAGAATTAAAAGATGAGTATATATATTCAAAAGTACTGTAAATGGGAAAGAGGTTGTGAGTATGATAAATTGAGTGAGACCCAAAATTAAGTATGTGAGTATGACAAGTGGGGTAGAGAAATAAAAAATTAAAAAATTTGAACATTTTAATAAACGTGACTTACTAATTGGACACCAAAAAGGAAAATTAATGCAAAGTGTTTTGGGAGGGAGGGATTACTTGAGTGATTTTTCAAAAAATAGTACTCTCTCTCTTTCGTCCCTTATTATACTACTCCCTCCGTCCCAGAGTATATATTCACTCTCCCATTTACACGAAGATTAAGAAATGGTAAAAGTGATGTAATTGTTGTGAGTATAAAAATAAAGTATGAGAGAGAATGAGTGGGAGATAATAGTAAGTTGATGGTGTTGTGAGTATAAAAGTAAAGTAGAAGAGAGAATGAGTGGGAGGAATAGTAAAATTTCTTTGCTATTTTTGGAAGTGGACATATACTCTGGGACGAACTAAAAAGAAAATGTGGACATATACTCTGGGACGGGGGAGTATAATTTAAATTCGCAAAAGTTAAGATTTGATATTAATAATAGAGCAAGTGTCGTGAGTATAAAAAACTAAAGTAAAAAATAAAATATGGAGTCGAGAATAGAAAGTGGATTGTTTTTGTGATTGTTATACGACACTCAGAAAATAAAAATAAAAAAAGAGCAACAAACTCTTATATTATTATGATATTACTCCCTCCGTTTCGCAAAACATATCGTTTTAGGTGTTCAATTTTGTTCCAAAATATTTGACACTTTTCAATTATCTAGGAACTTTTATCATTACTTACCGATTATACCCTTATTTAATAATTCACACACCCTTTGTAAATGCATTTAATTACCTAGGTAAATGAATTGTTATAGGGATGTTTGAGTCTTTCTTACATGTAATAATTGCTTTTCTTAATCTAAGTGAAGAAGGTTTAAACGTTAAGTATTACGAAACGGAGGGAGTAGTAGTTATTGTTTGATCAATATTAAACCTGTTGTGGAAAAAGCCCTCCCAACACCCAAGCAAATCGCAAGAATCACCGCACCACAAACAAGCACAAGAAATAAAAAGCAAAGCAAAAGACAAAAGAACACAAGAAATTGTTTACCCAGTTCGTCAATATGTTTGACTACGTCTGGGGGCACTACCAATCCAGGATCTTGCACTATAATATGATAAATCTGAGTTACAATGAGTATGGGGGCAGAACATTGCTTATATAGCAAACCTAGAATGAGTCCTAAACCTAAACACAAGAGAAAACCCGAAAAAATTGCTATTCCACGAATTCAGATCGCGGTACCAGGCGCCCGCCTGGTACCCTTCAAGCGCCCGCCTGAATTAGATTTCTGGAAACCAATTCTTTCTGCCTGGTTCAGGCGCCCGCCTGGTGCATACCAGGCGCCCGCTTGCCTGTTCCGCCAGACTTCCTTATCCTTTGTTTAAGATCTCTATTCCAACAATCTCCCACCTAGAAATCAACCGCGTATATCAGCCCCGTATCCGTCTTCAACTCATCCTTGGTGTCTTCCTAGTGCTCACCTCGATCATGGTAGTGCCATCCTCCTCCCCTATTCTTCAAGCCCCGTTGAAGCTATACCCATCTTCAACTTCACCTTGCTTGAGAAACCTGGAGCCTTTGCATCCGATCTACACTCTCTGTTAGATCTGCGCAACGGAATATCCGGTCCTGGAGTATTTGGTTCATCTTCAGTGACCCCTTGTCCTTGGTCATCATGAACTGTCTCGATCCCACCCGAGTTTAGAATATCCATGCGAATATCACTCGCATCACAGTATTCCTCAAACTCCTTGAGCTCATACTCCCCACCATTATCCATGAAGGTCATGTAATATGACACACCACCCAGAGAAGTTACCGAGGATACCCCCTTCTCACCCATGTGACCCAATCAACAGTGCACAAATCCGTATCACCCTTGGCTGACGCCACCGCGATACTATCCTTGGTGTTGTTCATCAAATACAATCTTCCTTCCCTATTACCCCGAGGGATCTCACAATACTCCTTGGTAATAACCCAGTTCCTGCAGCTAAAAGTTACCATGTAACCTTCTTCACCCAGCTGCCCAACTGATAACAGGTTCTTTTTCAAACCCGGAATGTGTTGACCCCGTGTAGATGTAAGACTTTCCCGTCCGATGCTCCTATTCTGACATCCCCCTTCTCCTTGATTTCCAAAGGCCCGCCATCCGCCAGATAGACCTTTCTGAAATCACCGGAAGTGTAATTTTCCATCGCCCCTGCATGACCGCATGAGTGTAATGATGCCCCCGAATCCAGCACCCATGATTCTAGCGCAATACTATCGCTCAGAATCAGTACATCGTCACCTTCGATTATCACATTCGCCGATTTATCCCCTCGCATGGGACAATCCCTCTTGTAGTGTCATAACTCCTTACAATGATAGCACTCTACCGATCCTCTTGCAACCCTTGGTCTTTCTTTGTTCTCCACAGACTGATCCCCACCCCCGATTACACTTTCTCTTGACCCTGTTCTCCCTTTATTGCTAGAACCCGGCCTTCCCCTACTAGTTGTAGCCAAGACCGATTCCGAAGTAGACGGTGTCCCCAACTTCTTTATGCGATTTTCTTCGCCCAAGAGGAAGTCCTTAACATCATCATACTTCAATTTATTTACCCGCTGAAGCATTTAACGCCGTCACCGTTCCACTCCAACTTTCTGGTAAGGATGCTAGCAATTGACAAGCATGAACCTCGTCACCGAAAGTAGTCTCCAACGCAGCCAATGAGTCTATAACATCCATAAACTCATCGATGTGTTTAGCTATGGATCCTCCCTCTTCATCATGAGATTACCCATCTTGCATATCAAATCAACCATATTTGCAGCAGATGGAGTTTTAAATCTCTCAGTAAGATAATCCAATAGCTCCTTGGTGGTTTTCGCCTTTTTGGTAGTCTTCGCGATCCTCTTCGACAAAGTAGATCGAACCACCCCTAAGGATTTCCGATCCATGAGATCCCAGCCTTCCTGCTTTTCGCTTTCCGGCTTGACTCCTTTTAGAGGCATATAGAGATCCTTATTATACCAGAGATCCTCTATTTGCATCCTCCAAAACCCATAGTCAGACCCATCGAATTTCTCCATCGCTTGTTTAACCTTGCCCATTCTTGATTGCTTGATAAACCCGGATCGTTAAACCGGAGCTCTAGATACCAGTTGTTGTGGAAAAATCCCTCCCAACACCCAAGAAAATCGCAAGAATCACCGCACCACAAACAAGCACAAGAAATATAAAGCAAAGCAAAAGACAAAAGAACACAAGAAATTGTTTACCCAGTTTGTCAATATGTTTGACTACGCTGGGGGCACTACCAAGCCAGGATCTTGCACTATAATATGATAAATCTGAGTTACAATGAGTATGGGAGCAGAACATTGCTTATATAGCAAACCTAGAAAGAGTCCTAAACCTAAACACAAGAGAAAACCCGAAAAAACTGCTATTCCCCGAATTCAGATCGCGGTACTAGGCGCCCGCCTGGTACCCTTTGGTAGGATTAGTCGCACACCTACTAAATTAGACCTGAACTCGGCCACTAATAATGTAATTAGGGTAAGTCAGGGTCGATCCACGAAGAACGATGATTATTTGCAAAACAGTCACTTGACCAGATTGGGGGTTTGATTTGATTATAATTAAATCCTAGACGGGAAATTAAACTAATTGTGATTAAAACAATGATTAAAAAGCACTTCAGATTTGATACTGTCACCGGATTTTAATTCTAATATCACTGATAATTCTGATCTCCGTTAATTTTATTCACTCGATTACGAGATGTATTTCAATCTCTGTCTCTTCTTTCAGAATAGTTTATAGCAGTGGCACACTCACTATAACCCTAATTAATATTAAACCTAAACTGGCACAGAAAAGGTCTAAAGATTAATTGATGAAGTTTTAAGAGACTAAAATCAAGAACGCTTTCTAAAAATAATTTAGATAATCGTCTAATCTTGCCTACTCCCCGAATTACTATGGCACATACACAATTCGTGGAGATGCTACAATGAAAACCCTAATTCTGGCACAGAATGAGTAATCTAGCAAAGATCAATAAAGAGGACAAGTAAATTGGCCAGATTTACAAACCCTAGAAATTAATCTAAACGGTACAAGCAAGATTATGAACAAGAATTAATAAAGAAAAAAAAGAAATACCTCAATAGAAATAAAAATCCGGATCAAGATCTCAAATCCAAAGTAATGGAGTTTAGTTCTCCATTAATGGTTACACAAAGCTTCCAAGAGAAAAAGAAAAAGAACGTAGTATTTTTCTGGAAGTCCCAAGAATGAATGATGACCTAATCTAAAACTAATTCTAAAACTAAATAAAGGAATAATAATTCCAATCAAAAATAAAAAGATAAAAAAAATAATATAATAAACAAAAACCAACTAAAATCCGTCCCAGCCGCCGCTGCTTTACGGAGGTTGACTTTCGCCATTTTACAATTCAGCCCCTGGAGTTTTAAATATTGTCAGTTCAGTCCTCCAAGTTTCAGAAATTGCAGAAAAAGCCCCTAAATTCCCAGTTCTTTGCAGTTTGGTCCCCTGCACTCTTCCGCCAGTTAACTTTGACTTGACTTTTACTACTTGACCATCGAGACAGACGTTGAAGCTCACCAAAAGTTACATCCGGGAAAAATAATTAAATAATAACGACTATTCTACCCCGGATTACAATAAAGCTCAAATGATAAAATAATGTCTCAAATACATCAAATCTAGTCTAAAGTACATCAAAATGAACAAAATATATGATGAGAATAAGGTAAATAATGTATACAAAATCCGCCACATCAAATTCCCCCACGCTTAGACCGTTACTCGTCCCTGAGTAACATCCTAACCCCACTCTAAACTCCGGTCTAATCAGCGTAGCATGGGAGAAAATGACCCCTAATCTCCTCCAATCCTCCAAGTCAAAAGGTTAACAAATACTATCGGAGTATAAGAAACTCCGTCCCCATATAACTCCAGGAAATCAAATAAAGATCAATGGCCATAGCCCGATACAAACTCCAAAATAGTGAAAAACCGTATCCGACTAAGGCCCACTCATAAAAGCCACGGGGAACTAAAATATCCTATGTTTCCCCCACGCTAGTCTCACACTACAAGTCTCCCTCATAAAATAAGTTTTTGGTCTCGGGTAGTGGTCCCGCGAAAAACTCACCTCGTGTTTAGCACCAACACCCCCTTATAACTCCAAAAGCAAAACGAGGATTTCTATCCTATTACCCACTAACCGAACCTCCAACATCAAAATGTCCTACCCGAGACTCCGAACCTCCCTTATGTCTCCAATCACCGGTGAATAAAAGATAACATCACTCAAAATCTCACCTTTTGCCTAAGCGCCCTTTCGGGTTTTCACTTAGCCTCTCTATTTTATATATATATATATTATATATATATATATATATTTTTTTTTTTTTTTTTTTTTTGAAATAAACTAACTAGCTACCTAGAAATAAAATGCATACTATACAACTACAAAACCCGTCCCCCACGCTTAAACTACACAATGTCCTCAATGTGCGTGCAACAATAAAAGTGCTAGGACAGTAAAAAGCGTAAAAGAGGGGAAAATAATACCATCACTGAGGGGGCCATTGCCACGTGGCCTGAGAATTGGAACCCTCACTTTGAATTTGGGCCCGTCTAGTCTCGTGTCTCTGTCCCCTCGCAGATTTTATGTCTGCCATCCGTTTAGAAATTGAGCAGGAACGGGCGGAAGATCCTGGGGTTCTGATTGTTGCATCCACATCATCATATGTGACTGGTTCTTGCTGATGGTGGTTACCCTCATCCTCAATAGCTTCAAGCCGGTCACATGTCTCCTCCATCTCCTATCTTCAAGGGCATATCGGTCCTGCCTAATACGATCCTCATAATCATATCGGGCCTGCGCATACGCATCATCTCCTGCAGCTGGTCATTCGGAAAGCACTAGACCCAGCTGCCTGGTCATCCAATTCTTATCAGTTCTTACCACCTCCTCATCACCATCACCTTCAACGGGCACAACCTCTCGATCCTCAATATCAACCACTCCCACCATCCTCCAATCCCTTGGTGCCGGTCCCATTGGGAATGTAGCCCCTTCCTTACATATCATATAATGCGTATCCCCATAAGTAAATTCAGAGCAGCACCATAGATGGGCGGAAGAGTACTGAAACCATCATATCGGCATATGTAATCTTCATCAAAATAGTAAGGTCCCTCAATCAACCTACCTCATCAGGATGGTCTCGAGTGAATTTCTCAACTAAAAGGGTTATCTATACCTCCAACGGGAATGTTGCCATAACCTGGCTCGCATAAGTAGCGCACTTAACGAAGAAAGCATCAACCCATCTAGAATGGTGGTAGAACTTGGTAACGCCGTTCTCATCATAGCAACATCAAAGGTGTTCAACTTGGCCGGCTCCCCTTTTCCTAGAACATGTCATAGATAATGCCCTATAGAATAAACGCCAAGCTGGGTGAGTGAGGTGGCCGCTGTATTATTAAGCCTTGCGAACGTGCGGCCTGTCAACTCAAAGAAGAAAATAGCTGCATCTGATCCTTCTCGATTAAACTCTCCAGCTGGATCGGACACCCCAAACAACTCCCGAACCTCAGCGTATGACAGAGTCTTCTTCTGATCATTGAGCTGAA